>OY101450.1:91725342-92271342 GCA_956483635.1 Panzeria rudis
AATAAGTATTTCGAATTTTTTTAGAAGTTTTTTGCAATTTACTCGAAATTTGAGGGGCAACGAGCCAAACGGTTCCCAGATTCGAATTCAGCGCGTCGAAATACATGTGTGTCAAATAAACCGCCCACTTTTTTTGTTACATTTTGTCTCTTTGCTTGAAAATCAAGCTTTTCTTACTATTTTTGTCTTTTTTACTACTTACATTACAACTTCAATATCTCGAGATCGATAAAATATACCTCAATAATTTTTTAACACGTAGGTAAATAATGCATTTAGACCATATAGTATAAATTTCAGAAAAAATTTAAATTTTTAGATATTTTTTTATAGTATACAAAATTTCTTCCAGAAATTTTAGTTTTTTTACTAATTTTGCCTTAGCAGCTACATTTATAGCCAATATGTCTTCATTTAAAGCAAGATCAATGCTAACTATATATATCTAATGAAATGTCGTTCATCGACTTTTAAGGCGCGCTGCGTGCGCAAAGTTTCTTACAGTCCCCTAAACTCAAAAATTATATTGAAGATCGATGAATTTCGACCACTGCCAAATGTAGGGTATATGTCCAAAATGAAAAAATTTTCTGCTAAACACATCTTTAAGTGTGGCCTTTCACCGTGTAAAAATATAAAATTAACAGCTCAACCTAAATCAGAGCGTTGAGCGTCGCCTCGTACGTATTTACAGTACATGTCACCACAAAATATTTACTTTCAATGTACTGTACAAACGTACCCTGTTGCTTACGCTACGCTTAACGCTCTGATTTAGGTTGTGCAGTAACATATCTAAAAAATTTTTTTAACGATTTCAATAATTATGAAAATACTTTTTTTTTTGAGTTTATACAATTTTTAGGACTTAACGCCTCAAGATATTTCAAAGCTTTGTCCCGTGTGTTTACTTAGAATTTCACCAGCAGTTTAATGTTGTGCTTTAAGTTAAAATCAGATGGTTACACAAAAAAAATTATCATCAAACTGCAACTAACAATTGCAAACATATATTTTGTTAATATAACAAATTGAGTTGTTGACACGACAAACACAGAAATAAAATATTGTTAATACAAAATAAAAAAAATATTGTTAATTCAACAATTATGATAGTTAAAATTTGTTCGGAAAATCAACAATTCACATTGTTAATATAAAAATTATCTTAATTGAAATAAATTTCAAATCAACAAAAATTTTATAAAAATAATTTTTTCTGATTTTCCTTTAACTTACAATTTCGTAATTGGATTTACAAAAATCGTTGTAGGTTCACAATCAATTAACTATTTAATTGATATCAACAATTCACATTGTTGATATAAAAATTATCTTAATTGAAATAAATTTCAAATCAACAAAAATTAAAAAAAATTTTTTTTTTCTGATTTTCCTTTAACTTACAATTTCGTAATTGGATTTACAAAAATCGTTGTAGGTTCAAAATCAATTAACTATTTAATTGATATAACAAAAAACTTAATTGTATTTACAATTTTTTTTCTGTGTACTAAAAAAGTTACAACCAAAAAACCAAAAAAAGCTAAGATAAAAAATTAAAAATTTTAATTTCGAAGTGAAATATCTCTTAAACTATGAAAGATACAAAAACTTTTTAGAACTTTTTTGCTTTCTCTCGTCTAACGAAATCCAACGTGCTTAAAATTTTACAAATCGGTCAGCATTTACGAAAGTTACAAGCCGCACAATGTTTTTCGCATCCCACGTAGCCAACTTTCACCTCCTGTAGCTCCGCCCCTGGTGTAGCTAAAGACTTGAAAATACACGACTATGAAGCGCTGAGATTTTCAATATCAACATCCCGAAGCAGGGCTCCTCTCATAGCCAGTTCTCCGCGATAATGTCTGAAATGGACTTATGTTCACGTACCCCTATATTGTTTTCTAGAAACAATTAATAAAAATAACTGTTTTTAAAAAGAATTTCCCCACTTTTCCAATATCCTTTAGTTCTCCATCATAGTCATATCATAATGATACACACGTTCGTACTGAAAATGCCGTAAAAAGTGGACTAAGCAGCAAAATGTGAAATTACTGGATTGGCCGCCATATTACATAGACTTGCATATAATAGGAGGAAATGGTTAATTCGAAAAGTGCACACGCAGAGAAAATATATAGTTGTGTCATGGTTGCGTCAACAATGCTATGTTTCCCGGTATAGCTTATGGCTATGGCAAATGAGTTATTATTGCTTTAAATAATTGTGAATCTTAATTAGTTTACGACAAAAAACTCATGCTTACATTTAACAATATATACAATCATGGTAAATTTAAAAATTCAACAGTATGTATGGTTCTATAACAATAAAATATGATTCTTGTCCATACTAATTTAAAGCAGTTTGTTTGCAATCAAGCTATGGTTAAAAAAGAGGCTCTCTGCTTCAAAAAAAGTTTTTGTTCTATCCCTTGGCTGAATGTTTTTTTTTTGCTTTTTGCTTTACTTTACTACGAACCGACACACAGTTGGCTTGAAAAAATAATTATTTGAAAAAATAAAAGCTAGCAATTAATATTTTTTTTTAAATTAATTAATTTATTTGTGTGAGCTTCTACAACAAGACTTATGTTTTAAAATAGCAGAATATACAATTAGTTATATTCGGGCATGTTTTGAAAACCATTTCTTTTTGAAATCGCAAAGCTGCAATAAGTGTGGTTTTTAGTTGAATTCTTTCGTGAAAGTTTTCAAAAATTAAGATAAATGGATTTTTGTTTATAACGATGCTAAAGTTTTGAATGAAACCACGCGTTTACTTAAAAAAGATCGGTTATCTGTCAGATAATACATTCTTGTCGTCTTGGGAAAATCTGAGTTTAGTGTAATTTTTTTCGAGTTGTGTATATTTTGCTGGCTAGTTCAAAGAGCTATTTCCACGAATTTTCACGAACGAGTTTCCTTCAGGAACTGCCAACCGGCCTATACCTTCGTATAGAAAACCTGCTCCTTATGGTCTTCACCAATATCAATTTGCTCCTCCATAAACGCTTAATGCAATGATAAATTCAACGACAATTGCATGAGGTTAATGGGAAAAACCATAAAGAACCTTAACTCAGTACGGTTAACTGAAACCAACCATCAAACAAGTGCGAGAGAGTGAGACGTGTAAAACTCTCCAAGGCCAACAAATCGTTACCAGAGGCCTGACTGTACTTTTTTTTTCAAGAGAAGTAACACAATCAGGCAATTAATGCCTACCAGTTAATTAATTAATGTGTTACCTTCTTTGGGAAAGGGATAGTGTAGAGATAACAGGTGGTGAAGTGGGAGAGAGATAGAAAGCTTAACTAATTTACAAATCTGCTATTGCGCGTTTTTTGTAGAGCAGTGTTGCAAGCCCCTCTGGTGTCAAGTAGAGGCATTGAGTTGTTTTTTTAACCATTTTATTAGTTCTTTTACTTCGCCGACGGTTCTGCTACAATACCGACGAAGGAGGGTGCTGTAAAGTGCATTAGAATATGCTAGTATTAATCGCTGCCGGTACTGCCAAAGTAATCAGTGCTATGCCTTCATCACTTTAGCAGTACAACAAAAACCAACACAATAACATACCAATGATCAGGAGAAAAATGCATGATGTTGTTGGCTTGCCTGAAACAAGTGTTGAACTCAAGACCTCAGGGTTTGTAGTCAAACGCGCTAACTACTCAGCCAACAGCACCCTCAACCTACTTAACTACTTAAGATTTAGTATTCAATAGAACACTGAAGATGGCACATAGCCGAAACCGGTCTGTGTACAAACCAAATTTGACGTGGGATGACGGAAAATCGTTCCAAACTTAAGATATAATTACGGTGACACGTGAGTTGCTGACAACGCTGCGACATGACAATACCGTGTATGGCTATCTTAGTGTTATATCGTAAAAAACTTACGATATGACAATACAGTATGTCATATCGTTTTTTGTCATATCGTAAAAAAGAGCCAAAGTTGGCATCAGTGTAAACCAGTAATTGCCACTCCATAGCCTCGCGAGGCGGTTAATAATCGTATTTTTCACTCAGACACGGTCGGCAATTGACATGTATACAACACAGGGATGGCATATGACATATGTCTGTGTGAAAAATACGATTATTGACTGCCTCGCGAGGCTATGGAGTGGCAATCACTGTTATAAACCCAGAACTGCTTTGCAACTCGTTTAGCGTAATTATTTGCAGTTTAGACCATGGCAAATTCATAACAGTTTTTGCTTATTTTCGCCGCTTGTATTTCTGATCTAGTTCTTCTGTCAAATGCTTTGCTGACATATTTTTTAGTACATTTTTCGCAATTGAGGCGAATCTACCTATTATGAATTCGCCTTGGCTTAGACTGTGTTTAAATTAGGCAAATTTTGAACAAAGGAGGAAATATAAAACATTTGCATTCAGGCATAGAAAAAAATTAAAGGTAAGATTAACTGAGAGGAAATGTGTACTAACATCTTTTCATTAAATACATACATACATGTGTGTCTGAACAACAACTATTTATGTGCTTAAAATTATTTTTGTGTAATCTAAATGTTACAACGTAAATATTTCAATTTCTGTAGTAATGTGCATTTTTCATTTTCATCTGCAACATTTTCTATTTTTCCGCCTTTTCTTGTTCGAATTAAACCTATCCACTTTTCCCCTTGTACGGGCAATTTCATTACAGACCATGAATTACAAGGACCACCCACGATACATTCATCTAATCTAATAAATACTAATCTTACTTTACCACCATCTCCCGTACAAACACGCCGAGATTCAATACTTAAACATCAGGGTAGTGTTAAAACCGAAAAACGAGTATCGATCAAACAGACTGCAACAAATAATTCAAAATTATCAGCATCAAATCTTGAATTTGTATCGGAAAAATCAAATCAAGATGCTTCAGCAATGAATGCTTTAGGCAATGGTAAAAAAAGACAAGGCAAACCTCCATCGGGTAAGAAAGGTTTTATAATTGAAAGTTATATTATTGAATTATATTAATTTTAATATATTGCAGGTCCCCGCCCCGCCTCTTTGGTTATAACTAAAAATGATGGAAATTCACAATTTAAATTGGTGCGATCGTCATCTATAGATTATGACGATATTGAATCACAACAACATAATATCACAAATATACAACGGCCAATAAATCGTACAACACTTTTGGAACAATTACAAGAAGATGAATCGGCTCCTTTAGTATTTACTGTGCACAAGTGATACTTTATATCATAATTACTTCTTTACTATTTGGGACATAAATATTTATTTATGGGCATATTTTCAGATTAAGAAAAAAAATAAATATAAGAAAACATACCGCCTGATTCGCAAAGATGATCACAAATTTCTATCTGAAATTTTTTTATAAAAAGCAGAGTTTTCGAATATTTTTTGAGCAATTTCCATACAATTTTTTTTATAAAAATAAGAGCCTGATTCAGAAAGAAATAAAAAACTTTTTCGGCAAAACTTGTATAAAAAACGATAAAACTACTGAATATTTTCTATACAAATTTTCAAAAACAAGCTTATTGCCCACTCCTGTTTGTATTTTACTTCAAATGAAAATAATGTGAACTTACCTTGCTTTTGAGCCAGACTTTCAATTTAGATTTTCATTGGGCAAATATTGAATGAAGAAAGCTTAAAGCATTAAACTATTTGATTTTTTTCCAAATATTTATTGCACACTTATTTAGCTGACTCGCGGGAACGTATTTTTTCTTTTGTAACTTTCAGTAGACAAAATTTTCCATTCTATTTTTATAAAATGTTTAAGCCTTCTACATTCCTCAGCATTAAAACCCACCTTTAATCTTTTTGGGTAATTTCAGCAAACCTTTCCCACAGTCTTGGATCTACTGGACCCAACAAGAAAAAGTTTGTATATAAATTATGTACATAACATTTTTTTGACATGGTCTTATTGTAAAAAATTTATTTCTGGCACTGTTAGAATTGGTTTTTGATTACCAGATTTAAGATAAAATTAATTTTATTCGTTTTGCTAGTTTAAGCGGCTAATGTTGATGGTTTAATCTAAACTAGCAAAAAAATTTATAAAAAAATTCAACTAAAAGAGTAAATACAGATATTAAATTTAATCTCTAATCTCGTATTCAAAAACAAACTCTTAAGGATTAAAAAAGAGTTCAGATCGACACATGGCACACAATCATAGTCCTAAACAAAGTATACTTTAAGAATTTAAAACCAGTATTGCCATAGAAAATACTGGTTTAAACTCCTAAAGTATAATTTGTTTTGACTATGATTATGTGCCAATATTATTAATAGGAAAAAAATTATTTAAAAAATAAGAATTCCGAAGGGTTAAGTAAATTTGAATTGCCAAAAACACAAAAAATAACGATTTAGCACTTTTTCATAAATACCGAAAAAATTTTTTTTTATATTTTCGCCATAAAATTAAGATTTGGATTATTTTGTTTAGAAGTCTGCAAAAACAAAAAAACATTCAGGGACCCTTTTTGGGTACGAGATTAGAGATTAAGTTAACTTTAATCATAGTTTTCAATTTTGGAGTTAAAATTTTTACTTTTATTTGCCAGTTTAAACGGCCAATGTAAGTGGTTTTAATCCAACTTCACATACACATGAATATTCCTCATACAGATGTGGCATTTTCCATTTATTTTGTTCTAAAATTCTCTGATCATTGAGGTAAATGGTTCTAATAACATTTTTAATTTCTCTTAATTTTATTTCGGCACTCATAAATATTTAATTGTAAATAATATTAAATTAATTCAGTTTATTCTTCTTCTTCTCTGGAAAATATCTATTGGTTTGAAAACACTATGACAAAAATGATGTCATTTCTTATTGTTCATTATGGCAATACTATTAGGTTTAAACTACTTTTCAAAAATATCAAAATGAATTGATAGCGGATTAAATTACTTTTCAGATTAGTTAATTATAGAATTAAGTTAAGTTTAATCTCAAACACAAAAAGTCGCCCTTAAAAATATAATTATGCAATTCATTAATTGTACATAAAAGTTTTCTAACTTTTCTAAATATAAAATTATATAGCCAATATCGAACATATTTTTTTAATTAATGCGGCATATTCATTGCCACAATTTTTATTCAAAACTAATTAAGATACATTTTAGATTTAGGTACCAACTTAAAATTCACTTCCAATAATAGCCGATTTCTTGACAGTTGTTAAGTAAATTTGATAAAAGAAATACAACCCTGCACAGTGGGCAGAATCAAACCAAGAATAAGAATGTGAAATTTTATACTGATCGTCTTATCTGTTTAGAAATGGTTGATTTATTTCCAAAATAATTCGAGTCTACTCTAATGTGCCCTACTAGATACGGAAAAAATTGTGTGTATAAATATTCGATACCTCGTTAACGTCATAGATCAAAGTTAAAGTTTTCTATAAGAAAATAATTTTTTTTCCTTAATAACTTTTCGATGCTTTGAATCTATTAAATAAACTAAATTTGATTTCACCACTACATCTGTGCCTTAGAGCTATACTGCATTATGTCGACATAGTGCTGTTTATAAAACATACATTTTTGAATTCAGCTCATCGAGACCTTTGCGAGAATGCACTATAACATTTATTAATGACGTCACAGCTAAAGATAGCTGAAAAAATTTAGCCCTATGTTCAATGTGTTTTACAACATTTAAACTTGTATACTGAAAACTTGACTATAATGTCATAGTGAAGTATACCTCCGAGGTAAAGTACATATATTATTGATAGCGAAATATTTTTCACTATCACAATTACTATCAGGTATGTGATGGAAATCGATTCAGAAAACGAAGCAATTTTTAAATGTGTTTTTTTAATAACATTTTTTTTTATTAAAAAGAATTTTAACACCAATATTATACGAATAGTTAGTTCTTTATTAAAGAGAATTTTATCATAAAGATTATAAAAATTGGCTAAAAAGTGTATTAAATAAAAATAGCTTTTAAAAGTGCTTCGTTTTCAAAATCGATTTCCATCACTTGTATTTATATTCTACCATTCGTCAAGATTCATGGTAACTTCATGCCAAGCTTTTATTACGCATATGGCTCTAATATTTTAAAATCCATGCTTCTTTTGATGCGCAGCACTATGTGTACAATTTTAAGTTAAATTATGGTAGATTTCTTTTTCTTAACGTAAGTAATTAAAATTAGTAGTATAGCATAATTGCAATAATTAATATGTGTAATAATGAAATTTAAGACTTAAAATTTAATAAATTGAGCGACAAATAAATGTAAAATAGAGAGGACTTAAATTTCAATTAAATCGTTTGAAATCAACTGATCATTTTAATTAATTATGTAATTGTTATCAGATTTTTTAGAATAACAAAACTATATGACAGCCATACATATATACACATACACAAATATTCTATGTATTCATACATACATCCATACAAATGTATATTTTCGAAAGATTTTTAAATTTATATACATATTAAAGTCACAATGAATTGAATGAATGTATTAACGTTGAAAATTTTAACTTTAACAAACTTTAATACTATTTTAATTGCTTTGTAAGATACTTAAATGTTGTGTATATACCAAAAACAAATTACTCTTAATATTCTTAAAATTATATTGAAACATCAATAAAGCAAAATATTTATTTTGATTACATCAAGTTGCAAGTTTAATTCCGTTGAGAAACATTTTATAACCTTTTTAATAAAAAAGTGTAAACAAGTAAAGACGTTGCAATCGGTAATTGTAATGTTTGCCTCTCTTGGGCGGCACTAAAGTAGATTAAGGACAATAACTAGGCACCAGCAGAATTAATTACTGGGGGTCTACATTAGCCGTGAACTTGGTATGAACATCCTGTCGGACATCGCATGCTAATGTAGACCGCTCATATCATATGAGCATCAATGTTCGCCATGAGATTCGCCATCAACAACCATTTTCAATAGAAAGAAAAGAGACAGAACAAAATTGGTAAATATTCTATGTATTTCTATTGCACTACCACAAAACACATTGATAAAGCAGAACATGGACATCGCACGTATTCACCACAACAAAGAAGTTGATGAATTTTTTACAGTCGCTCTGCCGGCGTCATGTTAATGTCATGTGCAAGTCGATGGCTTGTGAAGACGTAGGGTTAAGTATTTTCTATGATGTCTCTAGCCTGATTTTATGAAATCTTAGAACGGATCAATCGATTAGGCTGATTGATTTTTTGGGCTCGCTATTATCAGTATAAGTTTGTATGAAAGAACATTTTGGAAAATAAGCCGAAAAAAATTAAAAATGGGAATTGAGATCTCTAGTTTTCGCGTGGCTTTAAGATTGCAAAAAAAATGGGTTCATACCAAATTAAAAGGGATAAAACAATAATTCTGGGAAAAAAATCCGACTTCAAAGCAAAGAGCCATTCGATCAGATTACAAAACGGATGCAATTATGGGTAAGTTTAAAATCCGATATAATCCATGTTTCATAGTACCATTGCTTTCAAATAAAACAAATTGTAAATCGGTCTGTAAAGGGCAGACTTATGCGATAATTAATATTTCGGGCGGACAATTTCCCGCAAGCAAAGTTTTTCAAACAAAAAAAAATTTTTTTTGAAAATCGGCTCATAAATGGAGGAGCTATGCGATAATCAATATTTCGGGAGCAAACTGCAAGCAAACCATTTGAAGCAAAACAAGATTTTTGAAAATGGGGTCACATATGATAGACAAACATAAAAAAGTAAAAAACCCGACTTCAATACAAAGAGCCAATCAAATAATCCAAACCCATTCAAATACAAATTTTGAAAATCGGTTCATAAATGGCGGAGTTATGCTATGATCAATATTTCGGGCCTCCACTTTGTCCGTCCGGTTTTCACTTAGATGTCTATTACTACCATTATCAACCAAATTTGACGTGGAATGACGGAAAATCGTTCCAAAAGTCTATTACTACGTTTATACGCCCGACTTATATGCAAATAAAATTCTAAATTGTTGCCATATAATTGTTTTATTGCGACTTACTAACTCACGAAAACTATTCATGAACTTGGTATGAACATCATGTCGGACATCGCATATGGCTAATGTAGACCGCACATGTCTATGTTTCGTTCATGCTCTGACATCGATGCCCGAACATATGGGTGATCATCAATGTTCGCCATGAGATTCGCCGGCAACAACCATTTTTAGTAGAAATAAAAGAGACAGAACAAAATTTGTTGAAAATTCCATCCCTACTGCACTACCACAAAATACATTGATAAGGCAGAACATAGACATCGCACGTATTCACCACAACAAGGAAGTTGATGACTTTTTTATAGTTGCTCTGCCGGCGCCATGGTCAAGTCGATGGCTCGTGAAGACGTAGGGTAACGCACTATATACAAATAAAATGTATGATGTGTCCATGCTTACAAATGTTTGCTAATAAAAAACAATAAATAGATAAATATTGCGCAAAAAACATTGATAAAGAACATTGATAGAAGAAAAATTTGACAATTACAACAAACAATTATTTAAGGGGCTTAAAGCACAAGGAACACAAGTGCCTTTTTTCTAAATTGAGTTTACTCATTGAATTATCAGGTAAAGCTCAGAAAAATTCAGAGCATAAGTTGAATTTCCATCCGTAGACTAGATATGGAGAGCAATTGCACTTCTCATTAAAAAACCTGTTACACTTGGAGGGTATATGATCACTTAAGCCCCTTGTGCTCCAAGCGTAACAAGGATTTTAATTAGAAGTGCTAGAAACAAATATTAACATTCATTAACCGACTTAAAAAAAAGGAGAAATGTTATCAATTCGTCATGTACATATATATTTTAATTTTTTTATGGATGTTCCCTCAAAGCTCCGCCATTTATAAACCATACGAAGTAAATACATATGCCTTTTCATCTACTTCTAGTCAACCGATTCCTATGAAACTTTCTACACACATTAAGCTTCTCTTTGAACACTACATCATGATTAAAGAAGTGGGCAGTGCTACGCCCATGCAAAGTAAATATCCCTTTTTAACGACTTCTGCTAAACCGATTCTTGTGAAACTTTGCATACACATTTAGTTATTGTTATAATACAACTTTATGGTTAAAAAAGTGGGCAGTGTCACACCCATGAAACGTAAATATTCATTTATACTATTTCTACTTAATCGATTCTTATGAAACTTCGCCCACGATTAGTTCTCGTGAAAGTATAGCATTATGATAAAAATTATGGGCAGTGCCATGCCTATTGTGTATTCGGTTTTTTCCAATATTTATTATTATTATTTTGCACATAGACTGAGTGGGTAAAACTCGGAGAAGTTCTGAGCTAAAATCTAGGGTTTAATTGTAGCACCTGTTGTTTATTTGCCAAAACATGAAAAGTAAAATAAAATAATGCAATCAAGTAAATAAATAATTGTTGATTGCCTGTTGTTTTTGGTAAGTAAAATCAATAGAAATGAGTAAATCTGGAAATGATATTGACGAACTTTTTGAAACTTATTTAAATGGTGGTAAGTTTAAAATATTTTACCTTTTATTATTTATTTCTGAAACTGAATTTATCAGTTGTAAATACAAGGGTATTCATTTAATCGGGCTACTGCTTTAATCGGTTAATCGCTCGATTCATTAATCGAGGTTTTGGTTTAACTGGTTGATAATCGGTTAATTTCGTTATCAATCGGTTAACCGATTAATAAAGTTTTTTCGTAAATTAAGTAATTTCAATAAATTAAAAATTATATATATTATTTATTATTTTGAGTTTATTAGTTAGAAAGAAACAAATAACATAAAAACTAAACAAGTGTTGAACTAAATCAAGAATTCATAAATATGTATTAATTAAAAAATAAACAAGTTTAAGACACCATTTTATTAGTTATAGTTTAAGGAGATCTTCCAAAATAATCATTTAGAAAAATAATTTGGTTTAAATGTTTAGGATTTAAGCGATTCTTTGCTTTAGCTTTGATAAAACTTGACTTGGAAAAAAATCTTTTACTTCTCAGTTCTCTTCCTGGATTTCTCTGAACATATAAAATCTTCCATTATACCATTAGTCCTGCTTTAATTTTTTCAAATTCTTAATACTTCTAATTGTTTCGTTTAATGCTCATTAAAACTAATCCTTATATTTTTAATTAAATCGTTGGTAATAGTATTATGAGCTTTTATGAAAGGCTTAATAATTTCCTTAAGTTCAATTAGAGTATCTGAGTCTTTCTAAGCTCTTTTATGGCCACGTCCAAAGGTTTTAAAATTTTGCATATGTTAGGATCACTGAACACACTTCTTTCTTTGTATGAAAAAATAATTTCTAAACAGATACCTTTTGCATACGAGCCGAAGCAAACAATTAAACACATAAAAAAATATGTTATACTGCAAAAAATTAAAAATTTTGTTACATCGGTTAATCGGCCGAAATTAACCGGTTTAATCGTTAATCGAAAATAGCCAATTTTAAATCAACCGATCAGTTAATCGGGTAATAATTAACCGGTTAGCCGATTAACGATTAACCGATTGAATACCCTAGTATTTAGTAAATACTCTTTTAGACAATAGTGATGAAGATGCCACATGGGAAATTCCTGAGAGAGCTCATGTTAATGACCAATGTCTACATGCCGAAGAAGCTCTCACAGATAATGAAAGAATTTTGGATGAGGTTGAGTCTTCTAGGCAACCAACAAGAAAGAGAATAAGAAAAGAAAATTCTTCGATAAGAAATAAAATCAAGTAAAACGGAGCTCTGGTAAGGAATATTTTGATAGAAAAGGGAAACTTCACCAGGAGAAAAGCCGTAAAACATACAATCATACGTGCAGATTCAAGTGCAATTAGAACATATCTGAGGAAATACGGAATGAAATTTTTAGAGACTATTGGAGCCTTGAAGACCAAAGCTTGCAATCTTCTTTTTTGAGCTAAGGAATCACTCTTAGTGTTCCATTAAAAATTAAAGCGCAAATTTCAAAGTATAAATTTGTAAGTGCTGTTTATCAACTGGTAGGATTTAGAGTTCGTAAGGAGTTTTTTATTGAGACATTAGATGTGTCAACAAAGAGGGTGTATAATATTGTGCAAAAAAGAAATTATCACAAACAGGCATTCCTGAAACAGACAAAAGAGGTAAGAAGGTGCCTGGTAATAAAATTCCAGATGCATCTGTACAATTGGTAAAAGAACACATTAGATCATTTCCCAAGTATTACAGTCATTATTCAAGAAATTGTGAACACAATAGAGAGTATTTATCCAGCAGCCTAAATGTAACAAAGATTTATGCACTTTTCAGGGAATTTTGCATAGAAAAGAAAAGAGAACCAGTACAAAAGAGATAGTACAGGCATGTTTTTAGCATCAGTTTCCACAAACCCCAAACAGACATATCTTTAACTTGTGACAAGTTGCAAATTAATATTGAGCATATTGAAACAGACGCTGTTAAAAATGTGGCCAAGGAAGAAAAAGAATTGCATTTGAAAAAGGCTGAAGCAGCAAAATTTGACAAAGATAGTGTTAAAAAGTTTTTAAAAAATTATACCATTAGCACTCACGTAGCAATTTGTTTTGACTTGCAAAAAATCCCAGCAAAAACTTTTGTCATTTTTGTAATCGGTAAAACTTTATTAATGGGTTACAAAATAATGAGTGGTACCTATTTACCTTACTACTATGCTTCAAATTATAACTGCTTTTTATTTTTTAATAAAATTAGTACGTATTTTTCTCATTAACTACACAGAAAAAAATAGACAAGAACTATATCCAATAAGACCATGTTATTGAAAAAAATATGAATTTCAATAACATTTGTCATTAACTTAATACAATATTTCGTTGTTTTTATTTCTACCCCATGCCGGTTATATCTCTTCTTTTCATACAAAAGTACTTAAAACAAGTTTTATCTCATAGAAATATAACTGGGACATGGCTAGGCTGTAGAGAGCAAGCTTTACGACCGGGAAGCCCGAGTTCGTATCCCAGGCATGTCAACATTATTTTTAATTTATATTTTTTTCTTTTGCTATCAATATAGCGGAATTCTTTATCACAGGAAATTTGAAAAAAAAATTATTGAATACCGGGATTTTTGTTATCAAAAACGAAACTTATTTTTTTCTGTGTAGTTACAATTTATTGATATGTGTTAATAAAATAAGTAGACAACCACTTTTAAAGTCAGCATGTGTTTGTATATGAAAACTAATTTTTTTCGCTTAAACTTATAAGTCAATAATAGCCGAGTCGGTAAAGTTCTTGTCTTCATATCTAAACGAGCACAGGTTCATATCCCAGCTGGCTCAAAAAAATAAATGAATAAAAAACTAAAATAAAATTGAAAAAATATAAATAAAACATAATGTGAATAAAATTTTTTTTATTTTAATTTGTTTATTTGACTACTTCAAGTAAGCCAAATAATAACTAGTTAATTGCTGTGACAATGTAAATACATTGGACTTCTCAAACAAAAATAATAAGTAGTTATCGAGTTAAATTGACAATTAGGTCTAAAAAGGTACAATTTTAGACAACAATTGGTACAGTTTTAAGATCTCATTTGCCATCCCGAAGAAATTATTAAAAAAACAACAAAAAAATTTTTTTCAGTGTATTTGAAAGCTGTTACTATTTTTTGTTACTCTCCTGTGGAAAACTTTTGTACCAATTGTCTTCAACGTAAGTGTCCTTTCACTCACACAAAAAAAAGATTTGTGAATAGAATTAATTTTTTAGTAAACACAATTAAAACTTTCACTGGAAATGAGCCTATAACGATTTTTGTAAATGCAAACACGATATTTGTAATATTAGAAAATATTTTCAACTAATTTATTTTCAATTAAATTTACCGTTTTTCTGACAATTTTATTGACAATTTGAATAATTATTTGCAACATACTTGTTTGTTAACATTTGTTGGGCTTTGCAATCAAAAAGTGTTTCTTTTTTTATTTATTTTTGTTTGATTACAAAGCTATTTCAACTAAACTTATTGTTACATTAACAATATGAATTTTTGAATTTCCGGGAAAATTTTGATTGTCATAATTGTTTCTTGTCTGCGAAAAACACTAAATGTCTTTGGGCGAAATCGAACCAGTGGCCTCTGGACTAATATACTAATGTACTTACACACAAAACTTGATTTCCCATGTTTCTTCTATCTTCCGTTATGATATAATTTAAAAAATTATTTTGTTGAGTAATTGAATTGACTAGAAAAATTTAAATTTGTGATACAAACAATGATGATTGTTAATTTTTTCACAAGTTTCCCCAAAAACTTGGGTTGACATTTTTAATCAAAAATGTCTTAAAAAAGTTATGAGTTTTTGCGCCATGTATAACAAAAAATTTGGATAGTTCAGTTTATTAAAAGAAAATTCTGCGTTAGTCGTATAAACAACTTAATTGATTATATTGACTAAATATATTTTTAAATTTAAATGAAACATTTACAATTCGAATTGTTAGTTGCAGTTTGATGATATTTTTTTCTGTGCTGGTGAAAATGGGAGTGGAAATGGCGATATAATACTTAGTTGAAAAGGAAAAATGAGCTTCATTTTAGGGCGTGGCATAAAGTGAGTATATTAAAAGCTAGACATACAAAGTTTTAGAAGGGCTTTCTTGCCGCGTGCAACAAATTGGTCATTAGGAGGGAAGGATCCCAGATGGCATAAGTGGCGCCTAGAATTTGATGTCGTATTGAAAAGCCTCTAGAACCAAAAACTAATCCACAGTCAAGCTATAAACAACGATATGCACTGTGATGAAATCGGACTTCAAATGGTGGCACTATACATAAAAAATAAAATGTGCAGTATTTTAAACGTGGCAATTTTTTTTCCTTTTTTAGAAAAGTCATTGATATATCTTTCATTCTAGGAGGTGATTGCTGCAACTTTTTTCGAAACGCCCACCAATATACTACTAATATTGGAAAATATATAACATGTATAAAGAGCAAAACTTAAATAAAATTGCATGTAGCAAAAAGCTAATTTTGGATGCAAATATACACATTCTGTTCTTTATTGTGTATATAATAGATATGGGGAATATTGGGAATTTCTATAACTTTTACGCTTTTGAACTCTTAAAATGTAGAAAATACAATTATACGTAATAATGGAGCATAATTTTAAAAATATTTTTACAGAGATTCATTCTCTAAAAATCATATCAATACAATGTGAAAACAAAATAATTTTTTTTAATGAGAAACGTCATTTTTTCATGTCAAACTTTTAGATTTTAAAAAATTTTTAAGCTCTGAAAACTAAATTTTTTTACTTGACTTTGTACTCTAACCTGGAATTACAGAAAGATATTTAGAAAAAAGTTTTGAACAAAAGTTATGTAAAAAAATGTCCTTTTTCATATAACATATTTTATTTTTAGTCCCATTTTTGATTTTTGATTTATCGCGTAAACTCCCCGTATGTCTGCCCCTACGTGCATTCATCAGTTTGAGTTGTATGTTGTTCGAAATACTCATATGCAATAAGTGAATCACAAGTTTTTACTCTCTGGGCATTCATTCATGGAATGTGACCAAAATTTTGGAATTATAAAAATAATAAAAAAAAAAAAATTCTGCCAAATTTATGTACCTCAAGATTGGGAGAAGCTTGTGGCAAATTCAAGTAAAAAGTTTTCTGTAACATCAATGAAAAGTGAGGACTTTATAACTCTTGAGCCTATCTAAAAGTTCTTCAAAAATAGTACACCCGGCATCCAAAAAAATGCAATGTTTACATTTTGAGAAGGATGATCCTAGGAACTTCACATACAAAGAAAATCTTATGAATCAGCAAGAAAAATGCAGCAAAGTGAAGATGAAAGCTCGGAATGTTGGCCGAGCCGTACAGTTACTAATACAACGTCCTCCAAAAAACACCGTCAAACAGCCGAAGTTTGTAAAATTCAAGAACCTCCAGGATTTTATTTTTTTATAATGGAGGAAGTTCCGGAAAGAATCGAAAGCCAAGGTAAGGATGAAGATGAGCCTGATGATGTAATGGAATCTGACTATGACAATTAAGAAATGTTCCAAAACACCAAAAAAGGTTTCTCAATAAAATGTTTTTTTTAATTTCGTGTACATATATGTTTTTTTTTATTAGGTAGTACTAAGACTTTTGGGGTACACGTTCATTTACTCAGAAATAAAATAAATAAATATAGCACAAGAGGTTTAAGTGGGACCTTCCTCATTTCAAAGGTTATTTGTGGGAATCTGTATATGTTGATTACAATATATCTCAGGATTTTTCTTACTGAAAAAGTTAAATTCCACAAAGTATCTAACATTTTTTTATTACAATATAACTTAAAGCTAATTTTTCTCATTATTAAGTATTAGTCACTTAGATACCTTTTGCTCTAACCCCCTCATTTGTTATTTTATCCAATTCAACTGTTTTTTTGTAAAAATACAGAAGTTTTATATAGAAGTGCTACCAAGTTGTTGTATTTTCGCTATGACGTATTAACAGTGAGTTACCTTATTTGCAATTATTTTAATTTTCAAATAGCGAACGTATAAACGTAGTATATGGGACCAAACTGCAAGCATATACTTTCAAATATTTTTTTCAAAATCTGTCAATAAAGGGCGGAGTTAGGCGATAATCGATATTTCGGGTGGGCAAAATGTCCGTCCGATTTGCTAAAAATATGTTGGTCCAAACTGCAAGCAAACATCCCTATCAAAAAAAAAATTCCACCTTTTTAAAATCGGTTCGCAAATGATAGAGGTATGTGTGTACAAACATAAAAAAGTAAAAATATAAAAATAAAAAGGACTTTTTGGACTTCCTTGAAATATCAGCTAGTTATGCTGCAACGAATTTGGGTTACCCTTATCTGTATGGCGTACTTATTATTGTACCAAATAAAAGCTTAGAAAAAAGAACTGAGATCCGCATAAAGACATAAATGTGAAAATAAGGCCAAGTTCCTATCCAAAAAGTTCGGTCGTACAAAGTGCTGAAATCAAAATAAGGACCAAGTTCTTGATAGGTACATCTCATTTCTAGGTAACCTGTTAGCTTGTAAAAATTTTTGTTTGCCTTTCTAATATGGGGAAAATGTAGCCAAGCTTACAGGTTTCCTAGAAATGAGATGGTATTGTACCTATCAAGAACTTGGTCCTTATTTTGATCTCAGTACTTTAATTAAATCATGAAAATTAAGGATTCAACGGATAAATACCACAAGTATTCAAGGTTTTCACTGTAGCAACGGAAAGTTGTTTCTTATGATAATTGAGGCGCTGAATTTGAATATGGAATCGGGGTTTTGCAAAGTGGTTATAGTTTAACGTTATGTCAAAAAGAGAAGCAATTGCACGACATATGTTAGCATAACTGGAGAATGGTTTGCTCTATTTAGTTTATTCGGGGAACTCAATTGATAAAAATCTCAATTTTCAGACAGCAATCATACGCACACACACAAATTAAAATCTTACTACATATTGTATGAAAATCTTTATATTAGTTAAATTAATTCCTGAAATGGGCGTCTTGTATATTTCTAAATAATGCATTTCTTCTTGGCAAGTTTTTGTTATGCATTTGGTCCTAAACTTTCAAAGAATAATATATTATGTTTTCGTAAAACTAAATTATATCTAAACAATGTTTTCCAGACCTCTGTATGAATTTAGTTTTTTATAAATAAATTTATGAAATCTAAGTTGCATTGAAAAAAATTTTTAATTTTTTTTGTAAACAAATTCTAAAGTTGTTTTTTATATAAAGTAAAAATACAGTTCATTTACAATAGTCTGTTTGGCGGAAAGGAAAGAGGTGTATCTAGTACAACAGGGTATGCAAGTTCAAACTGAATTTGTGAACATATTTTTTTAAAAAATATGAATTATTTTATGCAAAACTTCCAAGCTGCAATGAAAATAGTTTGGAAAAAAAATCATTATGTTGAATTCATAGCATTTATGAAAAAACTCCTTGGATATAAGTAATATTTTTTTCTGCGTATTAGTTTTTTTGTTTTCTTTTATACTAAAAATGAAAGAAAGGTTTAATATTTTGTTTATAATAACAATTGACCCCTTTTTCTTTCAAATAGTCTCTCTGAGACACTTTTTTTATCAAAGACACTTTTAGTGACCCTTTTTGAAATTTGTCAACGGTAACGCTGATTGAATAGATATTTTTTTTAATACTCGCAAGTCGCGATTTTGTTTCAAAATTTCTGGCAACGCTACTTGGTTGTACTATGAAGTCTGTGATGGCAGTACTGAAAAAGCTCTTTAAAAAGCTTTACTATCTCAAGTTTTTGTATCTTTAAGATTGCTTTCAACAGTAGTTTTTATTGGCGTATTTCTTTCAACCCACAGAATAACATGTTTTGGACTTTTGTTTACTTCTACTTTGCCGGTATTTTTTTTTAATAAACAGAATACGTTTACCATGTGACAATATCACAAAAAAGCTAAACTAAAGAAATGAGGGACAAAAAAAAACATAAAGAAACAAACGTCACAAAGTCAAGTAAAAATAGAAACACAACTAATAAACGTTTATAAATTAATAGAAAACAGCAGAAGTGCGATAATGTAACAACAAAATAAAAAAGTATCTCAAAACAGAAAACAGCTGTTTAATTAGTTTTGTGTATTGCAAGCAAACGAGTGGTTGGCCCAAAACAAAAAAAAAATAAAATACATAAAAAAATATTAGTGATTTTGCTTGAGTATAAAAAAGGGGGAATGAATACAAAATTTTCATTCAAAAGGTCACCTTGAAACATCTAAAAAATATTATTTCATTCAAAACGATTTTTGCGTGCATCTTAAACACATCGTGATTTAAAGAATATTTAGGTAATTAAAACAGATTTTTTATTAAAATAAATGGGCATTTTAAATAATTAAAAAATATAATCCCGTTATAAACCTACTGATGAAGCCGTGTTATCGAAATTAAAGTGTTTATTAAACAAAAGTTTTAAATATGTTTAAATATGTGTATGTGTGTAGCAAATAGAAATTATGTATTGTGTATCTACAGATTTGTGTATCTAGACAGTTGGAATTGTACGGATACCTTCAAGCTTTGTGGATAGTGTAGACAAATTTATTAAAATATAAATGTTAAGTTATAAAGAGAAATTTTAAAAATCATATTAAAAATATAACGGGTTTGTGCAATAATCACCTGCATAACCTCACTTCCAACAAGTGCACTTCGTTTATGCGATTCAATGTTAGCGGCAGATATAAAAAAGAATTAATTCATTTAACATTTAAAAAATCATAATTGTTTTTAAAAAATTTATAAATGTGCCTTCTTGCGAGAATTACGCGTGATTGAGCGTGTGTGAGCAGAAGTTTTGTGACTTGAAAGAAAAATATTTTTCCTATGCAACAAATTTTTAGTGTTCCCCTAACATGACTGGAGAATGATATGAATTGCAATAAGCTAATTTTCTACGTTCGTAAATGCAGTACTGCTCTGCAACAGTGAGCTTAAGCACTTTTAAGTATATTATGAGTTTTTGCACACAATTTGAGACTAAAAATCACCGTAGTATATAGTTATTAGTCACGATATCGGATATATCGTTCCCATCTTACATTTTTAAGAAATGTGTCATACAACGAAACAAGCCTTTTTTATAGATACAAATGCCATTTGTAAGACATTTTCGTTTATTATCAATATATGTAGTACATTAATTTCCCACAAAGATGAACATTTTTACTGCCTAACGATCGACTTAGAGCTAGAAGTTGATTAAAATTTATTGAAAACTAACATTGCCTCGAAAGCTAGCGCTTATGAGACTGCGAGCTAAATCTAGTTGTTTTTCATAGATTTCCCATACAAAACGAAATCAACGTTGTCAGTAGATTTGGACTAAATCTGCTCAAAACCTGGTAGTGCAACAATGGTTTTATCCAAATTGTTCTAAAAAATACTACGCTGTACAAGATTTTTGATACACTGAAAATAGTCCATGCAACATATTACATATTAAGAAAAAAAACTTTCATAGTTACTTTTTCGTAGAATATACAAAACTTTCGTACATATCACAATAAAATATTTGGAGAATATTTTTAGGAATTTACGAAAGCAACAAAAACCTTTCTTAAACATTTTTCCTTGTTAAAAAATATGTTTGAAATAAAAAAATTAACTAAACTCATTTTTATCAATTGAGTTATGAATCTAGTCGAACTGTATGGTTTTTTTCCAAAGTTATTTAATTAGTTTGGCTAAATTCGTTTTCAATTTAATCTTTTGATTAAATTATTTTTATATTAGAAAGAAATTCTAAAGAACATTCACAGAAAAATTTGTTTGTACGGAAGGTTGACCTGACATCAGATGTTTCGAGACCACCACAGTCTTCTCATCAGAGTTTTTTTACTCCTTGATGACACTGCCAGCGAAAGCAGCAAATCCTATAACTTTGTACCAATTAACAGATGAGTCATGACCATCTAATTAAATATCTATCTAATTAAATAACGTTGGATAAAATTATTTTCTTATAAATTGACATATTTTTCAGGTGTAAATAAATAAAACACATTCTTAGCTCTTATAAAATAAGTAGAAAATGCCTTGATTGCGAGTTCGTGCCCCGATTGAGCCATACTTTTTTTTATTATTTTTGTGCATTTCATACATTTTACGATAGAGTTTCGTGGTGCGAAGTTACGAAATATTTCCTAATACATATGTACCAGCGTTTTCGTGCATATGTTGCAGGGATTTATTTCGGTGTAGATTTCCCATACAAAGCAAAATCTACTTCGTCACTAGATTTCGACGAAATCTACTTAAAATCTAGTAGTTCTTAGTGATGCACCTATGGTTTATTTCCAAATTGCACTAAAATAAACAGCTGTGCAATGTTTTTTGTTTAAAAGGTGCGAATTAGCTAACGTTGCAGTTGTTTGGTTATAGCTTAGGAAAAAATGCAGTCAGCGATTTTTGTTAGGGATACGGTATAGATTTTGATAAAGATTTAAAATGAAATCTACTAGATTTCGCTCAGATGTAAATGATTTAATTTTCTTGAAACAAAAAACCTTTAATTTTCTTAAAATTGTTAATATAAATAGTTAAACAACTTAATTTAATTTAGAAAGTGCTATAACATCATCAAAAAATGATTTGTGCTTCCCAGCACCAAGTTCCAATCGATCCATCTAAATAAAATTTTATTTTGAGCCCTTCTTTATGCTAATTAAAAAATTTCAAACTTTGTGTCCAGTGGCTTTTACAGTTTCCTAAACACAATTTAGTAAAATGCAGTAAAGTTCAGTAAAAATTTGTAACAACTTTTGGATACTCGAACACACTTAATAGAAGTCTAAGAAATTGTTGGTTTTCTAAAAAACAAACAACATATAGGTGAATCTTTTCTAACTGTAGTTTTTTTTATAAAAAATTTTCAATTCTAAATAGTTAAATTTTTTTGCAAATTCTTATTCCATTTTATAGTAAAAACTTAAGTGCAAAATAATTTTGCTACTACTATAAAATTTCGCGGGTGATGATCAAATTTAAAATTTCATTTTGCAAATTCAATTTTTAAAATTTTTTTTTGCAAATTATTATTCCATTTTATAGTAAAAATTAAGCAGCAAGAGGATTTTACTGCAGTTGTAAAATTTCGCGCATGATGATCAAATTTGAAATTCTATTTTTAAAGATACATATCTTTTTCTAAAATGGCTTTTTTGGGCCATTTTTTTAGTTGTGCAATGGTAGCACTGACTATAACATATTGCTTACCGGCCTTAAGGTAAGGCCGCACTTGGCGACGCGATACTGCAACGGAACAGCGCGACATTTTTAGTATATCGGACTAGAACTGCAGCAAGGCAACACTTCGCTGCAAAATTTGTATGTTACTAATGTTTAGACCAGTGATGGAAAATACAAATTTTGAAATGATACTGAGCTTCAACTTAAAAATTACTTTTTTTACTTCAATGATACTTTCTCAAGAACTGAAAATATACAGCTTCAGTTATTTTTAATAATCATACAAAGGAACCATTTTGGACTTACTATATCTTTTTATTAATCTGTGGTTTTGTCTAGGTGTAGTTGGAGCTCTTGAAGATATTCGGATTAGTCTTCACTTTAAATACGGAACTTACGGTGTATTGTTGTAGTTATTAAATTTTAAAAATTTAGAACCATAAGTATCTTGAACTAGTAACAACTATTCATATCTTAAGACAGAAATTATTAAATTAAGCTCATTCAGTGCACAGAAAAAGTTATTTGTCTAAAATTATTAATTAATATACTTAATCTAAAATTAAAACTAATTCCAATTAATTAACTAATTGAATCAATCCGCTCTGTTCTGTAAACCGAGTCGATTTTAAAACAAGTTATTTTTCAAAACCGAATAGTTTTTAATTTCGTGTTCGTAAATTGTTCCATTTACTTCAGTAGCAGGAGTACAAATAACAATTTTATATGTTAAAAATACCTAAAAAAACATCATAAAATAGAAAAATAATAAAAAATAGAAATAATAAAGAAAAATTGGTTTTATTTCATCATATATATTTTTGATCATATTGCAGTATATATGAGTCATATTGATAGTATTTTTTTAGAAGAAATTTTTATAAAAACAAATATCTTTTAGTCCAAATAAATAAAAATACATTGAATTTCAAGTATGGCATTCGATTTACTTTTTAGAAGGTTTGTTTACTCGATTTTAAAACGAATAAAAAAACTATGTGAATTTTAATTCGTTTTGAAGAAGAGAAATTTACTCAGATTTGGTTTACAGAACTCGATCGCAAATTTCAAGGAATGAAAATTTGAATTTTAGCAATTGAATATACAACTTTCGTCGTAGGTTAAACTTCAGCAACGAAATCCTATATTAGTTTTTTCTGTGTGGCTAGAGAAAAATCTAGTTTCATGTACAGAAAATACTATAAAATTTGATTTCAATTACTAAAACTGCAGATTGAATTAATTGTGTTGTTGAAGTTCAATCTACGACGAAAATAGTATACTCTAATTTTCAATTACAATTCAATTAATAGACTTAATCCAAAATTAAAACTAGTTTTCACTAATTCCGTAATTGAATCAATTATTCATGTGACCAAAAACAATATTTGATAATAATTTTCACAAACTTTGAGTAATTGAAAATTTTAATTTTAGTGATTGAATGTACAATTTTCCTCGTAGCTTGGATTTCAACAACGAAATTAATTGAGTCTTCAGTTTTCGTAATTGAAATCTTATTTTACTTTTTTCTGTGCAATCAAAGCTTTCAAAAGTTGATAGAAAAACAATTTTTTTGATCACATGAACTCTGAAATATACTCAATTACTATGTATATTAATTGAAAGCAATTTTAATTTTTCATAAACTGAATTTGTTGAAATTTTTTGAGGAATATTTTTTTCTGTGTGCTTATTGTTAGCACTTCACATCTCACGGGCCGCTCAACCCTTGCTGTAATTGCGGCGATGAAAACTCGTTTGATTTTATATTTTATTTCACTTGAAATGAAAATGTTGAGGATTTATAACTTGATTTGGATTATATCAGCAAAGTGCAACTTAGAATGAAATAGGGGAAAGATTAATTGATTATAGTTTCAAACCAGTGTTGGCAAAACGTTTATCTGATTAATGATTAACACTAACGATTAAAAGAGTTAATCGTGATTAATGATTTAAAACTAACTAATCGTAATCAATGTTTTTTTGATTACGATTATCAATCGTAATCAAAAATCGTTAATCCTGACTAAAAAATTTGATTGATTATTGTAGTTTGAATCAGTTGGAGTATATATACAGGGTGTCCCATTAATCAACCTCAAGCCGAAAGCGGATGATAGGGCAAGTAGTGACTGTTCCAAAAAAAGTTGGAAAAAAGTCTATGTCACTTATTTTAAAAGGTGTTGCCAGTTTTAAAAAAAATCACCCTTTAATGATCTTTCTATTGCTGTGACCAGCGTGACCGTTTTGCGACTAAAGTGGCAATTTGCCACTTTTTCAACTGCCTTGCCACTTTCAAAAGGGGTGCCTCGGTAGGCTAGTGGGTAGTGTGCTAGCCTATCAGTGTGGAGGTTGTGGGTTCGATTCCCGCCATAGACTCTGGTCTGTTTCACTACAACGAGTGAAGGTTTTTGTTACTATTCTCGTTTAAATTAAGTTATGATATAATTTGTAATGGTATTTGTAACATTTAGTAAATAAACAAATAAATATTTCAAAAGCATTATATGCCCTAGAAATTCATTAAATACTAGAATTTGGTTCAATTATTCCCTTTTCAAAAAAGTTGCCCCTTTTTTTGGAAGAATCCCCTTTTTGGTGCCACTTTTTTCCTCAAAATCCTCTTTTTGTGCCACTTTTTAAAAATTTTCAACGGTCACCCTGGCTGTGACTACAAATCTTCACTTTTCTTATTTTTTTTCTCCTATATCATTGTCAGATATTCCTCTGTAAATGGCAGTTAAAAATTTATACTGCAGTGGCCTGATTTTCAAAGAAAATCTTACATTTTGCCAAACGACGTACTTAAATGTATTACTACTCCCAACTTTAACCGGCCGTGTTGAAAAAAATCTACTAGGTACTTTTGGCAAGTGACATCAAAAGTTGGTGCGTTACGCACGAATTCCAAGATGGTATAATACTTGGTCGATTTGTTTTTCAAACTGCGAAAAAAAATGTTTTTTCCAAAAAAAAAAATACTTATTTTTTTTTAAGTAAACAAATTTTTTTAGCCGTTGTTCGAACGGGGTTTCAATATAAATAATAATATGTTCGAATAACGACAAAAAAAAAATAGATATTTTTGTTGGAAAAACATACTTCCAAATTCACAAAAATTGTTTGTTTTTAAAGTTTCCTATAGCATGATTTTAATCCTTTTTTTAACAAACACAACCCGCTAAGCGATTAGCTTGTCTGCGGGTCTATTGTTTCTAAAAAAATTGCAAAATATTATGTTTCAGTTAAAAGCTCAAGCTGGTTCCGCGCCTGGCTGACGAATTAATGTAAGATCAACCATCTTAAAATAAATTTTGATTTTATATAACACAAGCTCATTGCACTGTTTCATATACTACATGCTACATCCAAACATTACTTAGTTGACTTAGTTTTAATATGGCTCACTACTAGTTGTTTCAATAATCTCGCTGTAGATGGCACGGCACAAAAGCTGCTCAATTCAGAAATAAAAAGTTTTGGTAAAATCCGAGGATAAAAACTATTAGCGCGGCATATAATATTAAGCAGATACACTGGGATAAGAATTTCCGCGTCTATAAAATCATATTATATACAATAGAATATGTAAGAACACTTTTTTTTAAATTATTTGTTGGGACGAACAAAATAACCAGTTTACACAAACTCTAGGTAAGGACATGCCAGGGAGCTGGGCTTTCAGTGAGATATTACAGGTTTTCTTTCGACTTCAATTTGTAATTTCAAAAAAAAAATTTGCGGAACATGTTCATGAGGTCCGGAATTATATAAAACATTCATTAATAGATTGATAATAATGACCAGTAGACAGAAAAAACAGGACATGAAAAATGACAGTTAGAAAAGAATCACTCATATGCATATACATATATACATATGTATACGGAAAAAACTATAATTCTTATTCTATTACTAAATTCATAAATTCAAATATTTTTTTACGGAAATGTGACCTACAACAAAATTCGTAAAACTAAAAACTAAAATTCCTAAATATTTAATAAGAAAAAATGAAATTTTTTTATACTAAAATTTTGTATTGGAATATTTAAAAATCAAACAAAAATATAATTAAATTTAAAAACGAATTCAAACATATGTGTGTTAAATAAAGTAAAAACCTATGATAATTTTTTCTGTATATATCTAATAATTGAGAATGGAAATAATGAATTAACTCATTTTAATATCTGATTCTAACCTTTACTAAATGCATAACATGGCAATCAGTTTATACAATTGAACTTGAAACAGTTTTGTTGTTAAAAACACAATGTATAAATAAAAATTATAACGACTGAAATAAATTGAAAATAGAGGAACATTAGACGCAAATTGAAGAATTTTGCTTTAAATTTGAAAGTAACTAATTTAAATGGGAAATTTTTAAATTAAACAAATTTACCCCTTTCTTGTTAAGTACTTATTAAAAACTAAATAAGTCGCCACTTTTTTCGGCAAGTTGGATGACATAGTCAACAAAACGTCTACACTTTTTATTATGCCTTTAATGGAATGAGAAGTTTTTGACAGCTACAAAAGATTTTGTATCGTCTCATTTTGTTGCGTTGAAAGAAAAGATGGAAATCAATTCGGAGAGCCTTTCTTGAAATCCAAATTCAATGTTTTTAGCCAATTTTAGTTCGATATGAAAAAATAAGTAGTTTTTATGCATACTTTAGTGTACAATTTGTAACTTCCCGCAGTAAAAAATAGCCAGTTACTGATTTTACCGCGATTTTCGAAAATCGAGTTTTCATCAGATCCCGAGGTTTTGAGGTCATCTATTCTGACTATTTTTATGATGATGTCCGTACGGATGCATGTATATATCGTCGCTGTTTTAACTAACTGACCTAACTAGCATTTCACAAATTTTACAGGAGAGCACTTTTAATGTTTTTTGTCCTAAATGTAGTCACTTCCAAGCCAAAATACGTATAAAATTGGTTTTCTGCATTTTTTTGATATGCATCTCTTTTCAGTCTTAAATAAAGAAAAATATAAAAACTTTTATTTAAAATACTTTTTTGTGACTTTGAAGCAGATACGACATTTACTGAAAATTTTTTTTTAATTTATTCAGATACGCCTGCAGTATAATTTCATAGTATAAAAAAAAATTTAATTTAATTTTGATTAATTCTTTGACTTTATTTTAGTGTTGCTTAATAAAAACAAAAAATAAAAATGCAAATTAACGAATATTTAGAGTAATTACTTAATTAGATAGTGAGTTATAAAAGAATACATGTTCTGAGAGTTTGAGAAATAAATTATCACCAGTCGTTAAGGAAATCCAATCATTATGTTTACTTTAAAATATATTTGGAGGACTGATGTTGATGAGTTTTGAAATATGTATTGGTAATCGGTTTTCAAGAAAAATACCGATTTTTAGACATATACGCATAAAATTTTACTGATGAATGTTATGTAGTTAACTACATCCTAGTCAATCAAAAAATTAAGTTTGGAAAAAATGTGTTGTTAAGCCCTTTTGCGTTTTATATTTGTTTCTTTTAACTTGGTTATTCCTTTTAGTTTCTTCGTTATATATAATTGCAGTTTTTTGTTGACACAAATGTCAACAAAATTAAAAAAAAAATATTTTAAAATTACAAAAAGAAGAAACATACATAAAACAAATAAAAAATTAAATGAAATAAACAAATTGTTTGTGTGTGCAAGAAAATACATTTTACCGCGTTTTCAAGCGTAGCTGCCAGATAAATTAGAGGTAAAATCGAAAAATTTTAGAGAAAAAATCGTCAAAATGATTCATCGAAATCGTGAAAAAATCGTCATAAAAAATATCATATCTTAAACAATATGTTGTTATATAAAACGCAAAAAAGAGTAAACTAACAAAATATTCTAGTCGGCTTTTTAATGAATTCGATGTATTTCACATACATACGTAACTACTTCCAAAATCAGAATTTCCCAAACAAAAATAGCGACATATTTTATAAAATCTAAAAGGAAAACTATCTGGTCAATTACATAATTTAGTATGTTTACTGCTTCTCTTGTAAATTTATGAAAATGGGCATTTTGCGTTTCAGGTTACGATATATATTATATTAATTTTATATATTCTCAGAAATTATTTGAAAAAGTTTTATTTGTTTTATTTACGTTAAGATAGCTTAATGCCAACTCATCGGTGGACTTTTAATCACCATGTCTGATGTCTCTCTATATTTGTTTAAAAATATGGTAAAATTAAAATTGTTTGAATAAACTTGGACAAGGTAGGAAATAAAAGACTAGAACATCTCATTTTCGTTTCTGATAGTCTTTTCCAAAAATTTTACAGTTTCATATCATGCTTAGGAAAAACATAATAACCATCAAGAATTATATTGGTATAAGTGAAAATTTCTTGACATGAGTTAAACCAATGATTCTGGATAGAAAATAAAAAAAATGATTTTTTGGCATGCTTGATGAGTGACTTTGATGCGATTACTCTGCAAAAACGTACGTAAAAATTTTTATCGAGATTTCAAAGATGCCACTTGTTCAAGAAGTTGGACGAAAAAAGGTACGTTAAGCCCTTATGACACTACATTTTTCTTGCATTGTTTTGCTATAGGATTGAAAGAAAGAAATAGCAAATGATAGAAAGAAACAACTATACAAAATGTAAACAAAACGTAATGGCTTCTTTAAGTGCTGCCTACTTTTTATTTATAATATAACGACAAAAGAAAAAAAATAGAAAAAAGACGCTAAGTCGCTGAATTCGTGAATAAACCGCTAATTTGGCAACACTTTAATGTTTCAAGCTTGAAATGTAAATTTTAAGTTGAACATTTTTAAATTCATTTTTCATCGATAACATTAGTAAAAGCTTTGACAATTTGGTATTTATCTTAATATAGCTGAACTCTTTGCACCTGGTAAAATTTCCTATTATATTCTATTTGCACTGTTCTCCAAAATTTGAAAAATGAAGAAAAAATGTAGTGTCATAAGGGCTTTAGACACGAACTCTTTCGATTTTGATGAAATTTGGTTAGATGTTTTGTTTCATCTTATAACGAATTTATGACAAAGGAAAAAAAATTCAAAATGTTTATTTAAAGAGCTATGACATATTCAAAATGTCTTTATTTCGCCAAATTTATGTAATATTAAAGAGATTATTTGTGGCTACAAAAATATATAGAAAAAACAAAAATTTTTTTTTTCAAAAAACTACTTGTCTACAAAGTTTTAAAATTCTCAAAACTGACTAAATCAGAAACCTATATTTTATTCGACTGAATTTTTGTATATATAATATCTCTAAATGTCCTTAAAAATCCTGAAAATTTTAAAGAATTTTTTTTCTTTTTTCAGATATGACAAAAAATGTACTTTGTTAACACAAAATTTCCAACATAAAATTTCCCCAAAAAACCAAAGCACAAATTAGTCAATGTTATTACTTTTTTTCCTTCCAACACTTTAAATTAAATTAAATAAATTTTATTAATACATATTGCTCAAAATTAATTTTTTTTATATTATTTTGTTGAAGTAAAAAAATCATATCTCAACAAAGAAAAAAACACCTTCTTAAAATTTTCATGATTTTTTAACGACATTTAGAGTTATTATATAAAAAGTATACAGCTGAAAAAATATAGGTTTTTGATTTAGTCAGTTTTGAAATTTTTAAAACTTTTGCAAATGTAATTTTTCAAAAAAAAAATTTTTGCTCTATATATTTTTTGTAGCACCAAATATCGTCTTTAAAATGACATGCAAACGATTCTTTTATATAAATTAGTTTTCGAGATATTTAAAAACTAAACTCACAACATTCGGCAAATTGGTGAAATAGCGACATTTTAAATATGTCATAACTTTTGAAATAAACCCTTTTAATTTTTTTCCTTTTCCACAAATTCGTTACAGGATGAAAGAAAACATCAGACCAAGTTTCATCAAAATCAAAAGCGGTCGTGTCTAACTGTTGGTCGATTTGACATGGAATTACCCATCTATCACTGAGTATCTTAGTTATTTCAATTGACCTATATGTAAAAGTTACCGATCCCTATCATATAAAGTTCCGGAACTCGAACCGGTTGCTAGTAATTGGGAACTAGTCACGTGACTTATCCTGTGATAGGCTCTCTTCTCTCTAGTGTAATCTTGACTTTTTAAAGGCGTTAAGAGACATTCCGTTTTAAGCCAAACTCTTTCTTACATATTCGGCCATGTCACAGTCAATTCCGTCGGAAACGGAATTCTATCACCCTAATATGTCAAGCTCTAGCTGGACCATACCGCACCATAATAGCGCCGCCAACAGTGGACACACCTGACAAATTTGCGTACTTTAGTTTTCTTTTTTAGACACTAGCTGCTACAAAAATGGGGTAGGTTGAATTCCGTTTCCGAACGGAATTGAACTCTGTGACATAGCCGATTATCTCTTCAATCGAATTAAGATAACTTTTCTTTACATATTTTGTCATTGGATGCATATTATTTTTGTCAGATATTTTTCGATCTTCACTGAAACTTTCCGTTTGTATATTGTGTAGGTTACGAAAATGGTGCAAGAGTGGAGAAGTTGTCGGTCCGTCACATTTGTAAGCGTTAGAACACTTTTTGAAAACAATTTTATTTTTCTAATTGTCTACCTCAAAATACTTCCAATCTAAGATCATGCTGTAATTTAAAACTAAATCTTTGACGGAGTTACGTAATATCTCAACAAACCCTTACACAAGTATTTATAGCTTGGTGGAATTTGCTTACCTAATATATCCAATTGCTAACAACTTAAAAAAGTAACTAATTTATAACCCTATTTTACATTCGTAAATGTAAACTAATTTTTATAAAAAGTAGTTTAAAAAAGTTGTTCGAATATTCGTCAAAAACTACTTGAATAATTCTTTATTCTAAATTGAAAATTGAAATAAGTTGAAATTTGTTCAAAACAAAAATTAAAAAAGTTGTTCGAATTATTAGAATAATTCTTATTCGAATGACAACACTATTGAATACACAAGACCTATACGTGAAGAGAGTTGTCAATTTTTTATTGACAGGCCGAGAGTTGGAAATCTACGTATTTATCTATGCCTGGAAGTATACCCGTTCATATGAAATAAATTTTCTGTAGATGGAGCATTTATAAACGAACAAACGTTTAAAAAAATACAACCGAATTGATAACATCCTCAGTTTTTTTTAAGTAAAATACATACAAAACAACAATAAATTTTTTAAAAGTGTTGTTTTTGAGTATTTTACTTCTACAAAAATACAAGTTACAAACCTACGTTTGTAACTTGTATTTTTGAAAATTGGGCCTCAGGACTCAATAGTTGAGTTCTGGTTATATAATCACATAAACTTTGTTTTTGCCATTTAAATTTAGAACTTTTTCTATGACATTTCATATGTTTTGATATTTATTGGGAGGAAGAATGATAGAAAATGCCAAATAAATAATTAAAAAGTGCTAAAAGTAATGCTAAATGGAAAATTTGCAGCTTAATAAAAAAAAATGCGCTTTGAGCTTGAAATTAGCGGAAAGCTCTAGGGATGGCAATGTCAACCGTATCCCATATAGATTATTAGGCTAAGGTTCGTAACGTTATATTCAGAAAGGATTGGGTATGATTAATATTCCAAGGAACAAGGGAAAAATTAACATTAACTTAATTTTTCAACGTACACAGCAGAACAGAGCAGCGCCAGTTTCGGAAGCCGCTACACTTCCATACTCAGTGCTCACGTTTGTTTGCTTATCACCACTTGTCAGGTGGCTCTGTTGAATGTGATTTTAGTTCTTATATATACAACTTTTTCGTGCAAATTGAATACGAGAATTATATCACTCTCAAGCTGATATTAAAGTTCACTTTCCCAGCGCTGCCATCGGTTTATATTTATGGCAGCACAACGCAAAAAATAAGATTTTTTCCCAGTGATGTATAATTTTATGTACTTTAACGTGGTGAAAAACCTTTTACTGTTTTAAAATTTTTTTTTTTAGTTAACTCCCTTTTTTGGCAACGGATACCCCTCTGTGCGTCGCGCAGTCGGTTAAAAATGGAATACCATCATGCTTTCCTTCTAATAGAAGTAGGCGAGGAATGTGTATCGCCTCTTTTAGAACTGAGGGATAGCCAAAGCTTTCTCGAACTGCTATTTTGGAGGACGGACATAAAACGTAAAAGTTACATCTTAAAACGATCGTAGAAATACTTTTAAAGTCTCAATGAATTTTCAGTTATTTTTAAAATAGTGTTTTTTTTCGAGAAGTAAATTTCTTGTTCTTACATTTTTACATCTGACATTTTCTAAAATCTGTTTTGTATTTACAAAAATTTATTTTAAGAAATTCACGTTTATAATGGGCTCGGTATGTGATAGTCTAATAAATGGTTGAGAAATAAAATCAAAAACTAAAATCATTCCTTTACGAAGCACCTGATGAAAGGTATTCGAAATATAAATTGATTTGTTTAACAACAGATGGCCGAGTGTGCCGACAACTCAAAAGAAAAACAATAAAAAGAGGGACAAATACTTAAAGAAATAAACAAAATTGAGTAAATAGTTTAACAAGAGTGTTTAACTTTTGATAAACAACAAAAAAATGTTTGACAATGTAATTTAAACAAAGACAAAAATACTTTTGCCAAAATGATCACAAGAATAAATGCAATAAAAGTTAAAGATCGAATTTTATTTAAGGAAAAATCATCAACTAAATATTCGAATTTTATTTACATTAACTAAAATCTATTACGTAGGCATTTGCATAAATATTTGTCAATTCATTAAAACACAAAGTTCAGCCGGCGCTTCCCACATGTGTTGATTTATTTTTATCTTTTAAGTTAAAAAAATGAGCAAGTATGCTTGCAAAATTTTTTTAGAGAAAGTTTTTCAAACATACATACATATGGGTACTTCCATGTCAGCGTACGTGACATTTGTACGCCTACAAAGTGGAATAGATTTTGCAAAAATAGGAATAACTGAAAAAAATCTTGTCGCTGTATTCCATTCAGAGGGTACTATGTGTGAAAAAAATTCCTTACATTTGTAGCCCTGTTGTCCAAAATATCGAGGGAAATAAGGGCATAGCGTAAGTGACATAAAACGGAAGTGATGTTAAGGTGCATGTAAAAATATGAGAAAATCAGCGAACTGTGATGTTTTTTACTTTTTTTAATTTCTTAAACGAAGCCAACTATTTTTCCTTTATTATCCGTAAATTTTAAATACAGCGCCACCTTAGCCTACTACAGGGGGGTTACTCTGTAATGCGATGCGAAAGGAAAACTGTACGCATTTGTATGTTATTTACATTGCAATGCGAAAGCATTTCTTTCGCTTCGAATTACAGAGTAACCCCCCCGAGTAGTACATACTAATTAATTTCAAATTCGCTTAATGAATACACCAAGTTGAAAAAAATGTCGATCAATATTTGTTTGCGACAAATATCTTGCTTTAAACTTTTATTTTGAAACAGTTGCGACCGGTCAAATTCAAACGACGTAGACAAATAATGGTTTTGCACTCTGTACGTGACATTAGAATAGCATCCAAAGAAAATAGGAAATATACAGCTAATCGAGCTCTATCTTTTATCTTTCCTCGCGAACCTTGTTCTTTTATGTTGGAACATTAATTTTAAAGTATAACTGCAATGTTGCAACTAACTGAATTTAGTCGCTAGAAAAGCGAAAATAATTTGTAATTTCTGAAAATTAGTCAAAGATATATTCAGTTAAAGCTGTTATTTTTGATATTTAAAAATTGTAGTAAGGTATAAATATCTCTTTATAGTAAAATTTGATTGTTTTTTGTTCTTTACCATATCTTAATAAAAGTTTTAAGGGTTTTAATATTTTCAGTCGTGATTGTCATTTTCATGGGAATCCCCATATGTATGTATGTGAACATTTTTTGGCGACATGTCTGACGTCAAAAAAAATCGGAAAGTTTGCCAGACAATCAAGCGGTTGTCTGAAATTCCCTTAGACATTTAGCAGAATAGTCAGAAATTTTCCGATATGACGCTCCTGCTCATTTTCTGAAATATTATTCGATTAATATCATACTACACCAGGTGCGGATACAAAGGGGGTGGGGGAGCGGATACCCCCCCCCCCCCAAAAACTAGTAAATTTCTATAGTTTATAAAAGAAGTTTGGAAAAATAGTATGTTTTACTTAGAAGTTCCCCCCAAAAGCTCAAGCTGGATCCGCGCCTGTACTACACTCATAGAAAAATGTATCTTCGCATTGGTGACGCTTTGTCATCAGAATTCTGACATCAATGATATGACAAATATCCTCAATTAAACGAAAACAGACATTAATCTGATGACAAACATCAGCTATGACTGCAATGACATCAATACGATGCCACTTAGCATTTATTATTAAAGTGTAAACTATGAATAAAAGAAAAAAGTGAACAATGCTATAACTTTTGTAATTTATATTTTAATACAAATTTTATTGTTTTATTTTTTATTTTTGTGCTCAAACGCATTTTTAGAAAGTTAAAAACCATAACACTGTATTGTTGTACATAGGGTTGTCATCCATCATCATTTTCCCAGACAATGTCCTCTTTTTTAGAAAGTCCGGGGTAATCCTCTTTTTTTAGCAAGTGTCCGGAGTTGTCCTACGTTTTACACCTTTTTCGATATTTGTTTAGTAAATTAAATTTATGGGATGAGTTTTTTTACGAACATTTTTTCCGTTCTCTTTTAAAGCTGCTACGTATTTTATCGTCTGTTTATAGGTTGGAATTTCCGTGGACATTTTTTTGACAATTATTCAATACGAAATTGCCAACGATTGATAACATACGTCTACACGTAAGAATTTTTATTTGCTGCAATTGTCAAGCTTCATTTAAAAAATACTCACTAAAAAATTTTGTAATTTTCTATATGGAATTTGACAATTGCCAAATAAAAATAACTACTCGGCTTCCCAGTTTTATTTTATACGTAATACCCAATTTTTAATTTTTCATTCCTAAAAATCTCCCAATATTTGCTTCATTTGTATAGATCGGTTAAAAAATATGAAGGAAAAAATTGCAATTTGGAGCACGCAAACATAAAATATTTTATGTGTCAATGTCTCATTTCGGAATTCGCGAGAAACTTTTTTTAAATAAAAGATTTTTTCTATTAAAAATTATTTGCTTGTTTTTCTATATTATATAGAGGTTGACGCTTATTGTAATATAAAGTTATCAGATCTAGACACTACCCAGCAAAAACTTTGCTTAATGGTTGGCAAAAAAGTTTATGAGGATTGAAGTCGTAACTACTTACAATTTGACTCGATAACTACTTATTTTTCTTTGAGAAGTCAAAAAATAAGGGGTACCCCTTACAAATGTATTTACACTTTCACAGCAATTAACTAGTTATTATTTGACTTACTTGAAGCTAGAAAATAAGCAGTAAAATAAACAAATTAAAATTAAAAACAAAATTGTATACATATTAGCCCAATTTAGAATCTTGTGCAAATGGTATTGCATCGTAGCATTTGCAAAATGGTAATACATATTGATACTCACCACTTAATAATTGTTAGTGGTGACTATAAATATACTATACCATTTTGCAAATGCTATGATGCAATACCATTTGCACAAAATTTTGAATAAGGCTATTATGTTTTATTTAAATTTTTTCAATTTTATTTTTCTTTTTTTATCCAGTTGGAATACGAACCTGTGCTCGTTTAGATCTGAAGACAATAACTTTACCCACTCAGCTATTGTTGATTTATAAGACTAAGCGACAAAAATTAGTTTTCATATATAAACACATGTTGACTTAAAAAGTTTTTGTCTACTTATTTTATTAATACATATCAACAAACTGTAACTACTTTCAGATAATGATAAAAAAACGTACTAATTTTATTAAAAACGAAGTAGTAGTTTATAATTTGATGCATAGATAGTAATAAGATAAATAAGTGCCAGTCATTACTTTTTAACCCATTAATAAAGTACTACCGATTACAAAAATGACATAAGTTTTTGCTGGGTAGTTTAAAGTAACAAACGAATACATATATGTAGGTACGAAATGTGAAAAAACTCTTATCAGGGCTCGGACTTTCATGCAAATGCATGTTTTTTGTGGTGATAGATAATGAGGTATTGACTAATTATCTGTGCGAATCATAAAATTTTAAGTAGTTTGGCATAGATTTGTAGTTGCATATTTTTGCATATTTAGGTGGTAAATGCATATTTTTGCATATTTTGCCAATAAATGCATATTTCTCAATTTTTGAAAAAATATTACTAGGCCGATTATGGATGGCAATGGAGCATAAGTTGGGTTGCCAGATGCTGAAAACGATACTACTGGTGGCAACTGAGAGCTATAAATTTTAGTTGCATTCTGGCAACCATTAACCATCAGTTGCCGACTGGCAACGCAACTAAAGTTCGGTTGTATTAAATAATAGACCAAATTATATTTGTTTAATGTTTTTTTCTCTAATAATAATAAAAAATTTAAAAAATATATATTCTTATGAGGGGTTTTCACGATTGGTAGTAAACTAGTATTGTAGATCTAGCAGATCTTGTTGATATTTATAATACATATACCACTGCTGACAAGACCACAACAAAAAAATATATTAGACTGTAGTTTACCACTTGGTTGTTAAAGTACCATACCATAAAACTGTGGTAAAGCTTGTACATACATTTACTTACAAATATGAAAATAGCTGTATATTCTGCTGCCGCATTGTTCTGTTGTTTATATTTTATGCCTGCGATATATTCTGAGATAAAAAATAATAAATAGGAAAATGAATACTAATAAAAAACTAAATTAAAAAATTATTGAGGAAGTGGAAATGAAAGATGGAAAATAAAAGATTTATTTTAGCTTTATAATAAAAATCTTCGCATTTGCAATTTGCAGCGATAGCAAATTCAATTTGATCAAATGAATTTTATGCCAGAAAATTTATAATTAATTTAATCTTTCTTCGTTATTTTAGTCATTTTTAATCTGTAATTAATTTTTAATTTCTTTAAGCAATCCAAATTAGCGAAAAAATTCTATTTGCTATTTTTACAATACAAATTGTTTTAAAAGCCACAACAAACATCAGCTGTTTCGATTTGCTTACAATACCCACAAAAAATACGCTCACAATATGTAGTTAAAAAATCATTGTATATCGAAAAGGGTTTTAAATGTACACAGAAAAAAATAAGTTTCGTTTTTGATAACAAAAATCCCGGTATTCAATAATTTTTTTTTCAAATTTCCTGTGATAAAGAATTCCGCTATATTGATAGCAAAATTATTTCAAAAGAAAAAAATATAAATTAAAAATAATGTTGACATGCCTGGGATACGAACTCGGGCTTCCCGGTCGTAAAGCTTGCTCTCTACAGCCGAGCCATATCCCAGTTATATTTTTATGAGATAAAACTTGTTTTAAGTACTTTTGTATGAAAAGAAGAGATATAACCGGCATGGGGTAGAAATACAAACAACGAAATATTGTATTAAGTTAATGACAAATGTTATTGAAATTCATATTTTTCTAAATAACATGGTCTTATTGAACATAATTCTTGTATATTTTTTTCTGTGTACTACTAAGCCTGAAAACCGCTATTATTTTAGTTTTGGTACTTTGTTCTTAGGTAAATTCGTATTTTTGCACATATTTTTAATTTTTAGGTGCATTTGTTAAGCGCTTAAAATCAATTTTTAGTTGCATGAAAGTCCGAGCCCTGGTCATTATATATCCACTTCGGAATTGTATTTGATTCTGATATTTCAGAAGTTCCGATTTAAAGTGAAATGTTCAATAATCCTATTTATTTCGTGGTAGTATGTCTCAATAATATGTTATCGTCAAAAAATCCCACAATTTTCATCCCCAACTACGAAAATAAATCCCCAGTTCAGGGACTTTCAATTAATGTAAATGAATAGATATGTTTTTCCTCTTTCAGTTCATATCCATACTGTGTGGATCAAATAAAAATTCACTGAGTTACAAGCTTTAATATTTGAAAAAATATATTTTGTTTGCGTTTTTTCAAAATTAACCATTTTGAAAAAATCTTAATTCTGTTTTGACCCATATCTTTAATAAAATTTTGTTCCCAACATACAAAAAGTAAAATTTTTAACATCGGGCAAAAAGTTAGAAAGTTACAACAAATTTAGTGAACACATCCGAATTTGAATTTTAATAAAAAAAGCTTGTTTATGGAGTATGAGTATAAGAAAAATGCCAGTGGAGCAGAATAAAATATTTTGGAAATATATCAACAATTGCTAACTCTATAGGGGAAATCACTCTTCGTAGGAAACTGTTATTGCAAACCTTGCAGCTCTTGCAAGTCTAGGATATATGCTACAATATGCAACATAACAAGAACAACATATAAGAAACTAAAATTTCCTACACAGTAGCAGATATGCAATACTAAAAACTGTAGGAAACTTGTCTAGCATACATGCAATTAGCAAAATTATTCAGAGAGACTCTCTGAGAATGTATAAAACATACACATGAAAATAAAATACAAACTAATAGTAGGCCTGCTTGTTTACTTTTTCAATAAATCGAGTGAATAATATTAAAAGCTCTTGGGTAGTATGTATTTCCTACATGTTTCAAGAAGACACTCATTCTTTGTAGCAGAAAATGATAGTTTATATCCTAGAGGTGCAAATATGATACCAAGAGTGATTTCCGCTTATATTTCAGGAGCAGCGGTATGAAGTGCAAAGTAGCGCACTTGGGTTGAGTAAAATTTTTCAACGATTGTCATTTCTTTTTTTATAAAGAGAAGTAACACAATCAGGCAATTAATGCCTACCAGTTAATTAATTAATGTGTTACCTTCTTTGGGAAAGGGATAGTGTGAGAGAACAGGTGGTGATATGGGAGAGAGATAGAAAGCTTGTCATTTACAATACCCTGCTATTGCACGTTTTTTGTAAAGCAGTGTTGCAATCCCCTCTGGTGTCAAGTAGAGGCATTGAGTTGTTTAAGCTATGTAGGCATTTTATTAGTTCTTTTACTTCGCCGGCGGTCCTGCTACAATACCGACGAAGGAGGGTGCTGTGAAGTGCATTAGGATATGTTAGTACTACTCGTTGCCGGTACTGCCAAAGTGATCACTGCTATGCCTTCATCACTTTAACAGTACAACAACAACCAACACAAAAAGTGCTTGACAAAAAAGCGGACCTCTTTCTGAGAAAACTCCAAAAACCTTGACGAAATCCTTGAGAAAATTCTGTACGAATTCTAGAGAATTTCTAGGGAAATTCTAAAGGAATTTCCGACATGTCTGAAAAAATTTCTGACAAAACCTCAGCAAAATGTTCGAATTTTCTGATACTTGTTAGGCCATATCATAATGCTATACAGATTTCGCACAGAGAATTGAAAAGTTATAAGACTTCTGTGTCTCTTCTTGTCCCATGCATTTTTTTACTTCTTATGGCATATTATCAGAAAGCATTTACCAGGCTCAGACCCGGCTTTTACGAGGGGAACTTTTAAATGAAACATGCCATTTTATAAAATTCCTTTTAGATACTTAATAGAAAGGAGGTATATTTTATTCATTTTGTGGGGGGCGGTGGCGATATCCCTTTTTCCCCTCGCCTGGACCATCCACCGCAATTACATATGTATACCTTATAAGTTTATAAACTCACACATTTATGCACAAACTCTCAAGAGATAAATGGGAATTATTAATCAAATGATGTATGTATCTCCTAAAACAAATGCAACAGAAGAAGAAAGAAAAATTTTACACGATTTGTCGTTACTTAACAGTTAACCAGGGTTGTCAAATTTTTTCTGACCTATTTCGCCAAATTGATTTTAAAAATCGCCAAAGGGTTTGCCTGCAGCTTGGTCACATAATTTTTTTTCGAAAATCGGAGGGGGGAAATTTGCTCCCCCCATGCATAACTCTGTCATTTGTGAACCGATTTTCAAAATTCTTGTTTTATTTGAAAGGGTTTGACAAAAATTGGTCCCAAAATTTTTTGTCGAAAATCGGAGGGAGAAAGTTGCTCCCCCATGCATAACTCTGTCATTTGTGAACCGATTTTCAAAATTCTTGTTTTGTTTGAAATGGTTTGACAAAAACTGGTCCCAAATTTGTTTGTTGAAAATCGGAGGGGGAAATTTGCTACCATCCCCACCCAATCCATAACTCTGTCATTTGTGAACCGATTTTCAAAATTATTTTTTGTTTGAAAGGGTTTGCTAGCAGTTTGGCCCAATCATTCTTCTTGAAATTTGGAGGGGAAATTTGCTCCCCCCTCCGCCTGCCTCCCCTAAAATCCATAATTATGTCATTTGTGAACCGATTTTCAAAATTCTTGTGTTGCTTGCAAGGGTTCGCTAGTAGCTTGGCCCCACAATTGTTTTCGAAAATGAGAGGGGGAAACTAACCCCCCCCCCTCCCCCCATGCATAACTTTGTCATTTGTGAACCGATTTTCAAAATTGTTTTTTTGTTTGAAAGGGTTTGACTACAGTTTTGTTCCATAGTTTTTTTCGAAAATCAGTTGGGAAATTTGCTGCAAACCCCCCTTGCAGGTTGGTACCATAATTTTTCCCTCTTCCCCCGAAATATTGATTATCGCATAGAAAAAGCGATCAAACTAAAATAAATCGCTAAAACTAAAAATTTCGTCAAAAAGCGAAAAAAATTTTAAAATAAAAAAGACGCCAAAATCAAAAATCGCCAAAACTTAAAAATCGGCAAAAACAAAACGAAAAACGCAATAAATGAAAAAATAACCGAAATGAAAAAAGCACCAAAAACCCAAAAAAAATATCGCCAAAACAACGAAAAAACTTTTAAAAAACTAAATATGAACGAAACAAATTGCCAAAATGAAAAAATAGGAAAAAACTAAGAGATATATATGTGTATTCATACGGAACCCTTCGTGTGGAAGCCAAAGTCGCACTTTACTGAATTTATTTTGTTTAGTGGCAAAAATGTCGATATGGTTGATCTAAATGAAATAAATTATACACGGTTGCACAGATATCTCCCTATTATTTCAGCCAATACCTTGATTTTAAATTGCTTCATTGAGATGAAAAAATATATTGTAAAATTTTTATTGTCTGTAGATTAAAGATAATTTTGTGTGTTCGTAAAATGATGCATAAAATAGCTAAGCTTAGATAAAAACTAAAAAAATATAAGCCATTAAGTGGAAAATGAATATATTATTTTTCTTACAAAACTAATTAAATTCAGTTTATAGCTGTAACATTAGATTAAAAATTGAAATTATGTATTTAGTCGAACTGTATGGGTTTTAATCCAAAGAAATTGTATTATTCATTCTTTAGTTCGTTCAATTAGTTTTACAATTGAGTAGGTGAGTTACAAAACTGGCTCGTTAAACGTTAACCGAACTTTCGAAAAATGCAAAAAAGCCTGAACGGAACAAATTAGTAGAATTCTTTTGATTCTGAAATATTACGCCATTCTTGATTAATAACTCAACAGTTGAAAATTTTAAACTTGGCGTTTTCGGTTCTAGAAAAAATTTTAATATTTTTACCTTTAAGAAATTTATTATTTGACATATTGTCATAATTATATTTTAAATTAAATTTATTTGTGGATGATTATTAAGCAATTGTCTATATGCATTTCATTGGCGCTTTTACCAAATCGTCAGTAGACTTCAACCACAACTTTGAACAGTTACAAACCTCTTATAAAAGAATCTAAAAGTGGAGTGCTTCAAAAATGTCACCCGTGAAAAGATGTGAGCATGAGTGATAAAAAATTTTTCTTAGTGACGGTAAGTGATAAAAAATTTTAAGGGCCTTAAGAGGGAGGCTTCCAAAGTTCGTATCCAAAGCATTATTGAGATCGGTCCTGCCCTTTGGCATTAACTAATTATGGTCCCAAAAAGGCGTAAATTTCCCTAAAGTGAATGGGAAAGGGCTAAAAGATACAGTGGACCAAAAAAAAACTTGTACAATTTCTTCATTGAAATAATTTGATTGAAATAATTTGATTGAAATAATTAATTTGATATTGATTGTATAATATGAAATAAAACCCGACAAACTATATACCAAATTAAAGCGTAGACTCTATAGAATTTGAAGTCATAAACTACTTTTTGAACACTCTCTTGGAAAACTTTAAGTAATTCACAGAAACAAAAAAAAAACATAAATTTCTAATGCAAAAAAAAACACTTGTACACTTCAAATAAAAGAAAAACTTTTATACAGAAGCAAAAATTTTAATTACTTTATATATGCTATTTTGCTTCTCTAACGTCCCTTAGTCGATTCGAAATAAAATTTGCCAATTTGCCTGTGGAATTTGTCATAATTTTATGCAAAATGTCCCATAGTGCACTGTAAAGCCTTTCATTTCCTTTAATTCAAAAATTTATTAATCTGGAGACCCATATTGTATACAGCATATAGTCCCAAGTGCTAAGGACCTGGGGCAAAATAATGTCAAATTGGTAAGTTTCGCCACCTAGGAAGCTTCCATTTCAGCCTCATCGGCAACAGCTAAAATAATATGGGTCTCCAGATTAATAAATTTTTGAATTAAAGGAAATGAAAGTATTTGAGGTGCATTATGGAACATTTCGTATAAAATTATGCAAAGGAGAATTGGCAAATTTTATTCCGAATCGACTAAGGGACGTAAGGGAAGAAAAATGGCATAAATAAAGTAATTAAAATGTTTGCTTCCGTATACAAGTTTTTCTTTTATTTGAAGTGTACAAGTTTTTTTTTTGGCATTAGAAATTGATGTTTTTTGTTTCTGTGAATTACCAAAACTTTTCCAAGAGAGTGTTAAAAAAACTGTTTGTGGCTTCAAAGTCTACAGAGTCTACCCTTTAATTTGGTATATAGCATAGATTATACGTAGATAGTCAACTGGGCTCCTGTCAAAAAAAAATTTACAACTCTCTTCACACCAATGGGTATTTTGTTATCCAACACACTGAGAGAGGCAACTCAACCCTCATCAGAGAGCATAATTTTTGCACTTGAAAATGCACTAAAATTTATTTGTTTTGCACACACAAACACTATTTTTATATTATTTAATTTTTTTATTTGTTTTTTAATTAATTTTATGTTTCTTCTTGCTGTAATTTTAAAATATTTTTTTAATTTTGTTGACATTTGTGTGTTGAAATTTATCAAAGTATTCAACCGTTTTTTTCATTCAACAGTATTGCATTTTGTTACTATTTGGGAATTTTTTTTTAGTGCCAAATAGAAAAAATGCAAAAAAAATTTTTGCGAACCAAAATTTTTTGAGCTCAAATGCATTAAAAATGACTCTAAATTCATATTTTTATTAGATAAAGCAAAATTAACTGTATATAACAACTAGAAATTCGTGTTTAAAAAACATAAATTTTATAAAATACTTTTTGTACAACTAAGTATAATTTTGGTGCTGTGGGGACCATTTTATTTTAAACCAATACTAATACAAAATGTTCTACTAACACATTCATAGACTTAGGTTTTTGACAGCAGACTTAGGTTTTTGAAGTTTTAGTTGGATATCTACGTATAATCTATGGTATATAGTTTGTCGGTTTTTATTTCATATTGATTCTATAAGAAATCAAATTATTTCAACAAAGAAAGTGTACAAGCTTTTTTTGGTTCTTTGTGTGTCCAAAAAGATTAAAATTTTTTTATATATAATTTAGCAACATGCAACTTTTTGGAGGTATTCGAAATCGATATGATGACTTATTTTTTCCTTCATACATCAACGCCCACCCTACTGAACAGTGTCTAAAGACATGAAATACTCATGAATAGCCACGGGGAAGTGTAGCGGATTACGAAAATATCGTTATGTTCTGCCGCGTATATTGTGGAATTAATTGACGCTAACTCTTCCCTTAATCCTTAGAAAATTGTGTCATGTAGAATTCTTTCTAACTAAAATTTTACTTACTCTAGTGTAACAATAATTATATTGGACTAAAAACTAATTTAAGTTCAAAGAAAAAAAAATTATCGCACTAAAAATAGTTTTAAACACGGCACAACCCGCCAATACCAAACTACCAATATGTTTTGAGAATCGTGCTAAAACAAACCATTCTATAGCTTATGGGGAAGGGGGTGGCCATCAAATACAATTATTCCTGTGAGAAGGTCTAATGTATATAAATATCAGTAGATTACTGCGTGTTTTTATACAATGAAAACAAAAAATTCGTATTTTATTTTTACTGCCTGTTTTTATACATAATCTGAAAGGAAAATTTCGTGAAAAATTGTATTAACAACAAAAACAAATTTTCATATTTTACCGTTGTTTTCAACATTTCAACGAAATTTTCGTTTCATTTTTGTTTTATTTTTATTAAAACAGGCAGGTAAAAGTTTATTTTATTATTTTTTTTATCTTTTACTAAAAGCGGATAATTTTAATTGGAATATTTTAGTTAGATAATTTTTTTAAGTACTATCTACTATTACTTATTTTTTACAAAACTTTGTGAGGCGATTTCTTTGAAAAACTTGGCTATTTTGACGATTTTATCAAAACTTTACGATTTAAAAAAAAAAAAGAAACGTCTAACAGCACCGTCTGGAGAGTTCTTGCTCAAAAGTTAAACTCGCATACTTATACGATTATATATCTCTAAATGGTAATCGGACCAACCGTTTAGAAATGAATCATTTGTTCTCAAAGAGTTTTGATGTTGGCAAAATGTCCAGCAAGTTTTGAGTAGTAGTACAAAATCGTCTATACCTTGACACTTCTTTAATTTTACATTAAAATATTTATTACCCTAATAAAATACATGTATGTGTTAGGTACATTAGGGTCACCCTTAATTTCAAATGGGTCGATTTATTCCAGCCCCACCCTCCAGTTTGGTGAGTATTGATATAAAAAAAATGGTATTGCCTAAGTTTCAGATCAATCGGTTGATGGTAAGATGTGTCGCCCTCCCGCTCAAATTTAAGAAAAACCATTAAATTTAGATTTCTTGCCTCATATATTCAAAAATATGAATTACACAAAAAAAATTTGTAAGAAGAAAATGTTTCTCGTGAAGTTTATAAGATTTTATACCTTAACAACTTTTATCTAAATCTCATAGTTAGAAAAATAAATATAAAAGTTACAAACATCATCTGTTTATTTAAATGCTTCCTTCCTTCGTCCTCCCATCTCATAACAAAAAAATCACTAGGATCACTTGAAAAATGTATTTTTATGTAATTTGGGGCGTTGAATCCGAATCTGCAGCCGGCCTATTTTTTTTAGTTCTAGCGTTCGAGATATACATACATATATTTCAAAAATAAAACAGTTGCACGACATAACTGGAGAACGGTTCGCCCTCTTTAATTAAAACAAAAAAAAATTCGACTTTAATATTACCTTTAAGCCGTACAAACATTGTTTTTTAAATGCTCAGTAGTTTCAAAGATATGGTATAAACATTTTTTTGTTTTTAAAACATTCATAAGAAATAAATAATTCTTGCAAATAAAACCGACTACAAAATAGGCGTGGGACCGCCCCCATATTTGATCATCATGTACTTTTACGAGAACTTATTGTGCGTGCGAAGTCTCATAAGAATCGGATAAGTAGAAGTAGTTAAAATGAATATATACTTTTGATGGGCGTGGCACTGCCCACTTTTCTAACCATAATGTTGTATTGTAACGATAACTAAATGTGTATACAAAGTTTCATAAGAACCGGCTAAGTAGTAGTTAAAATGCTTATTTACTTTTCATGGGCGTGGCACTGCCCACTTTTCTAAACATAATGTATTGTAACGATAACTAAAGGTGTACGCAAAGTTTCATAAGAATCGGTTCAGTAAAAGTTGTTGAAAAATAATATTTACTTTGCATGGGCATGGCACCGACCACTTTTTTTATCCTGATGTATTTAGAATGTGTGTGTATATTTATATCAGAATCGGTTGAGTAGAAGTAGTTGAAAACGAATGTTTATTTACTTTGTATAGGCGTGACTCCATCCATTTATCAACGGGATCAATCTGGAAGTACATCCTTTTGAATAAAGAAAAAACATTCGAAATCGGTTCATATATGTCGAAGTTTTGAGGGAACATACCTAAAAAAATACATGACGAATTGAAAATCTTTCTAATTTTTTTTTTGAAGTCGGCTAAAAAAGTAAAATATATTCATTTATTTTTCTGTTAACATATATCGAAATGTGTTTCAAACTTTTGATTTTATTCGCAACGAAGTAAGTTATCTCAATTGATAAACGTTACGATTTTCATACAAACACTAAAATCTTAATTTGTGTGTGTCGCGACTTAATGGGAACAGGCCAATATAGCAGCGGAAAAAAAATTTTATTTAAAAAAAAATTAAACGCAGCAGTGAACAAATCAATGTATTTAAAAATAAAATTTATTTATCGCTAACTTATCTGGTTCGGAAAATATGCCCTTTTAAACATTGAGAAAAAATTGAGTTGTAATTCTTTATTTATATCAGCTATTTTAAACGGGTTTTCTTTACTTTGCTTTTACACAGATCAATTTTTCTTGAAGCAACTTTTGTTTTCTATTGAGAAAGATCGAGAGAGGAATACATAAAATATATTCCTCTCTCGCTCTTTCTCACAAGAAAATAAAAGTTACTTCAAGAAAAACTGAACATAAATTGACTATAAAATATATTCCTCTCTCGCTCTTTCTCACAAGAAAATAAAAGTTCCTTCAAGAAAAACTGATCTGTATAAAAGCAGAGTTACGTACATATTTGCTATACAGAAAAATCTCATTTTGAAAAATTTTCTAAATCATTATAGAGATACAAAAAAAGTACACCCGAACTCACTCAGAATTGGTCGTAGTCGTCTTCAATGTTATGATATACAATATTAATTTTTAATGCATTTTGAATTTTTTTTTTTGCACTTTGAATTTTTTTTATATTTAGAATATTTAAAATTGGTTGTATATAACAACATATAGCGCCCACTGTGTTAAAAATTGCATTTCCTATAGCATTTCCTATAATTCATCCATACATTTTTTGTGGATCACACTATTAGTTTGACAGATATAAGCTTTCCGACGAATAAGGAGTTTTATCGGTCACATTGGTCTCATATAACAAAAAATATCTGTAAAATTTTTACAGAACTTGTAGTCTACATTGTTCCCGATAGCTCATCTATACACTTTTGTCGATTAGACTATTAATTTGGAAGAATGAGTTCTCCGACGACTAAAGAATTTTATCGGTAAAATTGGTGTTATATAAGAACATATAGCGTCCACTGTGGTAAAAATATCTGCCCAACTTTTTAAAGACCTTGTAGCCTACATCTGTGTCGTATAGAAATCGCAATTTTTGTCAATTGAGTTCCCCCACTTAATTGTGAATAAAATCTAAAGTTGTAATTCGATTTTAGTAAAACAGGGGTCTAATCACGGCATTCGATTTCGAGTGCACTATCGTATCGAATAATATTTCGATGCGTGTCGAGTAAGCAAATCACCGCATACGATAGGAATCGAATCGTAATTTTCTAGAAAATTGTGAAAGATTTACGAACATGTTTTTCAAATGTAATCAAATGAAAAAACAAGCAGAAATTGTACGTGAAAAAAATTGTTTTTAAATAAAATTAAAGTATATTTTAAAAATGAATTGTTCATTTTTGTTTATTTATATTCATCAAAAAAGGAATGTGATACGGTTTAGGAAGGAAATAAGAGATAAAAGTCACTATTTGTCTTTGCCAGCAGCAGCCGTACTTTTTTCCACATTGTAGTTGGTTTGAAGATTTTAAATGAAATTAAGACTGATCACTATTTGTAGTCTTTGGCAGCTAAATTTAGGACAAAATACAATTTGTTAAAATAATTTTTATCAACTTTAGATGCTGGGTCATAAATTCTGCTATTAGCTCCTTTTGCATTGTATTGTGGAAATATTTATTATTAATTTTATTTTACATATCGTATATTAATTAAAATTATATGTTTCTTCCCTTTTTAACCAACTTCAAAAAAAAGGAGAAAGGTTATCAATTCGTCATATATTTTTATTTTTTTATGTATATTCCCTCAAAACTCCGCCATTTATGAACCGATTTCAGATTTTTTTTTCTATTCAAAAGGGTGTACTTCCAGATTGATCCCGTTGAAAAATGGGCGGGTTCACTCCCATACATTATCAACCGATTATTATGAAACTTTACACACACATTAAGCTTCTGTTTAAATACTACATCAGTATCAAAAAAGTGGGCTGTGCCACTCCCATGAAAAGTAAATATTATTTTTCAACAACTTCTACTTAACCGATTCTTATGAAACTTTGCATACACCTTTAGTTATCGTTACAATACAACACTATGTTTAGAAAGGTGGGCAGTGCCACGCCCATGAAAAGTAAATAAACATTTAACTACTTCTACTTAGCCGATTCTTATGAGACTTCGCACACACAATTAGTTCTGGTAAAAGTACACGATGATAAAATATGGGGGCGGTGCCATGCCTATTTTGTAGTCGGTTTTTTTGCAAGAATTATTATAAAAATAATCTTGCAAACTAGATTTTATTAGATATATTTGTCTCTAACTGCCTGTTCGCCGATGTCGAAGGAGTTTTTTCTTTCGCACAAATTACATTTAAAGCGAAAACAAATTCAAAAATTTTGTTATTGTTTTAAACGTAATTGTGCGAAAGAAAGAACTCATTCCACATCGGCGAACAGGCAGTTAATATTAGATTATTGTGTATACGATAGATTCTTGCCTATCGAATGACAACTCGATAGATGTAGATGTTTGATTACTCGATGTCGAATGCTATCATCTCAAATAGCGATACTTTTTATTCTATATCGAATGCCATGATTCCAAAATGAAAATTGTCGATCAGTTCTGCTCGATATCGTATGCGATGATTAGACCCCAGGGCTTGTACACTCCACAGGCAACATTTTCTTCTTGCAAAAATTTTTTGAGAAATTTATATTATTGAAATTATAAGGCAAAATAACTAAATTTTATGGTTTTTCCAAAATATGGCGGCACGTCTTAACCCCAGGCAGGATAATTTTTTTTAATCAATATTCACCAAACTGTAGCTGAGATTGGGAGAAATAAAACTTTTTAATATTAAGCGTCACCCTAATGTACATATGTATATGTGTTTTGAACTCATTGTATAATTCTTTCTTTAGCTGTTTTTATTAATGCTTCACTTAGATTTCGATTATATTGTTTGTGGACTTCATTTAACTTATTGCTTTCGAACAGTGAACGTGTAGTGATATCGATCTTTATTTTTAATATTTTTTCTATTTTTATTTATTTATTTTTGTTTATTTATAACGTATTAAATTAAATTTTTATTTAAAAGCAAAGAAATTATAGTTTAATCTTTAACGAAAATGTGGTGGCTAGATGGTCTCCAATGGATGTTCAAAGCGGTACAACAGAATTTCGCAACTGTTTTGACAGCTGTCATGAGCCTGTATATTGTTCGTTGGGCCTATGGCTGCTATCGAAGGCTGGCAAATGAAGACGAAAATGTAATTCCTGAAAACAGAGATGAGAATAGAAACGAAACAAATGATAGTAGAAAACCAATCAAAAATATCATTAGTAATGCTATAACTGAAGAAACAGTTAAACTTAAAACTCAACAGCAACAACGATCCGAACAGAAACAAGAACAACAATCATTATCGAACAAAATATTTAAAATAATGGGTAAACAAGCTTCAAAATCTCTAAGTATTGAGGTACGTTTGGTTATACTTAATACAGGAATACATACGTAATATTTTTAATGATCTTTTTAAATGATCTGTGACGTTTTTACTTACAAAATTAGTGATCAAAATTAATAATATTAATATATGTATGTACTCGTGCATACATAATTATTTAATATGTTTAGTGATGTTTTAGTTAAATGAAAAAAAAACTTGTATTGTGTGATGTGTGTTAATGATCTTTTTAAATGATCTGTGCTGTTTTTTTTGCAAAATTAGTGATCAAAATTTATTAATAATAAAAAATGCATGTGTGTGTGTGATGTGGAAAATGCTGTAAAGTGCATAATTTATTTAAATTTAATACCTATTGTGTATGTGTGGTGAATTTTTTTATAAAAAGTTGGAAATAAATTATATCAAGTTTAGTTTTAGATTTAAAACTGCGATTTAAATTATTCTCATAAATTGTGGTTTGCCATAAAAAGCAATGACGATAAGCTATTATATTTCAACAATAAATAACGCCGAAGTCTGGGGCGCCACCAATATAATCAATAGCAATAATAATGATGACAACAACGACGGCAATGTTAATAATACTGTGAATCGCGCATCTATTAATTTAGCGAACAGTATGGTAAATTAAACATAATTGTAGTATATTTTATGTAGTTTTTTTCAAAGAGATTTTTAATTAAAAGTATATAAGTGATATGACTTTTAAAACTACGAATGACAAATTTATATTTATGTATATAATTCAGTATAATTTGCAAGTTCATACTCCGAAAGGGCGTCCAATGTCACTTTTTCGTATTTTAAAATTTAAATTGTACATATCCTTATGTATGTAGATCAGTGTTGCCACGAGAAGAATAAAAAAAGTTACGCTTTTCTTTCAAAAAGTTACGTTTTTCGTCAAAATTTACATTTTGAAATATTTCTTAAATAAATAGTAAATTTATGTGATTTATATAAAATAAATATTTAGGAAATTTATTATTTGACATTTGTCATAATTTTATTTTAAATGAAACTTATTGGCTGGAGTTCAAGCATTGTCTATATGCAGCATTTCATTGGTGCCTTACCAAATCGTCAGTAGACTTCAAACACAATTTTGAACAGTTACAAACCCTTTTGCTTATGTACAGACTTTCAAAAAACCATTTGAGAATTTACAAATATATAAATGATTTTCTAAAATGAGCATAAAGGTGTAGAAAAATAAAATAGATTCATATCGAATAAAAAATTATTTTCTGGGTTTTGTATAGGTTCCAGATCCTACTATGCTTATTTTTGAAAATCATTTATATATTTGTAAATTCTCAAATGGTTTTTGAAAGTCTGTACATAAGAAAAAGGGTTTGTAACTGTTCAAAATTGTGTTTGAAGTCTACTGACGATTTGGTAAAGCACCAATGAAATGCTGCATATAGACAATGCTTAAACTCCAGCAAATAAATTTCATTTAAAATAAAATAAATATTTTTATTCCATATTTCAGAGGTAATCAAGCATGTGATGGAAATCGATCGATTTCAAATCGCGGGATTCTACAAACAGATGTTCTGCGAATCTATGCCTCGAAAAAGATAAAAAAGCATCAATAAATTATCCTTCATTAGAATTTATTTTTCGAACATCGCGATTTGAAATCGATCGATATCCATCACATACCAGAATAACAAGACCAAAAATTCATATATTGAGAAAAAACATAACTTAGAATAAAAATAGATAAACTTTTTAGTTTTCAAATAAAGATTTGTTTGTTGAGGCTTAAGCAATGTCTATATGCATTTCATTGGTGCTTTACCAAATCATCAGTAGACTTTAACCATAATTCTGAAAAACTTCAAACCTCTTATCTTATGAATAGATTTTCAAAAATCATTTGAGAAGTTTTTGAAAATTACAAGAGAATAAAATAAGCGTAGTACGCTTAGACAACCCAACAAACTATTTATGTTTAATATGAATATGTATAGACATTGATTAACCCTCAACAAATAAATCCTTATTTTAAATAAAATTGGGAGAATATCTCAAATAATAAATTTAATAAATGCTTTTTAATTTTCTTTTTCATCTTCTTAGTTAACTATTTTTTCGTATAAAATGTGACAACAAAGTTCATTTAATGACGTATGCAAGTGTATGATTGTTATGATATTCAAACCGAACAGCCAGTTCTTGCCTTAATTAGTGAATCCAGTACTTTTTCCAAAATATTGCTCCATTCTTTGCCATGTACCAAAAGTTGAAAAAATTTGGTCAAATATAATAAAATTATACATGTTACATTGGGCCTTCAAAAGGTACGAAAATTATAACACACTAACCAAACGCCATCACTGATGTAGATTTTAAAGTGATCTCAAGATTAATAAAAATGAGCTCAACTTTATTAGATATTCTCTTAAAATTGGCATTGACATGTACGAGTTACATATGTTTTATAAGTTTGGACAACAATAGGGGTCCACACAGTTCTAGTCGCGGGACACTAACTGGATTTATAGGGGCTACTTTAGTTTTCCATACAAAGAGATTTGATTTAATACCAGCATTCGCCTGTGTTCGGAAGTATACTGCTGCGCAATATGCTTTTTCCGAGGCATCGCAGACACCATGTATTTGGACCAGCAGGGAAGGAACGAAGTTTATCCATCGGGGAATCTTTAAGTTAGAAATAATGAGTAGATTCCAGACAAAGTTGTTCCAACTTTTTAATGTAGTAGTTTTCACATTGTCATCCCAGCCCGTGCCTTCTAACCATAATTGATGAAGGACTATTTTCGCCTGTACGATTATCGGGGATATCCATCCGGCTGGGTCAAACAGCTTGGCAACGCTTGAAAGAGTTTGCTTTTTTGTTATGGAGCTAATAAAGCAAATGGGTTGAATACTGCATGAAAAACAATCCGACATTGCATACCATTGAATGCCAAGCGTTTTGGTAATACTTGCTTTTTCAAATTTGAGAAAATGTGAGTCTAATATGTCATCTTTTGGGACAGATGCTAAAAAGTCAGTGCTATTCGAAGTAATCTTTTTTAATGAAACCCTGCGGACCTCAGTGCCAAAATAAGTTGGGATAAAGAGTCGATTGCAGATTGAATATCATGAGCGACGGATAAAATGTTATCAACATACGTTTCCTTGGTTAGAATATAGGATGCCTGGGGATAGATAGCCTTCGCATCTTGAGCTAACTAAAAAAGCGTCCTAATGCTAAACACAGTTCACTCCAAAAGTTGATATAATGACAGTTCTCAATTTGGTGGATGTTACTTTGAAAATAATGAATATGAATTTTTTTTAATTTCGCAAATTTTGTGATATTTTTAGTACCTCTCAAAAGATAAACGATATGAAATAAACAAAATAAACAAAAATCACTTTTTTTAACACCCGACCAAAAAATTATCACCAAAAAATTTTTAAACAAAAGTTTGTCTAAAAACAAATTTCATTTTCAGTAAATGTTCTTTCATGATTGAGTGCATTCTGCTGTCTATAATAGAACGAAAAGCAAATAATTTATTTAATGTCTTATTATTTTCTTATGAGTTTATCTTTATGATTTATATTAATTAAATCAATAAAAAGTTTTATTTTTTCGAATTTTTTAAATTTTCGTACTAGTTCACACCCGTCGGTCACACCCGTTTCATTTTAAAAATAGTTTTTTTATAAGAAAAATTATTTTTTGTCAAACAGTAAACACACCATACAATTAAAAACACTTTGAACAGATATCTCTACCAAAATTATTGAGTACGATATAGTCAAAATTTTACAGAATTTATACTGAAAGTCATAATTCTTTAAAATTAAGATTTGTAAGGTTACACCCGTCGCAGCTTTCTGACGACCATCCTGAGCAGAAATCGTGTTCTATCAGTGTCTGCTCGTTATTCAACGACTTTAAGCTTAATGTCCTGGCGAGCCGCAACGTTTTTTAAAGTAAACAATTTTATATTCTTGATTTATAACAAAACATGTGTGTAAAATGGTCACACCCGGCTAAATGGAATTACCCTACTGGAAACTGTTCACGCAGTCGAAAAACTAGCAACGAGAGAGTGAAATAAATTAAGAAAAGCGCGACTTTAGCTCGTACACGAAGGGTTCCGTACGAACACACATATGTATATCCCTTTTCATTTTTGCCCTTTTTCATTTTGGCAATTTTTTCGTTTAATTTTGGTTTTTTTGTTAATGTTTTTTTTTTTTGCGATTTTTCATTTTTTGGATTTTTTTAAATTGTTTTTTTTGCCGATTTTTTTTTAGTTTTAGCGATTTTTGAGTTATGGCGTATTTTTTTGTTTTAACGTTTTTTTTTCACTTTTTGACGATATATTTAGTTTTAGCGATTTATTTTATTTTTGGCGCTTTTTGTTAGTTTGGGCGCCTTTTTCGGTGTTTGGCAGAGCTGTAAAAAATTGCAATCAATTTTGATTGTAATCAAAATGATTTGAACCAAATTGATTTCATTCTTTGATTTCAAAATGATTTCAGATTTCAAACTGAAATCATGTCAAGATCGCAATCTTTTGTGATTGCAATCATTTTGAAATCATTTTTTTTTTAAATCATGTGATTTCAATCAATTTCCTTGCAATCACTACTATAGTGTAAGTCCAACAAAATAGTATAAAAAACGTACCAAAACGTAGCTTTGTTAGCCATTTCATACAGTTTTTCTTAAATTATCAGAGTAAGTTTTATTTCTAGAAGAATGAATATCATTTGAAGAGAACGATGATTTTGATTCTGATTTAATTTTGATTGCAATCACTGGATTTAATTGCAGTCAATTAATATAGAAATTAATTTCAAAAAATTTATTGCAATCATTTTTATTGAAGATTCAAATTGAAATTATGAAATCAAATATACTATTTTGATTGCAATCAAAAACTAGCAATTATTAACATGAAATCATGTGATTGCAATTAAATTGATTGCAATCTTTCACAGCTCTGGTGTCTGGTGATATTTTAGTTTTAGCGATTTTTGTTTGGTTTTGACCCTTATTTTCGTTTTTACGATTTTTTCGGTTTTTGGCGATTTTTTTAGTTTTGGCGCTTTTTTCATTTTGATGATTTTTTTTCATTTTTGACAATTTTTTCGCTGTTTACGATATTTTTAGTTTTAGCGATTTTTTTATGTTTTACTGCTGTTTTTTTGTTTTGACGACTTTTTCGGTTTTTGCGTTTTTTTATTTTTTTTGCAATCTTTTTAGTTTTGGGGATTTTTTGCGTTTTAGAGATTTTTTTAGTTTTGGTGCTTTTTTCCTTTAAGCGCTTTTTCATTTTGGCAATTTTTTGTTTTGAAATTTTTTTTGATTTTGGGATTTTTTAATATCAGCGTTTTTGAAAATTTCAAGAGTTTACCTCCTACGGTTTCCAAGATACAGCATATTATCTAAATTACATAGTAAAATTACATTAACTGATAGAACACCCTTTAATTTTAATTGTTTTCAAAATCAGTGTTAATTGGTGTAGTCTATTCTACAGAGTACAGCGAAAACAATAGGATTGCTGTACACTTTTGGTGTTCGGAACCCTAAAAAGTGCATAAAAAGTTGGGAGAGAAAAAATTTGTTGCAAGTTTTTGCTAGTAAAATTTTTACTTGCAGGAATTAGCCAAACAGCTGTTTAAAAAACAAATGTTTGAAAAATTCATGAAAAAATTTACTTTTTCTAATTTTAATGAATTATTAAGAAATTGTTAATCTTAAATATGGTAAGATTCGATTTTTTCTTTAATTTGACTGCAGCCAGTGGCCGTTAAGAGTTTAAAACGCTTGAATTGGGTGGCAGAAAATTGGCCACCTTAAGGCTGAATCATAAAGGCTACACTCGAAATATTATGTGAGTCAAATATAAAAAAAAACGTGACAAACTCCTGCAAGCAACAAATTGAACTAAATTGTTAAAAAAAATTCCACAATTACATTGAAATCAACTTTATTTCTATTGTTTGCAGATATTGCAACTTAAAAAATTTGTACAAACAATTGTATTTTTATTTCTGCTATTTAAATACTTTACACGTAAACCTTCATTTCCGGACACTTAAAAGAAAAACCTTTTTTATCCTAATTTGTTCAAGAAAGTACCTCAAAATGATAAAATGTTCATATATTTTTTACGATATGTTTAAGTTTTCATACAAAGTACTAACAGTTAATGTTAAGTTTTTTGGGTGTGTTTGTGTTACTTGCAAATTTTTGCTAGTAAAGCGTTCATTTACATTTTCATATCTGGGAGAGTAATTTGGTAAATTTCTGCTTTACTCTCTCCTTGCTAGTTTCTGCTACGGAAGTAAATGAACAGACTTATTATTAGCATGCAAACTATGTAAAGAAAAAAAAAACTAATGTTTGCAAACTTTTGAAACATGATGGTGAGTTGACATTAGTACCAACGAAATGCAGGCATATAGAATTATCTAAGCCCAGAAAAATTGAAATTTTTCATTGTTTTTCATCATTGCCGTTGGTGACAAGATGACCAACTGATGTAAAGGTTGGCATTGCAATGATGACAAGTGTCATGGGTTCAAAAACGAAGACACTTGTAATAGTATTGATATTAAATTACATAAGCGATATGGCGGTTTTTCTGTCAATGTACACCTTTGAGGATTCCTTCAACGGGTGTTTTAAATGTAATAGTAACTTATACTTAGCAGTCAGTAACAGATAAGCATTTAAATTTCAGATTTACTTTCTATTAGAAAGAATTACGATTTGTTACTAATCTGAGTATCTAACCAACTTTAGTAAATGTTTGTTGGTCTAACAATCTTTTATTTACTCTTTGAATAAAATTATAATTGCATTTTAAATATTTTCAATTTCAGAGCGTCAGCATGGTTAAAAATGCCAAAGCCATTAGCATACCCTTAACGGAAGGAACAAATGCTGAGCATACTTTATATCGCGTTAAACGTGGCTCCACTGTACACATTCATCCTGACGCTAGTTTATTGGGACGCGAAATTGTACTTTATACGAACTATCCTCATGAAGGTAATTATCAATTTTGGAAAACTCAAATACCATAGATAATGTAATTGTTATTGCAGATAAAAAGTTTACGCGTAATGAATACAGAATACTACACTGGTTTTTGAAAAGCGGCAAGAAAATAACTTCCAATAAGTATAATTCTTTGCATGTGGTGGATACTGATATTTATACGGAATTAAATATGAATATGTCGGGAACATTTCGACTTTGGTATCACTTTAAAGAGAAGTATATATAATAAAATAAACCTAAGTTTAAATTAAATAAAAAAAAGATATATTTTAGTGTAAAGCAAGAAATTGCTGGTTCTCTTTATATACAAGTTGAGCCCAACTTGTGTGTCGGTCCACCAGGCGCTCAAAAAATCATACCTTTAAATTCGGTTCGCTGCCAAACTGTTATATCAAAACTGTTGGGTCCCATCAATACCTGGGAATCGAAGTTACGGGTAGCCAAAGAGTCGGGATATAACATGATTCACTTTACTCCAATACAGGAATTGGGTGGATCTAAATCCGCATATTCTTTGCGCAACCAATTTCGTGTTAATCCTCGCTTTGCTACTACCAAAGGAGCTAAAGTCACGTTTGATGATGTAGCAGTTATAGTTAAAAAAATGCGTGAAGAATGGGGCGTAAGTTTACATTATAGATTTCTCAAATAAACCCTCCCGTTCTATAAATCAACTTGTTTTGAATGGAGATTTACACATCGGGATTGATCTTTTTTAATTTAGTTTTCTACTCTTTTAAGGTTGCTTCTATTTGTGACATCGTTTTAAATCACACTGCCAATGAATCTGATTGGTTGTTGGAATATCCGGATGCAACATATTCTTGTGCAACTGCTCCTTACTTAAGACCGGCATTTCTTCTTGATGCTCTCTTGGCTCATTGTGGTGATGATATTGAAAGTGGTCTTTTAGAGAAAGAAGGTGTTCCCAAAGTAATCAATCATGAGCATCATTTGGAGGCTCTTAGGTATCAACTTCATCATGCCTATTTGCCAAAAGTCAATATCTACGAATTATATCAATGCAATGTGATGCGCTACGTTGAGGAATTTTTGAAAGAGTCAAGATTACGTTTACCTTCTCCGAATGTAGTGAAAAATGAACGTTTTTCAGAAATAAAATTAGTTACAGATCCCAATTATAAGCGTTTGGCTGCCACTATTGATTTGGAGTTAGCCTTGGAAGTATTTAATGTTTTCCATGCTGATTGCTTTGATGAAGAATCTCGTTTAAAAAAATCTTCAGATATTTTTCGCCGCCATTTGGAGTGGCTGAACGAACAAGTTCGTTGTGAAATCCAGGATTATATAAACCAAGCTGTAGAAAATTGTTTGTCCGGTATAAGATACGAACGTGTTCAAGATGATGGGCCCAGGGTTAGTGAAATATCCAAAAACCATCCAGTATTTATGCAATACTTCACACAAACTAATGCAATTGGCAAGAGTTTATCGGAAATCGAAGAAGGCATGCACGGTAAAATGGGCGAATTCTTTATGGCTCACAATGGTTGGGTTATGGGATCAAGTGATCCTTTAAAAGACTTTGCTGAAAAGCAACCAGGTCATGCGAATGTTTATCTGAAGAGAGAGCTTATAGCTTGGGGTGATAGCGTCAAATTACGTTATGGCCGCAGCCCTAATGAAAGTCCTTATCTATGGAGCCATATGAAACAATATGTGGAACAAGTAGCTCAAATTTTTGATGGCGTTCGTTTGGATAATTGCCATTCGACACCGTTGCATGTGGCCGAATATATTTTAGATGCTGCACGAGAAGTAAATCCAAATTTGTATGTTGTCGCAGAGCTATTTACCAACTCTGATGCCACGGATAATGTTTTCGTTAATCGCTTGGGTATTACGTCTTTGATAAGAGAAGCTTTATCTGCTTGGGACTCACACGAGGAAGGACGTTTAGTATATCGTTATGGTGGTGAGCCCGTGGGAGCATTTTTAGTGAGTCCCAATCGTGACTTGGCACCCAATATAGCCCATGCATTGTTTATGGACTTGACACATGATAATCCATCTCCGGTCGAAAAAAGAACTGTTTATGATCTCTTACCTTCGGCTGCATTAGTATCAATGGCCTGTTGTGCCACTGGCAGTAATCGTGGTTACGATGAATTGGTTCCTCATCACGTACGTTAGAATATATATAGAGCCTTGACCGCAAGAAAATCGTAACCCTCAAAAAATAAATTTCACACACAGAGAAAAAATTATCACCAGAAATGTTTTAAACAAAAGTTTGTTTAAAGTAAAATGTCACTTTAAGTAAATGTTTTTACTAAATCAGTAAACACATAAATAGCAACAACAACAATGATAGCAAAATTAATGCGATTGTAACATGTTTGTTTACTGAAGATTTCAGATTGAATCAATTCGTTAATATTGTTGCGTTAATTCTCATTCGTTTTTTTGGAGTATTTAGATAAACATACAGAGTGGTTTGATCTTGTGCACAGAACACCTTTTATATGATTTGAAATCACTTTGACAAAAAGTGATTTTCAGAACAGACCTGCTTTCGATTTTCTTGCGGTTAAGATTGGAAATATTTTATAATATCTATATATTTCTACTAAAAGTTCGAACTTAACCTTTATAGATTCATGTTGTTGATGAAGAACGACCATATCAGGAATGGGGCAAAGGCGTTGATTTCAAGACTGGTATTATAGCTGCCAAGAGAGCTTTAAATCTTTTGCATGGCCAACTAGCAGAAGAGGGTTTTACACAAGTTTTTGTTGATCAAATGAATCCTGATATTGTTGCAATAACACGACACTCTCCTACCACCCACCAAAGTGTTATTCTCATAGCACACACCGTTTTTGGCTATCCTCATCCCAATGCTGGTCCTTCTTTTGTTAGGCCCTTACGTTTTGAGGGTTGTTTGGAAGAGATTATTTTAGAAGCTGAATTAATCATGAAGGGTGATAAAGCGTTCGATCGCCCAGCACCTCATCAAAAGAATCCTAATGTTTTGAATGGTTTAAATCAATTCCAATTGACTTTAAGGGAACATATACCCTTGTCGAAATCACAAATTTTCCGCATTGTGCCCTATATTGATGGAAATATTACACAATTGGAAATAGTTAATCTGAAACCTGGATCCGTAGTGGCTATAAGGTGTTATACATTGCTAGAAGTAATAACTAATTTATATTAATTTTAAAATATGATTCTAGAACTTCTCTGAAACCAGAATTGCACACAAATTTCGAAACTTTACATACGCTTACCAATTCATTGCGCCAAGAAGAAGGTGCCTTTTTTGATGAACTGCAACAAATTGTGGAAAAGCTCGATCTGAACGACATGAACAAAGTTCTGTTCAGTTGTGATCAGGAAGAACGCGATTCAGGTTTTGGTGGTGCGGCTTATGATATACCTGAATTTGGTCCAATTGTATATTGTGGACTTCAAGGTTTTGTTTCGCTTTTAACAGACATTTCGCCCCACAATGACTTGGGTCATCCATTGTGTAATAACTTACGTAGCGGTGACTGGATGATGGGTAATATTTCTTTAACATAGATTTGTATGTGAGTATATCTAGATTAATTTCTTACAGATTATATTTCGGAACGTTTATCACATTACGAAAGCACGAAAGGTTTAGCAGCTTGGATGAAGTCATCATTTGAGCCCATTAAGAATATTCCACGTTATTTAATACCCTGCTATTTTGATGCTGTTATTAGTGGAGTTTACAATATATTGGTGCAACGTGTCTATAAGCTGATGCCTGAGTTTGTACGTGAAGGGCACGACTTTCCCCAAATTTTGGCTTTAGCCACTCTTCAATTCTTGACTGTTTGCAAGTCAGCCAATTTACCAGCATTAAGTCCTGCTCTAGCACCACCGAAAGCACCAAAACAGTGTGTTACTTTATCAGCTGGTTTGCCTCACTTCTCAACCGGTTACATGCGTTGTTGGGGTCGTGACACCTTCATTTCATTACGTGGTCTCCTGTTGTTGACTGGTCGTTACAATGAAGCCCGTTATATTATTTTAGGCTTTGGCCAATGTATGCGTCATGGATTAATACCAAACCTTTTGGATAATGGTACTAAGCCACGCTATAATTGCCGCGATGCTGTTTGGTGGTGGTTGTATAGTATTAAACAATATGTAGAAGATGCACCTCATGGCAAACATATTTTACAAGACAAAGTCTCACGGATATTTCCCTATGATGATTCTGAATCTAATGCTCCTGGCCAATTCGATCAGGTTCTGATTGATGTAATGCAAGAGGCTTTACAAGTGCATTTCCAGGGCTTGCAATACCGTGAACGGAATGCGGGCTACGAAATCGATGCTCACATGACAGACAATGGTTTTAACAATCAAATCGGTGTTCATCCAGAAACTGGTTTCGTATTTGGTGGCAATCAATGGAATTGCGGTACTTGGATGGATAAAATGGGTTCTTCGGAAAGGGCTGGCAATAGGGGACGCCCAAATACACCCAGAGATGGCTCAGCTGTTGAATTAGTTGGTTTAGAAATGGCAGTATTGCGTTTTATGCAGTCACTCTGTGAACATGGTGATATTAGATATAGCGGTGTAACACGGAAGGGACCGAATGGTAATATTTTTTAATTTGAAAACATATTTCCTTAAACATAACTTTCTTTAAATTACTGTTGTTATAGGTCAAGAAACTACATGGACCTACAAAGAGTGGGCAAATCGTATTGCCGAAAACTTTGAAAAATATTTCTTTGTTACTGAAACCGAAAAAGCACCACTTGCCAATAGAAAAAACATTTACAAAGATAGCTATGGCGCCTCTCAAAGATGGACCGATTATCAGTTGAGATGCAATTTTCCTATAAGCATGGTAGTCGCACCGGAAATGTTCAATCCAAAGCATGCTTGGATTGCATTAGAAAAGGCTAGAGAACATTTATTGGGGCCTTTGGGCATGAAGACTTTAGATCCCAGCGATTGGAATTACCGTGGTAATTACGACAACTCTAATGATTCCACCGATTGTACTGTGGCCCATGGTGCAAACTATCACCAAGGTCCAGAATGGGTATGGCCTATTGGATATTATCTAAGAGCACGTTTAATATTCGCAAAAAAATGTGGTTTCTTAAATGAAACTATAGCAGAAACTTGGTAAGATTTACTCCATATTCAGACAAATATTTTAAATGCTTACTTTTTATATCCAAAGTTATTCAATTAGATTGGTTTAAGTTCGTTTTCCATTTAATCTTTCGATTAAATTATTTTTATTAACCGACTTGAAAAAAAGGAGAAAGGTTATCAATTCGTCATGTATTTTTTTTTATGTATGTTCCCTCAAAACTCCGACTTCGGACTTTTAATACACATTCGTGTTGAACTACTTCTACTCAACCGATTCTTATGAAACTGTATACACACATTAAGCTTCTGTTTAAATACTACATCAGGATCAAAAAAGTGGGATGTGCGAGGCCCACGCAAAGTAAATATTGTTTTTCAACATTTTCTACTAAACCGATTCTTATGAAACTTTGCATACACCCTTAGTTAGCGTTACAATACATTAGGTTTAGAAAATTAGGCAGTGCCACGACCATGAAAAGTAAATAAGCATTTTAACTACTTCTACTTAGCCGATTCTTGTGAAACTTTGCATACACACTTAGTTATCGTTGCAATACATCATTGTGGTTAGAAAAGTGGGCAGTGCCATGTCCATGAAAAGTAAATATTCATTTTAACTACTTCTACTTATCCGATTCTTATGAAACTTCGCATACACAATTAGTTCTCGTAAAAGTACATGATGATAAAATATGGGGCGATGCCACACCTATTTTGTAGTCGATTTTTTTTGCAAGAATTATTTATAGGGCACTTACACTGTCTCGAAATATAGTACTTACGAGATTTCGAGCTAAATCTTGTTTTTTACTAAATTTCTCATACAAAACGAAATCTGCTTTGTCAGTAGATTTGGACGAAATCTAATCAAAATCTAGTAATTTTATTTTTTTTGTACTACCCTGTAAAACATATTTGTATATAAAAGGAGAGTGAATTAGCTACAAGAATACTACGCTCTACAAAAATCTTCCATAAAAGGTGTGTGAATTAGCTAAGCCGGCACTTTTTGAGTTACAGTTTAAGATAAACTTCAGTCAAAGTATTTATTCTTGGATACGAAATCTTGAAAAATGTCTAAAAAGCTTAGTGTAAACGATAAAGATTTCAAATCAAATCTACTAGATTTCGAGACAATGTAAATGCCCTATTAGAAAGAAATTCCAAAGCATGGTAAGAAAACCACTTAGTGAAGTTCCGAACCTTCGTTTCCGAAGATAGTCTCGAGATGGCGACTCATCTGTTAATTGGTACAAATTAATAGGATTTTCGCTCGTTGGTTGTTGCTGCCTTCGCTGGCAGTGTGGTATAGGTGGAAAATATCTCTGATGAGACGTGGTGGTCCCGAAACAGTTCAACCTTCCGTACAGCCAAATTTGTCTTTGATTGTTCAATATTTACATGCTTTAGAATTTCTTTCTAAAATAAAAATAATTTAATCGAAAGAATAAATTGAAAACCAGCTTAAGCCAAACTAATTATATAACTTTGGATAAAAAAAAACCATACAGTTCGACTAAAAATTCAAAACTCGATTTAATTTTTATTTAACGCTCTTACAGGAATATCTTAAAGGCTCATTTGAAGGAGATACAAACCTCCCATTGGCGCGGCTTACCCGAATTAACCAACGAAAATGGTTCCTATTGCAGGGATTCATGTCGCACTCAAGCTTGGAGTATTGCTGCCATAATGGAGGTACATTTTGTAGAATAGTTGTGAAGAACAGTTTGTTAAATTTCCTATCTTTATAATTATAGGTACTACATGATCTTCATGCCCTGGGTGGTGACGTTTAAGAAAATAATTAAATACTGCCTTTCATTGCAAGGTTGTTACAATTGGAAACTAATATACCTCTGATTTTTTAATACATACATACATATTTAAAATTTATATTTAAACCAAAGTTAATCAAATATTCGCTCTTAACAAAAACACTGTTAGCTTATTGCACATATATTAAATTTATTTACGGTCTGATTTTCTAAATCACGCCGACGCAACTGCGAATTTATACGAAAAACAAAGATAAACCTTAGAAAAAATTGTTTTTTCATATCAATTATCACTTTGCGTCGTGTTTTAGAAACTTAGGTCAGTAGTTAAGAAATTTGTCTTCGTTTTAAATAATAAAATAGAAATCCTCATTATTTATGTGTCTCATTATTGATTAAAAATAAATATACAAATTTAGTATGAAAACAATATGAAAAAGCCAAACAAATTTACCATTTTTACAATGACTTCAGGAAAAATAGCTGTTGCGATACACTCTCATATCCGAGTTTCTGGGAGGTGCTATGCGTTTATTATTCACTTCAAGCTGCCAACAATGTTCTGTATCATTTCTTTTATCCAATTTATCATAAGGATGTTCACTTTGTCGACTTTGATATTCTTCTAGTGGTTGTGGTTCACAGTAGAATTCTGTAGCTCTTCTTCGTGGATAAAGTTCTAGATTATTAGTGCTGATTCCAAAAGGCCGCTTTTAAATGAGAATTGAATTTATATTTGCTGAGACTGAATTACAGTTAAAATACTTACGTTAGCGGGAAACATTTTTTGCAATATGTATATGTATGTACGTCCGAGAAAAGAGGTAGAAATTCAATTTTAAATTTGTGAAATTTTGAGTGAAATTTTTCCAAAAAAAAAAAAAATTATTAATTTTAACATATCCAAAAAATATTTTGACAAAGAAAAATAAAAGGGTTTGAACAAATCATGAACAAATACAGTTTGCAATTAAACTAGATAAGTGTTATACATATCGTTACCTTTGTGTATAAGTGTTATACATATCGTTAACATAGAATCTACCTAAATCACTTTTTTAACATGCCGTCTACATCAGACATGAAATGCTATTAAGACATGATGTTATGCAAATACGTTGTTAGAACAAATACTCTAACACCCATGTTAAAACACGAAGAAATTAACATGGGCAGTCTACACTTAAGGGCTACCCCCACACGGGCGTTTTTAAAACGCGCGTTTCTGTTTTTCTGTATTAAATTTTAAAGTTTAAAAATTGAAAACTTTCAAATTTAATATAAAAAACAGAAACGCGCGTTTTAAAAACGCCCGTGTGGCCTGGCCCTAACATGAACATGATGTTAGGTGTTAATGTTAGATATGTCACGTTAGGTGCAGGCGGCAAGTAACCGACTTCAAAAAAGAAGGAGGTTATCAATTTGTGTGTATTTTTTATGTTTGCACAGGCATAACTCTGTCATTTCTTACCCGATTCTCAAAATTATTTTTTTGTTTGAAAGGGTTTGCCTGCCTGCAGTTTGGTTCCATTTTTTTCGAAAATCGGAGGGGCAAATTGACTAACCCCCGCCCCTCCTTCCTAACCCTGTCATTTATCAACCGATTTTCAAAAGTCTTGTTTTGCATGCAGTTTGGTTCCATATTTTTTTCCAAAATCTGAGGGGGAAATTTGCTCCTCCATGCATAACTGTCATTTGTCAAACTATTTTCAAAACTCTTTTCTCGTTTGCCAACAGTTCGGCCCTTAAATGTTGTTCGAAAATCAGAGGGACGCAAAATTGCGTCCGTTTTGTAATCTTTTCAATAAGATCTTTGGATTGGCATTGGGCAGAATTATTCAAATCGAATTTTCGATGTATTAGAGGTTCATTTAGAAACTAGCTAACTTATTTTTTTCAAATTCATTTTTCAATTTCGATAAATGAACCTCTAATATGTATTTACATACTGCCCAGCTACTCGAGCAACGTCATAACTGAAAATTTAATATTTTTGAGTTTATAATGCAGAATTAATCTATATTGTTTTTTTATATTTGTGCAATTCAAACACAGAAAAAACTAAATTTCATTTTCTGTAAAGGAATTCAATGAAATAGTAAATATTTTGTCTAGGAACGGACCTACAAACAAATTCGTAAATATAGACAAAAATATCTCAAAAATTTCATTGAAAAAAAGTGTTTTTTTAGTGAACGAATTGCTTAAATCTATAAAACAATTTGTCTAAAAATATTTAAAAATTGTAAACAAAACAATTTACTAAATCAAACAAAAAGATTTACTAGATTTTCTGAAAAATATTAAACCATATTTTTGTCTGAATTTATAAAACAATTAGTCTAGAAATACTAAACAAATAGTTTTTTAATATATCAATCGAAATTTTTGTCTGGGTCATCATCATCAACATGCATTAAGCATTTATGAAATTTCACTTTGTTAAATGTGTTCGTCTGAATGTTTATCTAACGACTTTAAAAGAATGAATGAGAATTAAGCAACGACATTAACAAATTGATTCACTCAAAAATCTTCAGTAAACAAACTTGGTACAATCGCATTCCTTTTGCTATCATTGTTGTTGTTGTTATTTGTGTGTATGTCGTCATCGGGGCTGTTTTTTTACAGCACAGTTTTTCTTGTTGTTTTTGGTGTTTGCGTTCTAAATAAAAGTCAAACAAACAATTCATAGATTATGGACAGAACATTTACTGAAAATTAAATTTATTTTTAGACAAACTTTTGTTTGAAAATTTTTTGGTGATAATTTTTTCTATGAAGCTGATATGACAGTCCTATTTTTTAACCGACTTCAAAAAAGGAGGACGTTATATGTTCGTCATGTAAATATTATTTTTTATGTCCACCGATTTCTCCGTCATTTGTGAAGCGATTTTAAAAATTATTTTTCTATATGAAATGGCATACTCCGGAGGTGGTCAAATTTTCACCAATATACGATAGGAGCAGGGGAAGAGGTACTCCTCATGCAAAGTAATTTACAATTATCGCATATCTGGAATACTATATTAGTGATAGTTTTCAAACTTGGTATGAATTCATTTAGGGCTAGGCCACACGGGCATTTTTAAAACGCGCGTTTCTAATTTTTTGTATTAAATTTGAAGTTTTATAAAATTTAGAACTTTCAAATTTAATATAAAAAAACAAAAACGCGCGTTTTAAAAACGCCCGTGTGGTCTGGCCCTTATATTTAATGCGCGTAGTCCGTCAGGAAAGTGATGGTAACAATAAATATGTTAACATATCGCACCTGTTCATCAAAAGTAACACAACTCAAAAATTCTATTTTCCACTTTTTTGAAGGAAACAGTGTATGATTACCATATCTAACCACTGTAAAAATTTTGGTATTGTATTGTTTTATTGAAATATTATTGAGTTTCCATTACAACGGTATATTTGTTTATAACAATAATTCCATTATATTGGCGCAATTAGTTTTTTGCCTCTACTGAAAACTTGTAAATTTTGAGTTGTGTTACTTTTGATGAACAGGTGCGATATATTGCAGCAATTGCCAAAATTATGTTATTCCTAGTGGAGACAGCACATTCAAGATGCTTGCAATATATGTTGCAATAATTGTCAACGAATTTTTGTTGACAAGTATTCCAAATATAAAACGGCATATTGCATAAGAATTTGTGGTCCACATTTTTATATTGCGTTTGACGTTTTGATAAAATGAATGAGATTAATAAATATATTGATATAACAAATAATGTTGCAAACAAATTTTGTAGAAAAACATTTTTCATGTTTAATATTACTTTTTAACCGACTTAAAAAAAAGGAGAAAGGTTATCAATTCGTCATCCCTCAAAACTACGCCATTTATGAACCGATTTCGGATTTTTTTTCTCTATGCAAAAGGATGTACTTCCAGATTGGCCCCGTTGAAAAGTGGGCGGGGTCACGCCCATACAAAGTAAATACATATTCGTTTTCAACTACTTCTACTCAACCGATTCTTATGAGACTTTGCACACAAATTAAGCTTCTGTTTAAACACTACATCAGGATAAAAAAAGTGGCCTGTGCCACGCCCATGCAAAGTAAATATTATTTTTCAACAACTTCTACTAAACCGATTCATATGAAACTTTGCATACATCTTTAGTTATCGTTACAATACAACATTATGTTCAGAAGTGGGCAGTGCCACGCCCATGAAAAGTAAATACGCATTTTAACTACTTCTACTCAGCCGATTCTAATAAAACTTTGCATACACATTTAGTTATCGTTACAATACAACATTGTTTTTAAAAACGTGGGCAGTGATATGCCCATGAAAAGCAAATACCAATTTTAACTACTTCTACTTATTAGATTCTTATGAGACTTCGCACACACAATTAGTTCTCGTAAAAGTACATGATGATAAAATATGAGGGCGGTGCCACGCCTATTTTGCTGTCGGTCTTTTTTAAAGAATTATTATGTTCATAAAAAACAAAAATACACTGATTTGTAAAAAATGTGTTGTATTGCATTGTGCTAGGTGTTCTCATATGGTTAACACAATAAAACAATAAGCAATATTGCTATGTTGTTCTGCAGACGTTATTGCTCTATTGCTGAGATATTTAAGGCTAGTCGAGACGGGGGGTAGAAAGTAATCGGGTAAAACGTCAGAAGGTTAATATGGCGACGAAAAGAGAGAGTGGCTCTACCTTTATATTGTTGTATCATGGTTACTACTCTTAGAGTAAACGAAAAAAAATGTTTTCTCTCTCCTGTAAAGTTGTTCTTTAGCAGATAGCACTATTTGAATATAAGACCTCGATATATCGCGACCTCAGTATTGGTTTAGCCCAGATGCCAAAAAGTCGGAATGGAGAAAAACAACAAAGAAGATTTACATAAAGTTTTCTCAAATATATCCGATAGAATTTTTTTGTATTCTCACCACTGCTTCCGATAGAATTTTTTTGTATTCTCACCACTGCTTCCGGCATATGTTTGGAAGAAAAATGTACATTTTTGTGAACTTTCATCAATCCGATTAGAAATTAACATCTTTTTACTGAAAGTAAAATATCTTGTTTTGTGCTCCAGTAGCCACTTTTTTTTATTTGCAAAAAGTACCTTTTGTTGCTGCATGTGCATACTAACTGCTGTGTATTGAGTAACTTGTTATTGAGATGAAATTTTCTACTTTTTATTGAAAATAAGCGTATAAATGTTATTAGAAAAGAAATTTACATGGAATAAAAAGTTAATATTGATGAAACTTGGTATTTTACTTGATTTCTGATTCTAATTTTTTTATTTAAAAAAATTTTTTTTACAAAAAATTTAACAAAAATTATGATATCGAGCACAATGAATGCTTGATATATCAGAAACCAGGAACAATTTTGCGAAACAGTTTTTGGATTCTGAAAGGGGTATTCAAATTATATATACCCCATACTTAACTCAATTTTTTTAAATGGTCGGTGGGCCAAAACAAGACTGAGGTTGCGATATAGTATGTATTTTAAAGTGGGTTTAGTTTTTTTAAGTTTTTCGTATTTCATATTATTTTGTGCATGCGTAAAATTTTATTTAAAATTTTCAAACAAAAAATTCATCAAATTCTATACATGAATGCGGTGCGGTGTGTTTAAAAAAAATCGTATTTCATATTCTATAATTTTCTTTCAAATGTTGATGTTTCAGTTAAGTTAAGTTTATTTGAAATTTCAAAAAAAGCATTACAAATAAATTAATAACAAAATGACTACAAAGAAGACATAAATCTATATGGGTAATTCAAAGCAGTGTCGTATCAGTCCTATTTTTCATATTTCATATTATTTTTTGCATGCATAACATTTTATTTAAAAATTTTATTTAAATTTTGCAAACAAAAAATTCATAAAATTTTACACATGCTAAAAAATATATTTCATATTCTATAATTTTCTTTAAAATTTTGATGTTTAAAATAAAATAAAATGTACAAATAAATCAACAAAAGTTTTTGTGAAAAATAAAAGTGTAAAAGATATCGCAATTTAATACGTGTCGCATTTTAACTTGAAGTTTTCCGGATAAATAAAAAATTATAACCGTTCTGAGACATAAGCTGTTAAAAGTATCAAGTACTTGTCAAATATAAAATACGGGATAGAACAATATGCAAGCCTGCTTTGAATTACCCAAATCTGTAAGAATTTCACAAGATATATTTGGGCAATTCAAAGCGAGCTTGCATATTGTTCTATCCCGTATTTGGTCTTTAAATACTAACTGATACTGTGAACAGCTTATATCTTATAACGGTTATAATTTCTTTAATTTTTGCAGAAATTTTTATTTTAAAATTTATTTTATTTTAAACATCAAAATCTGAAAGAAAATTATAGAATATGAAAAACAATTTTTTTAAGCACATGACATTCATGTGTAAGATTTTATGAATTTTTTGTTTGAAAATGTCCAATAAAATTTTATGCATGCATAAAATAATATGAAATATGAAAAATAGGACCGATATGACACCACTTTGAATTGCCCAATTGTATTCTCACCTCTTGAGAGAAGAATATAGTTTTATTTTTCTATTACATTTCGCCAATTCAGAACCTGTTGTATTTGTTGTAGATCGTACAAATATTGTTGGTAATTTCCATATAAATAGTTGTTTAGAAACATGTTTATGTGAAAATTACCAACAACATTTTTGCAATATACAACACTTACAAAAGGCTGCGAATTGAGCAATTGTATGTGAATTTAAAACTTCAGTCATTTTCTGCAAACCTGTTTTTTGAATTATGCCGTTCTTTGAGCAAATGACCTTTGCCTGAATTTCACGTTTCCATAAGATCTATGAGTAAAAAATTTAAGAAAATTCAGGCCTAATTTTATTGTTTGTATCATTTGCTTGAGACGGGGACGTAAATATTTTCGTTAATAAATATTTGTGTGAGAAATATTAAAAGCTACGTCCCCATATACAAGATAACATTTTCATTCTTAATCTTGCACGTTAACTACAAAGTTTTCATTTTCAAAGTATAGATAACAAGTTATATGCATTTTCATAATGTCCTAAGAAACGAAGCTAAACAGTAGTTGTTCTGTTTCGTCTTCTGGTAATTTTAATATCCCAAGGAAGTGGATTGGTTTTTATAATTAACGTAATTTCAACTATAAATTGTCAGTTCCGCCTCATGCTACCATCCCAGAAAACTTCCTGGAGGTCGTTAGCTTCTTAGTTGAACTGGATAGACTGAGATCGAGATCCTCAAAGTTTATATACCGCTCTCTAACAGCATAGAGGGTGGTTATCACCCTGACATATCCCATCGAATCCAGGGAGAATAATTATTAGAGATTTAAGTGCCTATCACGAGAGCTGGTATTCCCAACTTCCTAACAACGCACATGGTATTCTCATTGCAGACCAGATAGACAAATCTGACTACAACAATATAAAAAAAGTTCTCTACGAGAGCTACTGCAAGATATTCAAGCTCCCCAGACATTTCTGCTAGTCTGATTAGATATTCTAATATTCCACTCTTAAAAATAATTTGAATTTACATTAATTCAATTATTGAACTTAAGTCGAATAATAATAACTTCCGACTTATACCTATTACAGTTCGAATAATAATTACGCACAAATATTATAAGTTTTATTTTAAAAATTACTTTTTAATCATTATTTCTTGGGTTTTATTTTTCACTTAAAAAATAAAAGTTATTTTTTGAGTTTTATTTATTCCTCAGAAAACAAAAAAATATTTTTTTGAGTTTTATTGTTTCCTTAGAAAATAACAGTTACTTTTTGAGGCTGAGGCCACACGGGCGTTTTTAAAACGCGGCGTTTCTGCCTTTTATATTAAATTTGAAAGTTTTCAATTTTCTTAAAACTTCAAATTTAATATAAAAAGCAGAAACGCCGCGGTTTAAAAACGCCCGTGTGGCTTCATCGTGAAGTTTATTTTTGCTTAAGAAAAGTAACTTTAAACTGTATAAAAAATCAATTTAATTTAACAAATAATAGTTTTTGCAAGAACTCTTATTTATTTATTTTTGTAAAAACTCTTATTTGTTAAATGAAAACCATTTTGCACGCCTCATAAGCGAAGCGTTGAGGTGGGTACTACTCTCACTTCACGCGAAACTACTGATTTTTCAAACTTAAAATGGCTCTATTATTATCATATATTGCACTCAGTGATGTTATATACTTTTTTGAAAAGTCTTTACGCAGCCCGAAGAAATCCCTACTTTTCTCTACGCGCCCAAAAAATTATCTTTACAAAAATCCCTACAACTTTTAAGTGATAATATATGAATGCAAATAAGCCCCTTTGAGTTTAATGTACATATACGTATATAGCTTAATACGAAAAAAGCTCGTCTCGAATTTTCGATATTTTGCAAGAGAAGGAAAATACTGAGCTGCAACTTTCTTATTTCTTTAAAAAGTATGTAATGACACGTTGAAAATTGTTAAAAACGCGACTTCGAAAAAATCGAGTTAAGCCATTGATATATAAAATTTATTAAAGTTGTTATACAAATTTTTAAAATTTCGAGGTAAAAGTATTGCACTATTTTCATAATTTTATCTAGTTTTAGGAAATGTAGCTAACTTTCGACCTACGGAAGACAAATTCCCTTTTTATCGGGATCATCACATATAAAGATATACACTTTTATATGAATTGTACTGTTTTACAAAGTTTTATTTTTGGAAAGTTTAAAATTTTCTGATGCATTTTCGTGTAAACACGAAAAAATCTTTTCGGCCATTGTCCAGATAACGACGGTACATTTGTGTTTTACGATGCACACTCGTCTTTAAAGCGTCACACAGACTCAAAGGCTTCTTCGCATAAAATGAGTTATACACAAAAAAAATTATCACCAAAAAATTTTCAAACAACAGTTTATCTAAAAATAAATTTAATTTTCAGTAAACGTTCTGTCCATAATCTATGAATTGTTTGTTTGACTTTTATTTAGAACGCAAACACCAAAAACAACAATAAAAACTGTGCCGTAAAAAACCACCCCGATGACAACATACACAAATAATAACAACAAGCATAGCAAGAGGAATGCAATTGTACCAAGTTTGTTTACAAAAGATTTTTGAGTGACTCGATTAGTTAATGTCGTTGCGTTAATTCTCATTCATTTTTTAAGTATTTAGATAAACACTCGGACTTGAACTCATTTAACAAAGTGAAATGGGTTCAAGACAAAAATTTTTTTTGTATTTTTGTTTGATTAAGTAAATTATTTTGCTTAATAATTGTTAGCATTTTTAGACTAATTGTTTATTAAATTCAGACTGAAATATTGTTTGATATTTTTCAGGAAATCCAGTATATATTATTGTTTGATTTAGTAAATTGTTTTGTCTACAATTTGTAAATATTTTTAGACAAATTGTTTTATAGATTTAAACAATTTGTTCACTGAAAAAACACGTTTTTTTCAATGAAATTGTTGAGGTATTTTTGTCTATATTTACAAATTCGTTTGCAGGTCCGTTCATAGACATAATATTTACTATTTCATTGAATTCCTTTACAGAAAATGAAATTTAATTTTTTCTGTGTATATAGGGTTGTTATCGCTTAATTTATAAAAGGAGGACAGCAGAGGAAAAAACCCGGACATTTGCTTAAAAAAGTAGGACTTAAAAACAAAACGCAATTAATTTTTTTCCAATAATTTTGCTACCAATAAAATATAAAATACATATCGATGGTGTTGCGCAAAAGGGGCCAATCTTGCAACATTTTACGTAGCAGATTGGCTCTTTTTGCGCAACACCATCGATGTGTTTCCATTAAGTTGTTCATAAGAATATACATGCACATTTGAGGTTACATATTTGCATAAATCGAAGTTTATGCTCTACATATTGTTAAATAAAATGCAAAAAGCACTAACAAACTAACGAAAAACTCTAATCGGCTTCTTAATAAATTGTGATGTATTTGACCAACACACATAATTACCATAAAAATCAGACTTTCCCGATCTAAAATAGAGATATAATTAAGAAAATATTAAAGGTCAATTACATAAATTACTATATTTATTGCTACTCCTGTGAAATTATGAAAATCTCAGTTAGGGCGTTTCGCGTTTCAGGTGAAGATATATATATATATATATATATATATATATATATATATATATATATATATATATATATATATATATATATATATATATATATATATATATATATATATATATATATATATATATATATATATATATATATATATATATATATATATATATATATATATATATATATATATATATATATATATATATATATATATATATATATATATATATATATATCAGAACTTCAAATATAATTTAAAATGTTGGGAACAAATTTTTTAAAGTTATAGTTTCGTCGTTTATAATTTTCAAAAAAAAAACTTTATAGCTTAAGAATTTATTAAAAAGTAGTTCTTCGTCAACTGAGAACCTGAAGTTAGTTAAGAGTTCAATCGATTACCGACTTTAAATAAACTTTCATTGTTTGGTAAAAACGTCTTATTTGTTCATGAAATAAAGATTATGAACTCTAAAGAAATCAGACAGCAATTGGAATGAAGTAAAATGATCCAACGGTAGCACTAGGAATTGCCGTGATAAACAGGTTAGTTGACATCAACCTAACTGATTTAATTCTCGTATTCAATTTTCACGAAAAGTTTGTATATATAAGAATTGAAATCACACTCAACTGAGGCACCTAGGCTTGCCAGATCCAAGTTGTGAAAAATCTTAACAAATAGAGAATAAAAGATTGATTTAAGAAAAAATCTTGACACTAACTTAATGATGTGCAAAGCAATAAAAATCCATTCATTAATCGACTTCGAAAAATGGAAAAGCTATTAATTTGTTTGCATTTTCTTATGTATTCTCTCCGGACCCCGATTAAATTTGGGCTGATTCTGTACCTTAATTTGTTTACAAAAACATTCGCAAATTTAAAATGTTCATTAAACTAATTGATATCATTAATTCGCCAAATGACATTATTTTCTTAATTTACAAAACGCATTAAGAGGAATATCGAAAATACAAACGAAATCAAATTACATGTCGAGCTTGTGCTGGAATAGAGTCATAACTCGAAAAATGTGATTTTTGTGTTAATAAAGTAGAATCACTCACTCATCATATCATTCTTTATGTTATATGAAAATTTCGTACAAATATTTTGTATACTCAACTTTTGAGAGAAGAATAATATTTTTTTTTACCATTAAGTTGTTAGTAAATTCAAAACAATTTTTTTGATTGTGAGTCTATGGTAGCAAAGGCTCGATATGGAGTTTTCGGTTTCCTTTTCGTCTTGTTTTTTAGTTATACCATATTTACTCTTTAGAAATATATTTGGAATGAAACCCTTAATCTGCATATAATTTATCATTCATCTATAGAGCCGAGGAATTTCTAATAAAACTACATATTCAATGGCAAGTGTTTTATTTTTAATAAAGGTCTCTGGTTTTCAAAGAAAATGCCCTTGGATAAAGATTTTCATTATAATTTTTACTTTGTATTCATATAAATTATCATGTATTTAAATTCATTAATTAAATTCTAACGCTAAAATAACTAATTGAAGCTCGTGCGCAAAATTGTGCACAGAATAGAAATTAATTTTTAGCTTGATAAAAAGCTTTTTAGCTTAAATCTTGACAAGCCTTAAAAAAGCTTGGCAATCAAACCTAACCAAGCCCGTCTGGAAAGCCTAGAGCTAGCTCACAAGTAGTTAAGCACTGATGATGGAAATGTAGCGGCTTCCGAAAGTAGCGCTGCTATGTTATGTTGTGTGCGTAGAAATTTTTTCCTTGTTCCTTGGAATATTAATCATGCCTGATTATTTCTGCATATATCGTTACGAACCTTAGCCTAATAATCAATTTGCATTCGCAAGCAAATAAGTTCGAAATAATCATATTAAATAAATTATGAACTCTGGCTTAAATCTATCTTACTTTGACCTTTTTACGGAACACCATCGATATTTTAAATACATACATACGTCATAGAATAACATGGACAGTATTATTTATAACATAAGCTGGACATCTAATACCAATTATGTATTTCCCTTTTTAGCTTTGTTTTCAACAAATGCAATTTTTCAAGCAATACGAGTATAAAAGCGAAAAAATATATGAATGTAAAACAGATACTTTACGCGAATGTAAGCTCCCTTTTTAAGTCGCTAAAAAGTAGGACTTTCCCGGACGCACATTTTTCTCCCGGGCAGAGACCACAAAAAGAGGAGTGTCCGGGAAAAAGAGGACGGATGACAACCCTAGTTATATATCTACTAATTTACGCGTAGAATATTAGCTAATTGGCTTTGATCGGATAAAAAATTACAGAGTTAAAATGGATCAAACTCTAAATTTTATAAGATTTTTAAATTTTTTAACCAATTTTTGTCATTTCGGAAGCTGTTATGTAGCACAAATAATAAAACAAATCCGTAGTCTTATAATTTTATTCAATAGTTCATGCAATTACAAAAGTTGTAAGCCATAATGGACCGAAATCGGCCAAAATCTAAAAATACTGTAATAAAATAACGAAAAAACTAGAATTTTTAAAAATCTCTACATTTTGATGTATTGAAAAAATCTGTCCTTTCTTCCCTACGGTCATTTTTATTTTTGACAAAAATCCCTACGAATAGGGATTTTTCCCTACATATAACATCACTGATTGCACTTGTAAAAAATATATACACACATATTAAGAAAAAATACTATTTTTAGCACTCATGACATTTTTATTGTCATTTTTATTATATAAACTAATGAAAAAACTGTTTGAAAAAGTTCTGTCTTGGACGTCCGTTTGTCTGTATGTACGGATCCTGTATGTGGTCACGATAACGACCGAAAAACTTCACTAATCGAGTCCTTTTTTTACGCTTCAGTATAATTAGGAATAGAAGTCTATTTAATTTCATGGAATAAATGAGATTATGAGGCGTGTACTTTTGGATTTTCCAAACTACCCAGCAAAAACTTGGTAATGAGTTGTCATTACAGAACAGCATACTTTTCAACCACAAACAACATACCGTCTGAATTACTTTACAGTAGTTGAACAATTACTTACTAGTAATTAAACAAGACATTTATTCTCTTATTGGCAGACTACTAGTGTGTCTGCATATCATACAGACGATAAACTGTTCAACCCCTGGGAAAGCAAAATGAATTTTTTTAATTGTATTCATGTTTGTGAAAACAAGTTTTAAGCCCGTAACATTATAGTTGTGCAGTGGCTTAGTGAGTAAGACAGTTGGCAAAAAATAACACAATAACTGAAAATGGCATGAGTTCAATGCTTAGCAGAGACATTTAATTTTTATTGTGTTTTGTGTATTCAATGCCTTCTAAATATTGAAATTTATAACTTATTCTTTGTAATCAAATGTGGTAAGTACTTGCCTCCAATGACATCGCCATGTTAAAGTAATTGGTTAAAATGCCAAAGTAGAAGTAGTGAGGGGTATGTTTATTAGCATTTTAACTCATTACTTTGCCATCAAAATTTTTCCTGGGTATTTCTATATTTTATTCAGTTTGAAATTTCCTTGTTTTTAAGCAAAAATAAATAAATAAATAAAATAAAATTCAAATAGTAACCGTTATTTTCTAAGCAAAAAATAAAACTCAAAAATAATTTTTATTTTCTGAGAAATAAATATAAATCAAAAAATAACTTTTATTTTCTGAAGAATAAGTAAAACTCAAGAAATAACTTTTATTTTCTGAGGAATAAATAAAACTCAGAAAGTAATCGGTAAAGTTGAGCTTTTTAATAAAACTTATAAAACTTAATGCATCTAAAGATAGTCCATGCAACGAGGATTATTTTGGTATATTCCTTATGAACGTAGTAGCACTTCTCTTTCAGCTTGATTTTTTTAGTTTAAATTTGAAAAATAATCGTTATTTTCGGTTCCTAACATGGTTTCTGTGCCAAAATGTATTCATGTAGCGAACAATAGGAGGTAAAGGACTTGGACATGGAACTGGAGGCTGAATTCTACCTACCAATGCAATTTTAATTTAGTTTATTCTTAATTTTGGGCCTTGTTTGAGATATGCTTTTTTTAATGAAATTTTGGATATATTAGTGTTTTTGTTTATGCGTCGCGAACCAGAGAAAGACAATCAATACACAAAAATGTGAGTGCTCTAGCACATATCGAGCATTTTTATGCTTGTGCATACTTATACGGATTAATTCTCATACTTGCGTATAACCCTGCGCACTTTATTTCATACTTGTATGTATCGATCGATACACATCTTGTTTATACCCTGGCATACCTACGCATACCTATCGATATACCAATGCCTTGCAACACTTTCTGTTTTTCAACTTTTTTTTTATAAGTGTTGCTAGAAAAATTTGTTTGTAGTTGTTAAAGTACTAACCTTATTTTCAACTTATTTTTATGCAAAACCCAATTAGCTTGTTTTATCCATAATTCGAATAAAAACCAACCGACGTTGGGGAAGTCAGCCTGTTTTTTAATCAATATTAGGCTTAGCTATTATTACGATGTTATCAAGTTATTTAAATTTTTCACAATTTCGTCTTTCTCGTGATGTATTTATAAATAAATAAATAAATTAATTAATTGTCTTTCTCTGATGTGGACTTTGCTTAATTTATACACAACGAATTTTTGTATATACCATAACTACCATAACTAATTTTCCAACAAAAAAATACATATTTGGTAACATTATTCTTATACTCATACTCGTCGATATATGCTTATGCACATGCTTCTTTATACCAACACCTCCCTCACATTTGTTTGATCGAACTAGCACCTATCGATATGCGCACTTATTTGTGTCGATAGTATCGACTCGATACTGATAGGTATGATTGCCTGTATATATAATCATGCTTGTTGGTGCGCATATACTTTAATACTCACCATCGTATGTGCATTGATAAGTTACGAGTATTAAAAAAGTAACTTTTTGGCTTTCTCTGATGCGAACATAAAATGTAGACAGCAGTTTTATTTATTTGGCCAAGTACATATGTATGTAATTTGAGTATATGAAGAATAATTATTCAAGCCATGGTAGAATAATGTAACAGGTAGCCGCATAACTAATGCAAATATACATTTTGTGATAGGACATGTCAAACAATAATAGAGAGGGTATGTGTGTTTGTATAACAGAAGCAGCAACGGGCCTATTCACATATTACGTAACGCTATTTTCGGAGGTTTTATACCCCCATTTGTAACGCTTTTTAAAAAATTTTCATTATAAAGTATCTAATCCGTAACAAATCTTTAATTTGTAAATAACTGTGCATAAAAATTTTAATCGATTTGTTGTGGTTGCCTAATCCATATGCCGGCAATTCCTTGGTTCCTAATGCCAACTCATCAGTAGATCTTTAAACAAAAATCTGTTCCACATTAAGACAGAGTGAATGCAGTTTCGTCATGCATTTTTTAGTGTTTAGCTGATCGAAATCGCGCATGCCGTTCTCGAGTTAGGGTAAAATCAAGGTAGATCCAAGGTCGATATATAAGATATGTGCATCAGCCCAGCGCATATGTTCGGTAATTATGATGTCAAATTTTATTATATTTTACCAATACACTCACATTTTAATATTTGCTTTGATTTTTTTCTCATACGTTTTTTGACACAACAATTCCCAAAAAAAGTTGCTTTGGTGTATTAATTCGCCGATAAGTATACCTTATAGCTCTACCTTGTTAAATACCTTTGTTCAGGGTTTTACATTAAATACTTGTATGTTCATCGTCTCCTCTTTGACACAGTCGATCACTCCGTGCTGACATCATGAATTCAACCATACCCAATAATATCAAACGCTGGATTGCCAATCATCTATTTGCCAAACAAGCGTTTGTTGAGTTCAGAGTCCAAAAATCGGGCTAGTGTAAGATTAGTACAGTCGTTCTCCAAGAAGGAGTATTGTCATCCATACTCTTCAACATTTATCTTGGCAAATTTCCTGAGCCTCTCATCTGGCGTAATCATAAACGTTGCAAGTGCCGGAATCACACAACATTTGGTCACCACTGACCATTGAGCAGATTGCCTAGAAATGAGATGATATTTTACCTATCAAGAACTTGGTCCTCATTTTGATCCCAGTACTTTTAACGGCCGAAATTTTTGGATGGTAGCTTAGCCTTATTTTCAAATTTATGTTTTTTATGCGGATAGACTACATAGTTGTTTTCGTCTATATTTTGGCTATTATTTATGTTATTTACCTAAGCTATAGATGTATTCGTATGGTCTACATATGTGCAAATAAAGATAGCATGTATTTATTTCTATGAATTATCAAAAGATACGGTTTTATTACATTTTGAATCCATTAAACAAATTTATAAATTTCTTGGTGGTTTCAACAACAATTAAATGAATAATAAATAAATTTAAAATTTACATACTACTCGTAATACTAAATGCGAAATAAATAAAAATGTATATTATGCATTCAATTTCTTATTCTTACATAGTATAAAAACTATTAGTCCTTGGAAATGGTGGTGCTCAATGTGTAGATCTTTTTTTAATATATTATCTATTCTTCATCCTTAATGGACTTCAAATCACGACCGATTTTCATTTCTAGACCCGTATTACGGTCAACTGCTATAAGGTTATCTTCTTTTGGTTCTGTGGGACAATTGCCATCGACCTCTAATGACTGGTAGGAACGTTTATTTCTATGAACTGGCAAATTGTCATCATCATTTGTTGCACTTGCAGCAATTTCTGCAGAGTTTGATTTAAATTGCAACATTTTACCTCTTATAGATTCTGTATGATTTTTTTCTAAATCCTTGTGATTGATAACATTTGGAAGAGGTAAGTTTAGTTCATGTGTTTTATTTAGACTATCCACAGCTTGTGCCAATGGAATTTTTGGTTTTATATCAATTGTTTCATTTACTTTTGCTTGAGATGCATTTATCAAAACAGCCAAAGGCAGTGGCAAACGTTTTTCTAATACAGAAACATTAACTGCATTATCCATTAGTTTACCGGTTTTATAGGATAAGGTTTCATCGACTTTTTCCGGAGCCGAAAGTTTATTATATAATTGTCTGTTATCTGTCAATATGGAAATTAAGGAACTTTTGTTAGCTTTAATTGTATTTGTATCATTGTCAGCATTATTTCCAATATTTACTTCAACTTTGGGTGCTGCAAGTTCATCATTTTGTTGTTGTACTTTGCGTTCGATAGCTTCAAATTTTTCTACAACTTCACCCAATTTTTCAACCACTAAATTTTGTGTTTCTTGATTTTGTTTAACTAATTCTTCCTTAAGTTCTTCTACTTTTTTCTCAAGCAAGTCTTTAGTTTTTTCTAGTTCTTTTTGCGTTTTCTTCAACTCTTCATTTTCTTGTTTATATTCTTCCTTAGCTACTTCTTCATCTTTTTTGATAGCATCATTATCAATAGTTTGTGGTTGGAGCTCTACAACACTGGCTGTAGTTTTTTTCTCTACTATTTGTTTTTCAAATGGTGGAATGTTATTTTGTGCATCTTTCAATTCAGTTAAATTATTTAATAATTTCTTTACTATGTCTTTCTCTTCGACTTTAACATCAGATAAAATTTCTGGAGCCTTTGCAGCTTTATTTTCACTTAAAATATCTTTGTTTTCAATTACTAGATGAGGCTCGTCGACTGGCAAAGGCGGTGGAGATGGTTTTTCATTAACTATGGGTTTGGATTGATTACTATAATCTTTTTGTTCCCTGACTTTTACGTTTTGAACTATTCTATTTGTTTCTGCTACTTTCTTTTCTTTGTCTTTTTCCTCTAGAGCTTTTTCGATACTTTTAATTTTTTCATCAATAGATTCTTTGGCGAACTCAGTAGGCTTAATGAGATCTTCATCAACTTTCGGTATATTTAAATGAGTTCCCGAACTTTTAGCATCAATAGCTAAGAGATTGGCATAAGTGCCCAATATCATTAGACAGAATCCGCTTACTACAATAAATTGGGCCAAATTTCGTTCAGTAGTGTCCTTTTTGATAATTTTTCGGAAGCATGCTGCTGGAAACATTATACAAATAGCTACTCCTATGGTGGATCCCACAAGACCTATGACCAGTTCCACCGATGGTATCATTAGAGCAACGGACAAAGAGAAGATAACAATAAATATGGTGATAACTTTAAACCTTGATTCTGGTATGTAACCAACAGAATCAGTTTGGCCCTATAATTTTTAAATTTGGTACAAATGAAATTTATAATTAATATTTTTCAATCTTAATTACCTTTCTATATAGCAAGGAATATAAACTGGCACGACAGGGAAATATAACTAAAGGAAAACTGAAAGCCACAGATAAGACAAATCCAATTTTAATGGTATTACTCCCAAACGAAGGCGATAAATTCATCAAAATATTACCTGAAATAAAATTTTAAAATTCTTTATTTAAACGTCGATTTTTGCAGAAAGTAAAATCTCCCAGCAAAAACTTTTGTCATTTTTGTAATTGGTAGTGCTTTATTAATGTGTTACAAATTAATTAGTGGTACTTATTTATCTTATTACTATGCTTCAAATTAGAACTAATACTTAGTTTTTAATAAAATTAGTATGCCTTTTTATCATTATCTGAAAGTAGTTACAATTTGTTGATATGTACCTATAAATAAAATAAATAGACAACCACTTTATAAGTCAACATGTGTTTATATATGAAAACTAATTTGTGTCGTTTAAACTTATAAGTCAACAATAGCTGAGTAGGTAAAGTGCTTGTCTTCATATCTGAACCAGGACAGGTTCGTATCCCACCAAAAAATAAAATAAAATAAAAAAAAATATAAAAAAACAAAATGTTTATAAAATTTTGTTTAAATTTTAATTTGTTTATTTGATTTCTTATTTTTTAGCTTCAAGTAAGCCAAATAATAACTAGTTAAATGCTGTGACAATGTAAATACATTTGTAAGGGGTAGCCATTATTTTTTGGACTTCTCAAACAAAAATAATTGGTTATCGTGTCAAATTGTAAGTAGTTGTGACTTAAATCCTCATACACACTTTTTGCCTATCAGTAAGCAAAGTTTTTTTGCTGGGCCTTTCATATGAAAAAAAAAACTTTTTTGTTAAAAGAAATCGACTCGGGATTGGAATAATTATTGAAAAAAACCGACCCCAAACGTAGCATCTACAACTAACATAACCCCCCTTATTCCGTAACTATTTGTCGACGTCACGTCAAGACAATATCAAAAAATTTGCACTTGTCTACTCGCTGTCGACAAAAATTTACTACTATTAACCGCCTCTTCCCATTTTCTATGCCTTAGAGAGTAGAAAGTGGCTGTCAGTGATGTGACGTCGACAAATAGTTACGGAATAAACATTTTTCTGTTAGCAAGAGTCAAATTCAATCGCAGAGATGCTACGTGTAGACTTCAAATTAGTGTTATCGCAATGTTATAATAATTATTATGAGAGCATTGTTATAATATATCTTATCACAACAATCTTATGATATGAAATGTCAAAAAACATAAAAATAAATAAACGCTTGTGTTTGTGGCTATTAAAATAAATTAAAATCAATATTTTTTATAAAATGTCTGTGAATTTGTGTATTTAAAAAGGTTTAATTGAATTTTCAATTAAAATTTTTATGAAAAATCAAAAATTAGACAACTAATTGCGTAAAAATAATGCATGTTAATAAATAGAGTATGCAAAAACCGCAATTTTTCATAGAACCGGTTTTCGAATTATTCGAAAAATAGCATTTAAAAAAACCCGGTTTCGAATACGTGTTTATACAAATAAACCGGGTAGCGGGTTTTATAAAATGTATGTGCAAACTTAATTTTTTTTAATTTTTGCGAAAAATCTATTTGTATTAATATACGGCTGTGTTCTGTATTCCATGCGGAATTAAATTGTACGGGATTAGCAAAGCATTGCTGTTGCAAATTATTATTTGTAACAACAATGCTTTGGTAATTCCGCAGATTTTAATTCCACATGGAGTACAGAACATACCCGATATAGTATTTATTTATATCTACCAACTGTAAACAAATTTGCTTCGTCTTGGCCATTCTTTCACCAGCCCATATACATATCATGAAAATCGATGGACAAATGTCGATTTTATAAGCAATTAAGTGAATACACTTAAAAGTTATTTTTGTTTAAATGTTTTTTTAAACAAAAAAATTTAATTCCTAAAGATGTTTGACTGGTCATCAGTTGAACACGTCACAATACATTTGGCTGATTTATTTTGTTGTTATAGTCAGGACCTCAGGCATAGGACTAAGTATAGACGATGAACGAAGAACAAAGCAACTTTGTGAGAACATCAAAGTCTGTACTCAACCCCATTCTTCTTTCCCTTCTCTCCTACATTCTCAAGACTTTGCAAAGTAAACTTTGCTAGTGCGAAAAGGCACTAAGTATGACAAATTTATTTATTTATTTTGTTCATCAAAATCTAGAAAACTATTTTCCGTGGAAAGCCGGTTAATGAACACATAAAAACCGGTATGCCGAATTATTCGAAAACATAAATTATTCGAAACCGGGTTATTTTCAAAAAGGAAAAAAACGGGTTACTCTAATGTTAACCCAATGAGCATTTGTAGCAAATTAAATCTCATAACAAAATTGAAAATATGTGATCCTAAAAGGAACACAAATGTGTCAGAGTGGCCAAACTATTGACGGCGCTGGTATGCTGGCGTTTGATCCGGCTAGGGCTCACCGTCTTGCTGTGCTGTTTTTGACAACCAATCTGCCTCTTTCAGCTACTGACAAAAAAATCATACCAGCCAATTTAAAAATAAATTAAAAAACACAATTGAAACTATAAAAAGCAAAATTGAAAAACCAATACATACACCGTACTTACTCTGGTTTGCATCCAAGATTTGATTTTGGGTTAGCTGCTGCTCCGCTAACCTGCCCACCCTATTAAATCCCTTCGGGATTAAACTTTCAGTAAGGTTTTTGCCTGCTGTAGTTGATAGTAGTTGAAACGTTATGAAACGTTATGCTGTAGTTAATAGTAGTTGAAACGTTATGAAGACAATTATCAGCGTTTTTGAAAAGTATTCGTTATTGGCATGACAGCATTGTCAGTTTTAAACATAGTAAGAGTTTTCACGACGCGTGTGATTGTTTTCAAAAATATATAGTCTAGTCTACCTATTACCTGCAGCCTCATAAGATTTGTGCCTACCTGTATTGGATGTTTGACTATTACCATATTTACACCATGCAACTTTGTTGCATGCAATTTTAATTTTAAGTGAGAGTGTTGAAATAGAAATGTACACTTTTTGTATTTCTTCTCTGTCTTTCTCACTGAAAAAAGAGAGTTGCATGCAACAAAGTTGCATAGTGTAAATATGGTATATTTGTTCGCCAACGCAATTTCTATATTAGGTACGTACCTTTAATTGTACATCCTGTATCTGCACCTGAAAAATGCATGCAACACATTTTTGGAACCATGTCTTTTTTCAAAATTTCACCTGTAGCAAATAATGCGGAAAAGACAGGCAGCTGGAAATTCTTGCATTAGGTAAAGGAATAATTAAAGAAGTTATTTTGAAAATTTATAGTTTTTTCTCCTCCCATCAAAGTTGAGAAATATTGAAAAAATGGACAGTTGGTAAAAATATCGATTTAACTGCACAAACACAAAGCAAACAGTAAAATTGTTTGTATTATTTTCTTAATAAATAGTATTATTTTCTTAATAAATAGATTAGCAATAGCATCAAAAAGAATACCGATCCGTCACCTAGTTTTTGAGATATTGTATCTTTTACGGATTGTGAGAAATATTTTACAAAAAATTGAAAAATAAATTTAAAAAAAAAATTTTTTTATATTTTTTGGAATAATTTTAAATCATAAAAGCCTTTAAAAAGAAACATAAGAAATTTTATAATATATTTTCTTTTACTTCCCATAAAATTGATTTTTCCACAAATTTTAACTTTGTTAACCCATAAGTAGGAGCCTAAAAGGCGCAGAACCTTTTTCAAATACTCATTATATAGGTTGATCAATTATCTATTTTATGCTTTTTAAATTTTTAAATTATATCATATAGTTCAAAAGTTATGATTTTTGCAACGAATAAACTCAAATGGCGCCACTGTACGTCGGCAGAACAATAAACTAAAATGTCGATATTACTCTTCATGTCATACAACATTATCATGTATTCTTAATTTTGTTATGAGATTTCATTTGCTGCAAATGCTCATTAGGCTAACATGCACTATTTTTACACAATTAGTTGTTTTATTTTTTAAAAATCAATTAGAAAATTTTAAATACAGAAATTCACGGACATTTTATAGAAAACATTGTTTTTAATTTATTTATCATAAGATTGTTTTGATAAGATATATTATTACAACGCTCTCATAATAATTATTATAACATTCCGATAACACTAATTTGAATTTTAAGCTTGCTAACAGAAAAATGTTTGATATTATGTTAGTTGTAGACGGTATTTTAAATAAACCTTTGATTTGTTTTGACATAAGATCTTTAATCGAGAAATAGGTGCGTTAATTGAGGTAATGAAACCCTGAATAAACACTAAAAAACAGCGATTTCGTAGTTTTAAGTTTTCACTTCTGTCGGCAGTCGTCAATGACCCTCAAAAAAAAATTCTGAGGTTTGTAACTTTTTTAAATATCCGATTTCAAAAATTTGAGTTTAGCTTAAAAATAAAAAGAGATAATGTCTTTACATGTGTTTCCGTATCTCTCATACCTTAGAAGATTTAAGAATATAATAACTTTTTTTACATATAGCTTTTTACTTTACAGTTCGAAAAAATTTTTATTATCTGCATTCTTGAAGAAGGAAAAATGCTAAAAAACGACATTTGGAAATTGACCTGAAAGCACATGTTTTTTTAAGTATCTTCATTATTTTCAATTTTGTAAGACTTTGCTTAACACATTTACTCTTTAATCACATATATCAAGACAATCTATTGAAAATGTGTATCGCTAATTATTTTATATTTTGGACATTCCTCAAGGCGGAAAATCGTAAATTTTAAATTTTTATTTGTGTTAAGTGTCTATAAAAAATTCTGATTATCGATTTGGAAAATTCCAACTATAACGTTTTATAAAGTAGATAGTTGTAAGAATTTTGCCAAAAATTGAAGACATCCTGTTCATAAATGTGGATATACGCGCAGATTTTCTGAAAAAATTAAAAATTTTGTAAAAATAAAGTTTTGTACCATAAAAATAGATATAGTTAAATAATTTTATTTTCTCTAATTGATATTTTTGACATCTATATGAACTTCTTTACTACGTCTGAAAAAATTATTCGAATATCTCTTAGACTGAATTTACATTATGAAATTTTTCATGAAATTAGTTGCATGAAATTTTCTTTTATAGGCAAGAGGTTGAGAGAAGCAATCGGGGTAGGAAAAATGGCACGACTTCAATTTTCAGGAGATTTTTTTGACACTTGCTTCCTCTTCATTTCTTTCGTTGACGGTTATATTATAAAATTGTTTAAATTTCATATTTTTAAATAGTGTTTTGTATACATTTTATTCGCTGTAAATTTTTTTTTCAATATTTAATTAAAAATATACGTTCATTTGTTTTTATAACAAACGCACAAACTTTATTTCAAAAGAGAACTATCAAAAAAATTTCAAGACGATTGCTTGAAAGTTTCAACGTTTAAATAGACGGTGAAATACGTAGCAACTTTACAAAATTGAACAAAATTTCATGAAAAAATTTCATGAACAAATTTCATAATGTAAACTCAGTCTTACTGATTTCGAGATATTCCGATTGTAGGGTATGCAATTCAAAGAATATATAGAATGTCCTTAACTTTATTTCTTTTATTCACACAATTGTTATCATTTCTGTGAAATTCACATTCCCATAAGAAACGTATGTAAAAAAAATCTTACGGAAATTCAGGTTGGTAAATTTCTTAAAGAAATTTCCGTTTGCTTGCATAGAGTTCCAAAAGAAAAGTGGACAGAATTTTTGACATTTACAGCCTTATTCTGGCAATTTGGTAATAATAAATTTGTAACTGAATATTTGTTACCTTATTGTAACTCTTATTTGTTCCGGTATTCCGGCAATATGGTAATAAAAAAATAATTCAACAAATGTGGTAAAAAAAATTGACACATTTTTGTAATAAAATTTAATTATTTTAAATTATTTTTTTAAATAAAAAAATATTATGGAATGCCAAAAAGTAAATTTATGAAAATTTTGGCTTCTACACGAACAATCGCCCAAGAGGAAATCGCCCAAAGCCCTATTTTTTTTAGATTTTATTCATATTGCAAAATAAAAATAGTTGCAAATCACACAAAAGCTTTGGGTAGCACAATCTTAGTAGCAAAATGAGTAATCGTTCGTCCGTCCATATTTTTGTATCATTACTGATTATGCCAAATTGCAAAAATTCGCAAAAACTTGCTGACTTTAAATAGATAGAGAAGTCTGATAGTGTTTAAAAAGCGGCAAAACTGTAAAAATCCAAGAACTAGCAAAACAATCACGTTTACCGTAAAAATAGCGAAAATTTGCGAAAAATTTTAAACAAACCTTAAAACTGTTTTAAAATACCTAAAATTATAAGGAATACAAAAACTCGGAAAAATCGCGAAAATGAATTTAATTCGCCAAAAACTTGTTAACATTAAAAATATAGAAAGTTCTGATAGTGATTAAAATTCGGCAAAACTGTAAAAAAGTAAAGAACTAGCTAAAAAATAATTTTTATCGTGAAAGTAGCGAACATATGCGAAAAATTGCAAAATTGAAAACCAGCTCTCAATTGCTTAAAAATAGCTGAAATTTTAAAAAAGTCAAAAGCTCGCAAAAAATTTTTGAAAATTATGAAAATTCGCAATTTTGGCGGTAAAAATTATTTCTTATTTCCAGTTTTTGAATTATTTACAGTTTTAAAGACATCTAATCAATATCAGACTTCGCCATATTTTTATCTTAGCATGTTTTTGCGAATTTTCGTCATTTTCGCGAGTTTTTCCGAATTATTGGCATTCCTCATAATTTTAGCTACTCTTAAGCAAATTTAGTGCTCGATCGCAATTTTGCAATTTCTAGCGAATTTTCGCTATTTTCGCGGTAAAATTGATTTGAGCGACGTTTAATGAATTTAAGGGCTTGTTTCCAATTTTTAACAACTTTAATAACAAATTGAATAAAAAATAGTTAAAATAAATTCTTGTTACCTACTTTTTTGTAGGTAATAGTTTTATTGACTTTTGTTACGATAAAAGATTAATAGAATACCAATTTCCAATTTTTATAACTTTGGTTACAAATTATAACCATGGTGGTGACTATTATTACTGTGTCAGAATAGGCCTGTTATTGTTTATTACAGGAAGTTACAACTATACGTAGAGACTTTTTCCGTCAACTGCAACAAAAATTAAACGACCCTGTTCTGTAAATCGAATCCGAGTTAATTTCTCTTTTTCCAAAAATAAAATAATAATCATATATAGTAAATTAATTTCAGATATGATATTTTAAGCTCTAAAATATATGAAACTGCAAAGAAATCTGAAAAAAGTTTGCTATTAGTGGATTCGACACGATTACACAGATTCGACTCGATTTACAGAACAGGCAACACATGTTCATATAATTCTTTTGACACGGAATTTTCGAAATTTCTTATTTTTCGCAAGTTGTAACTAGTTTTTAGTGTTTTTGTGTGTAGTAATTTAAAAATTAAAGTAATTTGTGTCTATGCAAACATAATTCTCTACAGAAGGCTACACGATTATTTTTCCGTGTAGAAATAAATGTAAATTTCAATATGTTAATTTCCGTAAGAACTCCGTTCCATCCTTAAACCTCATAAGAAAAACAGAATTACATATCTAATGTTATACAAAACGCCTATGTACGTTTTTCGTAAAAACATATTTCTACGTAGTTTATATTCGAACTGAATAAGCGTTTTGTTATATTAATGGTAATTATACAATCTGTTTTTCATGTAAGAGTGTTTATTACTAATAACCAGGGAAACCTGAAATATAACCTAAAAATGTGTTTTATGCGCATTAAATATGCACCAAAAACATAAAAATATGCTCTAAAAACTTGAAAAATATGCTCTTAAAAGGGTACACAAACGTTATAATATCGTTTATAATGTTTATAATAGTCATTTCTGACGTCACGAAGTATATATTCTGCTCCTTTATTGGCATGGGAGTCGATTTAACAGTGCTAGCCTGTGTTTTCGTCTGTTCGTATATAAATAATATATGGACTTAAATTTTTACTAATACATCACACGTTTTCCATTTTTTTTATATGTCACAAAAATCGCATAAATATCTTAAATATTTGCAAAACGCGATTATTTTCTTGGTGTTTTTTTATGAAACGTAAATATGTAAGCGCACAATCCAGAAAAAATTCGTATTGCTCAAAGAATCCCTGAAAAGTAATTAAAATTGTGAAAGCTTTGAATAAACTCAGAACAAATTAATGGAATAAAGAAAATTTTTAAGAAATTAGGAAGAAAATACGTTAGAGCAGAGCCAGGTAAAGAGAAAACTAAATAAATTAGAAATAATTTGTTGTTTAAGTGTGCTGGTGGTGTTTATTTGCTTTGTTGATAGATACAACCCACTGTTGTGCGCTTCTTGTTTTTTATTTTAATTGTTTGCGTTGTGTACATGTAAATAGCCGACAAATAGCCAACGAACGTCGTGGGCCATGATCAAGAATCGCCTGCTTCTGCATTATAGCAAGTTTAAAATCCCCAAAGAAAAAATTTGTAAATTTGAAAAAATTACTGAAAATTTTAAAAATTTTTCAACTATAAAACATATTTTGTTATTTGTATCAATATGCATATTTAAAAAAACCAAAATATGCAGAAAAAGAATCAAATATGACACAAAAAATAGAAAAGTGCCCTAAATATGCGGCTAAGGCTGAGGCCACACGGGCGTTTTTAAAACGCGGCGTTTCTGCTTTTTATATTAAATTTGAAGTTTTAAAAAATTTAGAACTTTCAAATTTAATATAAAAAGCAGACACGCCGCGTCTTAAAAACGCCAATGTGGCCTCAGCCTAAGTCTAAAATATACAAAAACATGCAGTAAAGGGTAAAATATGCAAAAATATGCACTTCTTAAAAAGTTCTGAAACGTACGAAAAAACATGCCATTGCATATTTGCGGCTTCCCTGCTAATAACACTGGGGGTCACGCTAATACATTTTATGATAGCTTGCGAACGGTTTGAATAAATAAATTACAAAAGATTTTTATTTTTTAGGTCTTCTTATAAGAGTTATAAAATACTTGTCAAAAACTCAAATATTAAGTAAAAATCCAACAGGGTGAAAACAAATTGTTATGATCTGTCAAATAATACGTAAAGAAACTTGACAGTATTACGGTATTCATTTTTTATTTTTTTAATTGGGGCCACTTTTCATTTTTAAGTTTGGGCAATTTTTCATTTTTCATAAAATGAAAAATGGTCCCAAACTGAAAAATGGCAAAAAAAAAAGGAAAAATAGCCCCAAAATTAAAAAATATAAAATGGAAAATGACCCCAACCAAAAATCGTTTGTTGTTGTTTTCAATAGAAAATTTGGGGCCATTTTTCGGTGCAGTACCATAATGAAATATCGTCACGTTATTGTTTGTTTGGCCCACCGACCATTTTTGAAAAAAAAAATATTTTTTCGATGCCCTCCATCGAAATTTTAATGGTTTCAGAGATATCGACCATCGGCTTTGGTCCATTTACACAACAATGAGTTTTGTTTTGCCTTATACGTCACTATTTGGTGTAAGCAGATTATATTTGTTTTGCAAAATTTAAAAAAAAATGCTTCACTTTTGCTTACTATCAAAATTATATGAAAACTTCTTTAGCGGAAGCAGAGAACCAAGCAATTATAAAAATTCGACAGCGGCGGTAATATGGCATTTACATTGTCTCGAAATCTAGTACTTACGAGATTTTGAGCTAAATCTAGTTGTTTTTCACTAGATTTTCTATACAAAACGAAATCTACTTTGTCAGTAGATTTGGACGAAATCTACTCAAAATCTAGTAGTTTTATTTTTTTGTACTACCCTTTAAAACATATTTGTATAATAGGAGAGTGAATTAGCTACGCTCCACAAAATGTTTATACAGAAGGTGTGTGAATTAGCTAAGTTCGCACTTGTTTGGTTACAGTTCAAGATAAAATTCAGTCAAAGGAAATTTTTTTGGATACGAAATCTTGAAATTTTTCAAAAACGCTTAGTGTAAACGATATTGGTTTGCGTGGCTGCTCGTTCCGCACAAGCATTCAAGTAGAATCACAATGATTCCGGTTTAAAGGTAAACAATATAGATTTCGATAAAGATTTCAAACCAAATCTACTAGATTTCGAGACAATGTTAATGCCCTATAAGGCAATGGTGTACGTATTGCAAAACCAGTGCCATTAATAGGGCATTTACATTCTCTTCAGGACATGTTTGAAATTTTGCAATTTTTCGCATATTTTCTCTATTTTTGCGATAGAAGTGATTTTTTCTCTCAGTTTTTTCGCCTTTTTACAATTTTTAATCAATATCTTTTTGATGCCAGCAAGTTTTTGCGATTTTTCATAATTTTCGCGACTTTTTCAGAGCTTTTGGCATTCTTTATAATTTTAGCAATGTTAAATCAATTTTGAGCTTGTTTACAATTTCGTATTTTTTCGCGATAGAGATAAAAAATAAATAAAAAACTTATATAAAGGTCTCGAGAAGGCCTAAAATTAAAAACTAAAGAGCTTAAAATAACCTTAAAAATAAAAATCTTTCATGACTGTTAAAAAATAAAAATCATTTATAAAGGGCTCAAGAAGACCTGAAAAATAAAAAGCTTTCATAAATGTTATTTAAAGACCTAAAAAGTAAAAATCTTTCATAACTGTTATAAGAAGACCAAAAAATATTTGCTTATTTTTAACTGTTATTCAGAGAGCACTTTTTTAAAAAGCCTGTAATAATAATTCTGTCGTTTACTTGAATAAGCGCGTATGTCTAAAAACCAATTTTTTCAGGAGAGCCGAAATACTTTATTTTTAATACTATGGACTCTGTGTGATTTTTATCAAACTTTTTTTAGACAGTCATGTAAACATATGTTGTAAGAAGTTTGTGTAAACATTTCAGGCAAAAATTCCCAAAGGGTAAGATCCTAGAGAATAATTAAAAAAACAGTTTGCCAAGGACACTAAGTGTGCGCAGAAAAAAAGCTTATGTCGATATCAGTTGTTTACATTGAACTAATCCAAGCACACAAGATGTTTTTACCTGAAAAATGCAAGCGCACAAGTCACTATATGTTTTTATTAACTGAACAATAACCAAAAAATATTTCGGGAATGTGTTGAAAAGTAACAACGCATGTGGGTGGCTATGTGTTTTTTTCAAAGGCAATAAATTGCCAGCACGCAATTGTAAGTCGACTTACCTGATTAGAAATGAAAAATATTTGTAAAAAAAATATTTCGGAATTGGTCCATGTTATTAGCGAAATTTTTGTCCATGTAAAAGAGCACATAAAATAATGCTATTTGGCATCAATAACTCAAAATCGACAAAAATGGATATCCGCGCTTATTCATGGAAACCACAGAATTATTTAAAGATTTTTTCATATATTGGTTTCGTTTTCGAAAACTCATAAAAAAATAAGAGTGCAAAAAATTTTACATTTTTATAATTTATCATTAAGCTAGATATATTAGGAATAAAATAAAGCATTAAAATCGATGGACAAATGTCGATTTTATTTACATTTTTGAGATCGCATAAAATTTAAAAGTTACAAGCCTCAGACGTTTTTTTGAGTGACAGGTGGTTAGCTTTGTCTCACTGTACCTCATCTCGTGCTTAAACCAGTAGGTCAATGAGACACGCGTTATGTTTAAGTTGACAGAAGAAGTCTCAACTAATAGATATGACATCCCTGTATTAGAGATAAACTGTATCGATTTTCCTTTTCAACTTCCTTTTCCTTTTCCTACCAAACGGAAAGTTGACTGAAAATCTTTCAAACCTGAATTTCAGTTTTTTTACACATACGAATGGCAGCGAGAATTTCGGGCAGAGATGCGTACTGAGCTTTAACTGTGATTTGTGAATCGGAAATACGTCAGTAAAATATAAGGAACGTATGATGAATATTTTGGGGATAAAAATAAAGAAATTAAGGTCCACGGTAGAGCGCCAGGTCAACTTAAGTAAAAATGTTCCAAGATTATTATTCCATAGCTATCAAGTATCTATCTCACTGCTATATTTAAATATCGAATAAATTATTTTTTTCCATCTGACTTTTGAAGTTTACATTTCGAAAATAACTGCTATTTTCGATCATTAAAAAGTTTTCTTATCACAGTTTTGCAAAAAAAAAGATTAAAATTTACCCGAAAAAGTCTGGGTACAAAATGCCACATAGCCAAAGAAACCAACAGCAATGTAAACAAGCGTACATATCCAAGTAGCGTTCCGAACAATACCATTCAATTTATCTAAGCTTTGATTATTGATGCTGGTAAATACTTCAAAGATTTGCCTAAAAAACAGTAGGAGAACATACATATTTGATAAAATCAAACGATCAATAAAAATTTGTTATTTAATCTTACATTTGACAAGATAAGGCCATACTAAATATGGGTAAGCACTGCAACACACCTCCCGGTTGCCAGTAAGTAACTTGTTCCGTCCAATCATTTGCAATTATATGATTTTCAGATTCTAATATGATTTTCAACACCAAGCAAACGTAAAATCCAATAGACGCTGTGCACACTGTCGATAAGCTATCAACGTTTCTAAGCATACCCAAGGGAATTATGCAAAACACTGTTACACCGCACATTAAAAGTGTACGTAAATGACGATGTTCACCTTCCAATGAAAACATTTTCGTCACGATTTGTGGTCCCAAGTCACCAACAACAACAAAATATGTTATACATGTTCCCAAAAGGTAACCAATAATACATAATTCTACTAACAGTTTACCAGATGTACCAAATGCATGAAAACCTAAAATGAAAATGTATTAAATATTACACCGAGTGTGATCGTTTCTTTAAATATGTTGAGTGAGATTGTACTTACCTAGAAACTCAAAACTTTTTCTTCGTGTAAGCAATGATGCTTTTATAAGATAATGACAACAAACTCGTGTTATCCAATTACTTAAAATTAGGAGAAGTATTGCTAAAATTATTCCACACTGAATAAAAAGAAATTTGCAATTATTTAAAAAAATTTATATTTTTGTGATATATTAGAATTAAAAAATAAAAAAAAGTTTAACGAAAAAAATTCAGTAAAATTCAGTAATAACACTGTACTTAAATTTGCAAATTTTTTCTTTAACAAGCTGGCCATTTTTCGAAGTTAGCGCTCTTAATCGCAATATTCGCGATTTAAAGCTAATATTATAAAGTACTATAAAAACCATATTTTTGTACTTTTGCGATAATTTTCGTATTTAAATCGCTTGAATAAACACAACAGAAAACGTCACTGTGATTCTTTTTCGCGAAAAATCTACTTTTTGCGTAATGATTAATATGTAGTCTTTACAATTTTTTAATTTTAATCGTTTAAATTCTCTTAAATTTCAGGTACCGTAAATAACAGTTATAAGCAGTGTTGCCAGGAGCTGGAGGAAAAAAGAGGCTAAATAGGTATTTTTAAAAGGATAGAAAAGGCTAAATCGTACAAAAATAAAAGCTAAAAAGAGGCTAAATATTTTTTATTGAAAACTCAATGTTTTCTTTATTATTTAATAAGTAAAAATACATAAACATGGTAATTGTTACACTATACAACAAGAAATATGACAAGGTGATATTATATTTTTTGACGTGTTATAGGTCCCCCAACTTTAAAAATATTTTAAATTATGAAAATACTTTTTTTTTAATTTGTTTTCCAAAATTTTGAATTCTTGAAGAGGCTACTCTACCGATTTTATCATAACTTGGTAGGGGGTTGTCCAATTTTATTACAGATCTACTGATAAATTTTAAAGAAAATTACCTTTAAGCCCTTTTAATATTATCTTTTATATATTGTTGTACAGTGTAAAAATTCGAATTTTTTTTCAAAAATCAGGTGACTTCACTTTATTATGAATATCAATATCTATTCACCGATTTTCATGAAATAAAGCTTTTTTATTTATATGTGGCTTACGGCCCTTTTCACAATGTACGATTAAAAGTTAACATGGACTTTAACGGCAACTTCGGCACACAGACGGCGTAAATGTAATTTTATTTTAAGTTGTTTGTGGTTTTTGTAATAAAATTAAACTACCCGTTCTCTAGTTATGTTGAAATCGGTGGAGCAGTCTCTTGAAAAGTGCCAAATTTGACAAAAAATAAATAAAAAAAGTACCCATAGAATTTTAAATTTCGACTGTTTTTGAAGTTAATGGCCCATCAAAAAATGTAGTGGCGATCAAAGGTCATAAAAAAAGTTTCATTTTGTTGCATAGTGCTAATAAATAAGAAGGTACTTCAAGTAGATAATGAAAAAACTAAGGTACATAGATTTAAATACAGCTTATTTTATGCAGTGCATAATATTTTCTTTAAGACTCTAACAACGAAACTAAAAGGAGTATAAAAATGAATTGTGTGCCATTATATAGAAAAATGTTTTCAGTTTCACAAAAAAAAAACATTAAGTTTATATTAAAATGCCTTAAAATCAAGACAACTAGAAATAAATTTGTATTTATTTATTGCAAAAGTTGGCATTAAAATAAAAAAATGTAATGTGGAGAAACAACTTAACCTTTTTAAGGCTAAATGAAAAATAAAAAAAGAATAGAAAAAAGCCACGAAGCTAAAACGCAAATTTCGAGACTAAAGCCTAGTATGCAGTTCTGCCTGAATTTCAGGCTGCCATAAGAAGTATGTGTAAAAAAACAAACTGAAATTCAGGTTTGAAAATTTTTTAGACGACTTTCCGTTTGGTAGTACGCAGCTGAAAAGAAAAATCAACACAATTTTTGTTTAAAACAGGGATGGCATATCAATTATTGTGGACTGTTTTCCGTCAACTAAAACAAAAATTAATGTTCATACAATTGTTTGCTCAAGAAATTTTTGATATTTTGTGTTTTTGTGGTCTTTGAAATAATTTTTCATAATTTGTACGTGGAAATTAATAAAAATAAGTGAATAAACGCGAATAAAAATAAATTTGTCTGCACAACAATTATTCCGTGTAGAGATAAATACAAAATTTCAAATCTGAAATTCAGGCGGATCAGCATACTAGGCTTAAAAGTCAAAATGAAAGGCTAAATCTAGCCTCGAAAAGGCTAAGCTGGCAACGCTGATTATCAGAAACTGTTACCCAGAAAATTTAAACTCAAAAACTCTCCATGTCAACGGAGACTTATACTGTCATATACCAATAGATTCGTATTGAAGCGCTCTTTCAGTATCTATGGTGATTTTAAAAAACAATCTCAACTCTACAATTAAGTTATTTTTCAACGAAAAAATAAAAGATCGGGTGAAACTCAAAAAGAGAGTTTTATTTTGCCGTCATAAAATAAAATGCATTTGATGAGTTTTACTTTTCCCGTCGGAAAATAAAACTTATTACAGAGCTGTAAAAAACTGTAATCAATTAGGATTGCAAATTGATTTCAATCTTTGATTTCAAAATGCTTTCAGATTTTAAAATGAAATCTTGTCAAAATTGCAGTCTTTTGCGATTGCAATCATTTTTAATAATTTTTTTTATTGAATTCACAACAATGTGTTTGATTCAACCAACTTTAGTTCATATGTTAGACGGGTTTATCATTAAGAATTGTTTCAATTATCAATCTTATATCTTATATTAAATGAAATTTATTTGCTGGAGTCTAAGCAATTGTCTATATGCAGCATTTCGTTAATGCTTTACCAACCAAAAAAAAAAAAGTTATATCTTAAGCGGTCCATCCATTACACAATATTATTGCATATGTTATTGTACATATTATTGTCGTTTTGGCCTATACTATGCAATAAATGGCACAGCATTTTCAAAGCAAATATTGCCCAATTTTCCTGACAGTGAAAAAGTAAATATAACACTAAACAATATTGCCACCACATTACACAACTTTCTTTATTGTACAATAAAAATCAAAGGTCTTTTGATTTTTGCCAATATATTGCGCAATCTTCGAATATGACAGACACATTGGTGATATTATTGTACAATACGAAAAATTGCACAATTATATTGCAAGTGGTGGGCCGCTTTATATATAAATAGGCCACACAATTTTTTGTCGTACAGTTTTAAGTATATTATTATGCACCAATATTAATGAAACATATGTATGGTTTAGGTATTTTTCTCTAGATATGCACAATTATATTTTTTTACCTACAAAAACCGGTTACAAACCCGGTTACAAAATAGACCGGTTACGGATCAAGTGGTCGAATTTCGACTACTGGGCGGGATCCTAGTCTAACTTAATTGCAACCAATATGATTGAAATCAAATTTTGGTTGAAATCATGCGATTGCAATCAATTCTCCGGAAATTGCAACTATAGTAAAAGTCCAACCAAGTAATATAAAACACGTAGGTTTGTTGGCAATTTTTGTTTTTTTTCTTTTGTTTCTTTGTATTTTAAAACTAATGCCAATTAAAAATTATATTTAACAATTTTAGAAAACTTTGAAAACAAAAATTGACATTGTTAGCAATTCAAAATTATCTGTCAGATTAATTTCTAGTAGAATGAGTTTCATTTCAAGAGAACGATGAATTTGATTTTTTATATCTGTAGCATAATAATAAAATTATACTTTTAGATTTTGAATACCTATTTTTATTCTATATCATCTAATATGTACGTATTTGCGATTTACCTTTTGAAAGCAAAACGGCATCGCCAATATACCAACACCAATTATACTGTTGGCCAAGGTCATCACATAACCCGAATTCGCCAGCATCTTGAAAAATTCAAGGCTGACTTAATATGTGCCTCTGCTGGTGCTCTTCTGTTGCAAATCCACTAAAGCAATGCGAAATTGACTAAAATATAAACGTTTCAACTCAAGTACTTTACATTGGAAATGTTGCTTTCACTTTTACAAAACTAAAAACCCACGAGCACACTTAAAGATAACAAATATACACGTTGGTAAATTATTTTACTTAATTAAATATTAATCTATTTATTTTTATCAGCGGAAAATAAAATTCTAGTTTTATACACAAACGCAATTTCTTTTGTAGAGAATTAAAAATTTGCATTCATGTTTTGAAAAACAGATTTTAAAAACAGAGAATCAAATCATGAACTTTAATAATTTACTAAAACTAAATATTTATGTGCGATCAAATAAATTTAGTATTGGTTCGTTGAACAATAAAGGAAAACGTCAGCAATTTAAATTTTCTTTTTATTTGAACAAATAAACAACAAACAGAAGAAGCCAAAGAAGACACGGTGCTATTCTTTTATTTTTCACCGCTTGTTTACTGTTAACATTTTATTTTTGAAGTTTGTTGACATTTTGTCTTTCGCAATTAGAGAGGGCAAATCACAAATAGAAAAACATCAGCTATCGATAATTTGCAATGATGTAAGAGACTATTGTGTATGGCAAGTCTTAACAGCAGCACTGCCATTTCTATAATGAAATACTCTGTTTGCCATTTGCGTTTATGTGAAATTAAGTATTGCCGTTGAGGCAACTCAGACGGGCATCATTTTTAAGCCACACAATTTTTGTTCTTTCCAAAACACACGAGACATTCATCTGGCATAAAATGTATACGTATACATAGTTTTGTGTGTATTAGTGTCTTTTGCATTTACGGCACTTTTCGCAATGTACGATTAAGAGTTAACATAAACTTTAACGGGAAGTTCGGCATACAAAACTTGCCGTTAAAGTCGGCGCTAGCTCTTAATCATACATTGTGAAAAGGGCCGTTATTTGTTTTTGCAAAGTGTGCATGTATTAGTTTTGCGCAGATAATGCGGGTTTGTACCTGGTTGAAAAATTATGCCAACCAAAAACCATTCTCTTCACCGAATTTGCCAGCAAGCTGCCATGTTATGCCAGCATAATTATTCCCGTGTAAATATGCTCACTTAAGCTGTGTTCTCACCATGTGTATTTGCCATATGGAATGTCACTTCTTTATACACATGTGATTTCATGTGTATGTCAAAATCAACGTTTTACATAAAGTTTATAATTTTTGTCTTCACCAGTTGGTATGTTACGTACATTTGACATAACCTATAAAGCAAAACAATCTTAAAACAGCTGAGTGGCTATACTTATTTTTTTGTTATATATACTTTTATATATAACAAATACACACAGAAAAAATCATGGGTTAGATTTTCTAAAATTATGATATAATTTTAACTAATTGAAAGGGTCGAATGGCATTTACAAAGTTTTTTAGGTAATTTAACAAAAATTTTGGCTGACATAACTGTTCGAAAAATCAACTAAAAATTTTGCTAAAACTACTTATAGAGATTTACATCGGCATGAAATCTAGATCAAATGAGGTTTTGGGCGAAATCTAGTTTATTTTATTACATTTCCTTTACAAAATAAAATCTAGTTCCTTACTGGATTTTGTCAAAATCTTGTTATGTATGGCAACTACAACTATGATTTTTCCATATTGTACTCAAAAATAAATCGCATAAGTTTTTGGAACGATTTTCCGTCATCCCACGTCAAATTTGGTTTGAAAACAGACCGGTTTCGGCTATGTGCCATCTTCAGTGTTCTATTGAATACTAAAAATTTTTAGTATTCAATAGAACACTGAAGATGGCACATAGCCGAAACCGGTCTGTTTTCAAACCAAATTTGACGTGGGATGACGGAAAATCGTTCCAAATTCAAAAAAACCCCGTCGGAAGAAAAACACAACACTCAATCGCATAAGGTTTGTGTATTTGGTAATAGCTTTATCCTCTAGCTATTTTGGTTTTGACACTTAATTTTTCTATGTAGTTTGACAGTGAATGCAAAATTAAAAATAAATTGAAAAGAATTACCAATTAATTTTTTGTATACCTCATAACATTTACCGGAAAGTTCACTGGTTGGTTTTCCCTCAGTATAAACTCCATAACTCCAAACAGTTCCTATTTCAAATCAACAATAATCTATAAAATGGTACACTTATTCAAACAAATTTAAAAATACTTACCGCTCATCACAAAAAATATTTTCGTTTGACAACAAAATAAAAAACATATATGAAAATAGTTTCGAATAAGACACTCTATTCTATTAGTTAAATTAACCTGGATTTTATGTAAAACGTATTGTACAAATTACCTAATGGCATAGTTGAAAACCCCCAAGATTTTTGTTTTCATATAAAAAAAAAACACCTATGCAAGCTTAGTTAATATTACCCACATATTTTTGTGTGTGTATATATTCTTATTTTATTTAATACATTATTAATTTAATAATTAGTTTATTGCATTTTCTCGTCCGCAAACAATTGCTTTATTAAAAACCAACTGATGTCAGATGCTTTGTCACTTGAAAATAGAACTCGTTCTAAATCATGTGTACTGTCCACAGAGAAATAACATATGCTATTGTTTCAAGGGGTTTAGACTATACACTGCGACCAGACGTGCAATTTTTATTTCTGAACATAAGAAATAACGTTGGTAGAATGACATCACAAAAAATGTCTGTGTTCAAACTTCTGTAACACTATGTCTTGACGAGGAAATTTTTTGTTATAACAATGAACAAAACGTCGGCAGAGCTGTTAACAAAAATTTGTTAAGGTATTTGTTGTGGAGAGTACGTACAATGTGTTTCTTAGGCCTAGTTTTGTTTGCTGTGTCTTGCTTGTTGTTAAGACGTCGTTGTTATAACAATTGTTTTTACAACGATGTCATAACAATGACAAAACAGTAACAACAGCGGTCCAGACGTGACAAATTCTTGTGCTAAGAATTGTTATAACAAATAATTTGCTCGTCAAGACGCTATGTTAAGAGCTGGATAAACGTAATGATATTTGGACACAATTTGTATATATTCGTGTAGTAAGCTTGCACAGCATTTTATAAATTTTTCATATATTTCACTTAATTATTTTTGTATTTATAAAACTTTTATAGATATGAACATTAATAATGTGCAAATAATTAAAGAGCAACTTAAATATTTTGTTTTCTTGCTTTCTTTCTTCTTTTTTTCTATAGAAACAAGCAAATTATACAGAAACCACTACATACATAATAAATTTAACATAATTGCTCTGGCTTGTGCTTGAACATTAATTTCCAAACATGTGTCCGATCACTAACATTTACTGTCCACACAGTAATTTTTTGTGTTAGCAATAGATTTTGACAATTGCCAGCACAAAAATTTCCAAACTTATGTCTCGTCAAGACCCGGTGATATGTACAAATTAACCATGTGAAAATGTGACATTCCATACGGCAAATACACATAGTGAGAACACAGCTTTAGACTGCGTTTACAGTATGAGATTTTTGTCGCTGCAATTCTTACTATGTTGGCAAGAAATTGAAAGGATTTCAAAAGGGTACACGTATACTTTTACTCTTGAGATTCGTTTTGTTCTCCCATTCGTAATATAAATGTGTATAAACTGTGTACATGTATAAACTGTAAGAATTGCGGGGACAAAATTTGCACAATATAAACGCAAATCCAATTTTAAAGAAGAAACGACAAAAGTTGCATTGACAAAAATCGTAAAATGTAAACGCAGACTTAGTCTGCTTTTACCATGTACGATTTTTGACGTTGCAGTTTTTGTCGTTTCTAATTTAAAATATCTTTTACGTTTACATTGTACAGCTTATGTCGCTGTAATTCTCACAATTTATACATGTATGTGTGTGCATACAGTTCTTATAGTTTTAAGTAGCATACACATTGCCGAACTTGAATGACAGTCTTACTCAAATTTTGGCTTGATCGATAGTGTGAACATAAATTTCGTCAGTCAACAGTAAGCCACAAATATTTTTGCGGTTGAGTGACAGTCAGCAGCCATATTGGTTTTTGACTGATAGTGTGAACCAAATAGTGTCAGTCAAGAGTTATTTTTTGTAGCATAAACTTCACAAAATGGACACAGATAATTAATTTTTTAAAGAACTCAAATATTTTTATGAAATGCAACGTTGGCTGTGTGAGATGTTAAGACAAAATCGTGCGAGAAATTGTTAAATAATAAAAAATTAAATAATTGAGTTAAAAAAAAGTCATTATAAAAAAACTTTGCTATCAATAAAGCGCATCCAATTGTTATTTTATATGTTTGTGTGTAAAATTTTTTTCTTGAATGACGGTTTGAGTGTCAAACATGATCGATAGTCTAGACAGTCTAAAGTATCCTTCAAAACTGATGAATTTTCGACTGTCACTCAAGTTCGCTAATGTGTATGGTACTTTATATTACGAATGAGAGAACAAAATTAATCTCAAGAATACAAGCATACGTGTATCCCAAGGTGAATTAATTGTAATATGCCGGCTATACCTGCTATAATATAATATATTTTTCTAGCAGCAAGCGTCAAATTTCATATCATATCACGTGTGGCCTTCAATATAAGTGTCATTGCAATAGCATAATATATATATATATATATATATATATATATATATATATATATATATATATATATATATATATATATATATATATATATATATATATATATATATATATATATATATATATATATATATATATATATATATATATATATATATATATATATATATATATATATATATATATATATATATATATATATATATATATATATATATATATATATATATATATATATATATATATATATATATATATATATATATATATATATATATATATTATAATATTTTTTTCATAATACATATTAAGAAAACTCTATCATGCTATGAAGTGTCGAAATGGTACACATACATATTAGAGACAAGAAAAGTTTTGTTTTAGATACAAGCAGCCAGGAAAAATATTAATTTTAGCAGAAAAAAAAACTAATCGAACTGTTAAAATAATTCAAGAAATCGATTGCTTTTTTCTTAAGAGTGCATTATTTTATGAATTATTCAAGATGTTTACTGCTTGGCTGACAGATTATTATGAAATATCATGCTATACGTGTTCTAAATGCTTGCTATAAATATTTCTTTACGCAAGTAGAGAAAATAAAAAACATGATTGATTATGGAGCTCATGTTTCAACTTTGATATTATAAACTTCTTATTCTTATGATTAGGAGTTTAATATAATATCTTTAGTTTTTCTATGAGATTTTTGGGTAAAGTTCCCTGACGATTTGCATTAGCCACAATGAAATGCGCATAGCTAATACCCCTCCATAATCAATTTCAATGTATTTTAATACAAAATTTAATATTTTACTTAAAAAGAAAAATATTAATTTGGGAAAAAGCACGTTAAAAATTAAAATTAATATTTTAAATGACAATTATTTCCTGGAGTTTAAGCAATTGTCTATATGCAGCATTTCTTTGGTGCTTTACCAACTCATCAGTAGACTTTAAACACAATTTTGAGCAGTTACAAACCCTTTATCTTATGTACAAACTTTTAAAAACCATTTGAGAATTAATAAATATATAAATGATTTTAAAAAAATAAGCATAGTAGGATGTGAAACTTATACAAAACCCAGCAAATAACACTATGCTTACTTCTTTGAAAATTATTTATATATTTGTTAATTCTCAAATGGTTTTTAATATTTCATTTAACATAAAATTATGACAATATGTCAAATAATACATTTCTTAAAGATTAAAATTAATAAATATTTCTTTCCCATTACTCTGCCGACGTTCTATCTGATATTATATCAGAGTTAATCGCTCGTGAAGACGCTGTGTAAACGCAGTCTTATTTAGTTTTCTTATGCGCTTCGGCAACACATCAAACTCTTTGATTAAATTCATGTATGTGTTGGTTGAGGAGAGTTTGACGAAAAATCAAAACAATACGTGAGATTTTTTTCACTAACCCAATGAAAAAAGGTGAGTTTGAAGCACCATTTGATGCAAATTTGATAGGTGGCTCCGCCAATTTACGCGGCAGTCACACGTTGAAGTTTTATTTTCAAGTTTTTTACCCTACGTCTATACCTGATACATTTTTATCATGACAAATGTCAAACTTTGTAATGAAAAATAATTTGTTTTATGTTAGCTGGTTTTGCTATATGTGACCTGCTCCACGAAAAAGGACCTCTGCGCCGAAAATTTTTTTTTTACTTTTTGAGTGATTCTTATAGGAAAAAAACGCTCTTTCAAATGCCGCAAACCGAAAGTTTCTATGTCTTTTAGTGTTTTTACAAATCACCTGTAAAGATGAACATAATTAATGAAAAAATTTTAAAATGTGATATAAGCAGATAATGTATATAATATCAAAGGTACAAAATTATCAAAATTTTACTCTTTTTTACTCCTTTTCAGTGAACATCGTACAAAGTACCAGAGAGTCGAAATACATCACCAGATGATCAGGTTGAAGGAAGAGTTGCATAACCATGCGCAAAACACGGAAAAACGAAGCGCTTTTTTTAAACGCGTTTTTCTCAATAACTCCTCTTTTCGGCACAGAGGTCCTTCGTGGAGCAAGTCACATATGGAATTTGACATTTATCATGATAAAAATATATCAGGTATAGACGTAGGGTTACACATACTGCTTGTAAAAACTCATACAAATTTACAGTACGCTTACAACTGACAATGCTGTCTTGACAATAAAGAATACGTATTACTCAGCGCTTACACTAGACAATAACAGTTTTTCACTAATACATGCACACTTTTTCAATTGCCTCCACTACTGTCTTGAATATTTTGAAGACAGTAAATCGGACAATGATTTGATGTATGCCGACAATAATTTGAGTTCTTGTGAATAAAAAAGAAAAGATTATAATATATATATATATATAATTTTGATATATTCTATACTTTTTTTAAGTTTCAACTTGCAAAGCTCACTCAAAACATGGAATTTCTGGAATTTAAAATTAATTGTCGTAACTATTATCTGAACGCCTACGTCACGAAGACAATTATCAGCTTTTTTGACAACTAACACGTATACTTTATTGTCAAGACAGCATTCTCAGTTGTAAACGTACTGTTATAGTATGTTTCCACCAACTTTAAATTACGTAGATTTAGGTAAATTACTTCGAACTGTTTCCACCGAGCTTGAGTTTGTAATTTTAAAAGCAACGCAGGGTGGCATAGATAAATATAGTTCGAAAAAGAGTATTTTCGACATAATTTAAAATAAATCACCTACTTTGAGGTAATTTGGTCGTATGCAATATGTATGGTATATCATGTAATCAGCATGATTTGATCAAATCACCATGATTTGTCGAAATCATGCCGGTGGAAACATACTATTATATTATGTTTCCACCAACTTTGAATTACGCAGATTTAGGTAAATTACTTCGAAGTCTTTCCACCGAGCTTGTGAGTGATTTGATGTTCGAATTTTCGTAGTCAATGATGCACTTCAATATATAGTTTGACATTCGAAATTCATAAAATATTCTTTAATGTAATTTTTTCGAAATTGTCGATCACAATTGATGGATGCCCCAGGGATGGAGTTTGTAATTTTAAAAGCAACGCAGGGTTGCATAGATAGATCCGGTTCGAAAAAGAGTATTTTCAACATAATATAAATTAAATCACCTACTTTGAGGTAATTTGGTCGTATGCAAAATGTGTGGTAATAGCCCATTCAGGCTGCACATAAAATACTCAATTTTGTGCCGAAATTACTTACCAAATTAAAAGTCTTCATACTGCGTTTGACTTGATTTCGGCTGTCATTTGGCACTTGACAAATCTTCCATTTCATACAGTGTCTATGAATTTCGCACTTTTATGGTCACAACACATCCTTTTCCTTCGCTTAAAATATTTTTATACGTTTCATTTTTATAATTTTTGTATTTTAATTAAAACAAATATCAGCTTATTTATTTTTACCTCCACAGTTGTATATATGTTGCTCCAAAAAAGGAACTTTAGAACTAAAACAGGTATGTTCATTGTAATTTCAAGCTAATTTCGCCGAAATTAAGGAAAATAACTTAATTTGGGATATGACAAAATGTATGGGAAATTACTTAATTTCAAGTTGATTTCAGTCGAAATCAAGAAAAACTTAATTTGCCTGCAGGCTGAACGGGCTATAAATCATCTATATTAAGCTGCTGGCAGTACTTGTGACAGTAGTGACAACCTAGAAAAACAAAACTTTTCAAATCTGGCAGCTCTGGTCCCTTTTGTTTTTCTTTCCGTTCTGTAAACCGAAACGTCAAGATGGCCGAGGTAAATTTTTTCTAAAAATCTTAAAAAATGCAAAACATCTTCGTAAAATTTTAGTGAATATCTTTAAAAGTTGGAGTTAAAATGTGTTTCTTCCTAAGTGTAATTGAAATTTTTTTTAATTCCTCCGTCGTTTTGTAGGTTGATGAAACTCTTAAAAAGAAGCGTACTTTCAAAAAGTACACCTACCGTGGTGTAGATTTGGACCAATTGTTGGATATGCCCAAGTAAGTTTTTCTATATAAAAACTTGTAATAACAAATGGAATGATACAATTTCTTGTTTTTCTTTTAGCAATCAATTGGTTGAATTGATGCACAGCCGTGCCCGCAGACGTTTCTCTCGTGGATTAAAACGCAAACCAATGGCTCTAATCAAGAAATTGCGCAAAGCCAAGAAGGAGGCTCCCCCAAATGAGAAACCTGAAATTGTCAAGACTCATTTGAGGAACATGATTGTTGTGCCCGAAATGACCGGCTCCATCATTGGTGTCTATAACGGCAAAGATTTCGGTCAAGTTGAAGTTAAACCTGAAATGATCGGTCATTACTTGGGTGAATTCGTATTGACCTACAAACCAGTTAAGCACGGTCGTCCTGGTATTGGTGCTACCCACAGCTCCAGATTTATTCCATTGAAGTAAATTTCATGTGTATTTTTGTATCCTGACAAAAAAATGCATATTGTGTTTTTATGACTTCTGTCTGCTATCTCTGTTTGTGGAGAATATTACCAAGAAATAAAATATTTGTTTAAGATTTAACTTAAAAAACTTGAAAGTGATATAATCGAATTTGAATTGAATAGTGCAAGTATATCGCTCAATATTCACAAATGCAAAAATAATAATAGTGTTGGTGAATTCGCAGTTATATCGAGATAAATATCAACACAGCACTTGAATTTCAGAACACATGTATTTCAATATTGATTGGGGATGTCTGTTAGCGGTCATACTATAAGGAAGATAAAATAATGTATACAGCCCTGTCACAGAATACCATTCCGATCGGAAGTGGTTTCAATTCCTCCGTAAGTTGCTTATTCAGAAAACGAAAAACCAAAATTTTCCTCGTAATCAAACCACTTTTAAATTTCAAAGTGGATTTGACAGATTTTTTTCTAAACTTTTATACTTTTAGGAGCGTCTAATAAATAAACTACATGTTAATATAATACACAGCTTAATATGAGCTTTCTTGTAAAAACAAGAGCAAACAAATGCTTCAAGGTATAAAAACTATCGTTGTAAAAACGAAATACAAAATTAACGGAATATGAAGACGCAAAACAAAAACGATCGGAATGCAAGTACGGAATTAAAACCATTCCGATCGGAATGTGTGACATGGCCGATATGGACTTAGGCTAAGAGATCACGTTTCACATCATGTAAACAACTTTCTTCTAATCAAGTTCGATGACTACCTCAAATTTCGTTTACTAATATACCTTTAGAAAATTATAAAGCTTCAAGAGCCTGAACGTATTATACGTATGATTACTTTCACTCGAACTCTTAGAAATCCACAAGATATATCACGAATTAATAATGCTACCTATGAACGAATAAGATACCTAAAAGTGTATGAAAAAAATTGCGGCCTATTTATCGGCCATGTCACATTACGATTCAAATGGTTTTAATTCCGTACTTGCATTACGATCGGTTTTGTTTTGCAGTCTTCAGATTCCGTTTATTTTGTATTTCTTTTTTACAATGATAAAGTTGTGTACCTTGAAGCGTTTGTTTTAGAGATGAGCGATATTTCAGTACCTGTGTCTTAATCACTGTTACTGAAAAATCACGTTTCACAGTTGTGACAAAATTTGTCAAATAACTGCTACTTGCAAAGATGTTCTTTTCTATTTGTTATTTACAGAAAATTATGATATTTCACTGTTTGTGTATGCAATGTTTTTTATTTACGTACACAAACGAATAGTATTGCTACTTCTTGTGTTCTCTTCTTCCTTATTAGTATTTCTTTTTAAAATTCAAAGCATATTTTAAGGGGTATTTAAATCTGCCCTTGTATATTAAAGAAGAACGTTTTTGTTGTAGATATGCATGTGTTTTGATAATTACATTGCTACAAGAGAACTGAAAACAGTGATCACAGTCACAGTTTTAAGTAACAGTGATTTTTAAATCACGTTCACTGTTCACGATGTTCTTTAAAAATCATGTGATCGCTCATCTCTCGTTTGTTTACTCTTGTTTTCAGATGCAAAGCACTTTGAAATTTAAAAGTGGTTTGATTACGAAGAAAATGTTCGTTTTCTGAAGAAGCAACTTACGGAATTGAAACCACTTCCGATCGGAATGGTATTCTGTGACATGCCTGCATATATATATGATGATGATTTCTGTTAATTATCCAATCCAATTATGAATGCGTTCATGAAAACGTAACAAAATTGCTTTATTTAAAAAGTGATTATTTTCGTTCAAAACACAAAATAACGTTTACAAAGTTTGTGTATTTAGTAAGTAGTTACAGGAAAAATTTGTTCAACTTGTTAAATGTATAAATAAGGGCTCCTGAACTCCTATTCATGAACAACTAATTCCGTTTCTCAACGGAAATTTCGTTAATTCAAGTACAAAAGTATTTCATAAACGCAATCAACCGGTTTTGTAGAGAAAATTAGACCAAAGCAATCCCTGTTGGATTCTGTGAACAAGCTAAATATCTTACCGATACTGTAGAAATGCTCAAGCAACGTTTTACCATTTGCATGTAAGATTTAGCATGTTTTGAGAATTAGAGATACTATTCTGTAATTCAGTTTATATTTTCCAATCGAAATACAGCTGTGAATATGTTTTTAACAAACTATTTAAAAATTTCAGATTGGTCCTTGAATAACCACAATTTTTATTTAAGCCCTGCTTAAACATCGATTCCAATCAACAACACTTACAAATTTTATTGTCGTTTTGTGTGTATTGTACTTGTAGATTTGTAACTCGTACTTTTTGAGAAACGGGCCCCAGTTCTAATATCTAAATGTGTTCTCAAATTAAGCTGAGCGAAATATGTATATGATCAAAATCTAATAACATTTATAGTTCGAAACGAATAGTTTACGTGGTAATGCCCATATCTCTTTGTGAACGTTGGGGACTTGTATTTACATAGATCAAAGTTGTTCATTTCACCAAACAATTGTTTGTACTCTTATTTTTTGACTCATACTTTTTCGGTCAAAAATAGAAGTAAAAGTTTGACCGATATTTTTTGGTCAAAAATAAAAGTTAAAATTTGACCGATATTTTTTTGGTAAAAAATAAAAGTTAAAATGTGACTGATATTTTTTTAGTCAATAATAAAAGTTAACATTTGACCGATATTTTTTTGATCAAAAATAAAAGTTAAAATTTGACTGATATTTTTTGGTCAAAAATAAAAGTTATATTTTGAACGATATTTTTTTGGTAAAAAAATAAAAGTTAAAATTTAAACGGATTTAGAATTCGCTACCCCAGCATTCTTTGTTTATTTTAACCACTTGTCATGCTTGATATTAGTGAGCAGGAGCATAAACTATTGAAATAATTTATTTAACGAAATTATATATAAGAGCTATTGATGCTCCTTATATTTACTTACAAGTTAAATCGATGTTGATTAGTAGGATATTCACCATGTGAGATTATTAGCTCCAAATATTACGTGCTCTTTTTTGAAATTTTAACTTTTATTTTTGACCAAAAATATCTAAATTTTTAACTTTTATTTTTGACCGAAAAAATATCGGTCAAATTTTAACTTTTATTTTTGACCAAAATATGTAATATCAGTCAAACTTTAACTTATTCTTGACTTGAAAAATAATAGTAAAAAAATAACCATTATTTTTTGACCGAAAACATATTGGTCCAAAAATAACTATTTATATTTGACTTTTTCGAAAAAAAGTCATAACAGTTAAGGCCGTGTCAGATACAACTTTGTCGCTTTGCGTGACGTTTCTAACTTTAATAGAAAAGTGTAAAGCAAAAGGTGTATGACACAATGAAAACTTTGAGAACACTCGCGCATTGCTTGTTTACCAAAAAAAGTAGTTCATTCGTAAAACAGCTCTGGGCGAGTCAACATCACGCGTCGTTGGCAATTACATCGTAAATGCAACCAGGCCACTGTCGTTTATTGGCCTTCGAGAGTTTTGCGTCTCACACCGCATGTGATTAGTGGTTGGCGTCGGTTAACGGTAAACCGTGCAGTATCCCGTTGGTTTCCATTAACCACATGCAAAAAAACTATTATAAAGAAAAATATTGATAACTGGTTGGAGAACCAAACAAAACCTCACTTTTGAACAAAAATAAATATATATTGATAATTGGTTGGAGAACCAAACAAACACTCAATAGCGAAGAAGCAAGGAGTGGATTTTGGGAGTTCCGGCTTCGTGTGCAACGGTATACGTCGCTTGGAATTATCTTGGAAGAGACTCCTTTTAGAAATTGTTGATGGCGTTATAACCTAAGGTTCAGCCAAGTAAACCTCCCATCCCTTGTATAGCAAGGGGGCACGGAGAAATTCCAAATCATCAAAAAAAAAAAAGTAGGTGATAAATTTGCTACAGATTTTTTTGTTATACAAATAAAAGTCAATTATGTTATTTTACGATTTATTATAAATAAATAAATGGCACATACATATTTACCTCTTATTAAAACAGATTCAAATGTTTATTTTTCGTTTGGCAATATCAAAGCGAATTAATATCAAGTGGCCTTATCATCAAAACTACACACATACAAAGTAGGTGTAGGACTATTTTTATTTGTGCTTTGACAGTTCGGGTTAAAGTTTTTCTCTTTTCTTATATAGAGTTTGACTGATTGGGTGTAATCAGCTGATGACCATCTGTGATGATAAGGCTACCTGGTACTGAATTCGCCTTGGGCAATATAATAAAAGAAAATTATTCCAGCTGATTGTCAAAGCAATCAAAAAGATGAGAGTTGCCGAACTTTTCGCTTCACGCTGCGTTAAAAGTGCTTTATGTAGCATCAGGGTGACCGTTGAAAATTTTAAAAAGTGGCACAAAAAGGGTATTTTGAGGAAAAAAGTGTCACCAAAAAGGGGATTCTTCCAAAAAAAGGGGCAACTTTTTGAAAAGGGAATAATTGAACCAAATTCTAATATTTAATGAATTTCTAGGGCATATAATGATTTGAAATAAAATGAATCAATTTTGATGTTTTTTCGTTCAAAAAACTGACTGCTTTTTATATAATTTTTAGACAAACAATGCAAACAAGCCTTGTTTGTATAAAATTTATGTGAAAGGCACTTACATTTTTTTTTAGCAATTTCCATAAAAAATTTTTTACTCAAGTCGCTTGTTTGCATATGGAAACAGCATATTAGTAAAGTATATCGAAAAGCAGTCGCTGAGTAAAGATTTTTGCATAGGCGGCCTTCGGTCGGCGAAGGCGCTGAGTATACTGAGAGGAGAAAATCGTGAAGACCGGCCGAATATACCAAGAAGAAAAAATAGCTAAGCCCGGCCGAAGGCCAGCTACGCAAAGAATATTTTGTAGTAAAATAAAATTTCTTAACAATTTTAATGAATTTCCAAATATTTCTTTGAATCGACGATGTCGATTGGACATATTTTAAGCATTGTTGACGCTATTTGTAAATGTTTCTTGATTTTATTTCACTTTTTAAAATGCAATAACGTCAACTGATCTTTTATTACTTGTCACCGATTGCAGAAGTAAAAAGTGAATAGTCAAAAACATGTATATTTGAATTTGTTTTCATTTTTAAAAGTGTGGACATTATGACACATTTCAAAGTGTCATAATGGTCATAATAATAATGTCATAAAGTCCATGGCACTATTAAAAGTGTTACAATGTCCATGGATGTTATGCCATTTTTAGCAGTGACAATGTCTTTGGACATTATGTCACTGGATATTGTGACATGGCACCAAAATTTGCATGAAAATAATTTTAAAAATATTTAAAGCTGGGTGATTTTCATAAAAAATTTTAACAAGACGTTCTTGTTCGTGTTAGTGAATCAGGGTGTTAGTTTTTAATAATTTTAATACAATAACGAATATCTACAGATCTAAACTCTTAAACTATTTCAAAATAGTTTTTGTCATAAGACTTTACATGATAGACTCAAAAACAAATTTTTGTCTTTAGATTTTTTTTATAAAAACAGTTTCGTGCCGTAAAAAGCTTATATTAAAACAAGAAGCATTATTTCATAAAAAGGGGCAAAAAGGGGCATAGTATTACAAAAGGTGGCAGATTTAGGTAATTTTAAAAAAAGGGGCACTAAAAGTGGCAAGGCAGTTGAAAAAGTGGCAAATTGCCACTTTAGTCGCAAAACGGTCACGCTGTGTAGCATGTTTCGTATAAGTATGTACCAAGGCGAATTAATTTTACAAGGTGGTGTCATAGGCGAATTCAATTCGCCTTAATGGGATTTTGTTTTTGTATTCGAAGCTCTTTATGTCAAAAGCAAGGCGAAACACCATGAGAAATTGTTGTCAGTGTGACCGTTGAAAATTTTCAAAAGGTGACAGAAATAACGGATTATGAAGAAAAAAGTGCCACAAGAAGATATTTTTCAAACAAAGGGGAGACATTTTTTAAAACGAATTAACTAAACCAAATTATTGCATTTTTATGTATTTCGTAGGCATTAAAAATTTTTTGGACAAAATTAACCAATTTTGATATTTTTTCTTTCTAAAATTTTACAAATTACTTAAACATTGGCACATAAGTTGTTATATATGAACTATTCATACACAAATATGTACATGTGGACAAAAAGTAAAAAAAAGTATTGCCAATAGAGGTAGCTGTGTTCCCTTTTGTATAAAATAATTATTTTGCAAATCAGTCGATAAATGTCGGTGCTCTGAAGGAACAAACATAAAAAACAAACGTGTTGATAACCTTCTTCGTTTAATGACGTGGACTAAAAAGAACACTGTAGAACAAAATCTAAATTTTAAAAATGACAGACTTCTAGCGAATGATTGTGGTGGAAGATAGACAAAAATAGATATTTCTTGGCGTCTTGAAAATTTACATCTGCCCTTTATTTAAGGAGGATGTAAAATCGTCCCCTTCTTTTTGCACATTGTTATAGTGAATCGGGGTAATAAATCTTGTAAGCTTCCCATTTTGGCTACATTTTAACCATATAACTAACTCTTCGACTTAAACGGCGATACAGCGCACACTGGGCAAAAAGGCCAATATAGTGGCGGAAAAATATTTTCCAAACTAATAGTCAGATCCACAAGAAAAGTACGGATGAATTATAGGGAAGGATGTAGTCTACAAGGTATATTCAAAGTTAGGCAGCTATTTTTAACACAGTGGGCGTTATAAGTTGTGTCATAAGACCAATTTTACCGATAAAATTCTTAAGTATTCGAAAAACCCATATATTCCAAACTAATAATCTGATCCACAAAATTGTATAGATAAGCTATGGCGAAGGATGTAGGTTATAAGTTCTGCAAAAATTAGACAGCTATTTTTAACACTATGGGCTATATTTTGTTATATAAGACTAATTTTACCGATAAAACTATTTAGTAATCGGAAAGCTCACATATATCTTCCAAACTAATAGTCTAATCCACAAAAAAACGTGTGCATGAATTATAGGAAAGGCTGTTGGCACATTTTCGCATAGTGGACATGCACACATATTTGCGGGCTTGTTATTTTATTTAAAATTTTAGCAGCTTTGAATATATTTCGCCATCTTTTCGCAATTTTAGCAAATTTTGTGTGAGTTTTTCGCGATGGAAGTAATTTTTCCATTTTTTATATCCTTAGCAATTTTTAATCAGCGTTACTTACGGTTGCTTCCGATTTTTTGTGGATTTGAAACAAGTTAACTAACAGGCCCACTATGTCGACACGATTCTTTCTTTCGCACAATTACATTTAAAACAAAAACAAATTCTAAAATTTTGTTTTTGTTTTAAATATAATAGTGCGAAAGAAAGAATCGTGTCGACATAGTGCGCCTGGCAGTAAATTTTTTTTTGCTTTTCGAAATTTTTTGTGAATATCCGCGATGGAAGCGACTTTTCGACCTTTATGCATTTTTCAAGTTTTAATAATTTTAATTGTTAAGACTTTGTTTCAGCGAATTTTGCGAAGTTTCTATCACATTCCCTGATACACATTACTATTCGTCCCCTTTTAAACAATTTTTGATTTTTCTCCGATTTTAGCAAGTTTTTGCAAATCATTATGCATTTTTTATAACATTAATAAAGTGCAACAATTTTTTTTAGAAAACTAATTAAGCCAATGAAATCAAATGTTTTGTTGTGTTTTTTAAAATTTAAAATCGCACCAAATACATAATACTAAATCTTGTGATTTACAGAACAGGAACAAATTACAAGTGTGATCTCAAAACGATGATTTTTTGATTTGAAATCATGTGAGAGCAGGCCTGAAAATTATGTTATTAACTTGAGGTCTACACGTAACATAATATGTAAGATGAGATTGTCAAATTCAATCGCAGAGAGAATTATGTTACGTGTAGACTTCAAATTAGTGTTATCTCAATGTTATAAGAATTTTTATGAGAGCGTTGTTCTAAGAATTCTTATAACAACAATCTTATGAGATGAACTGTCAAAAATCACATGTACATGGAAATAAAATAGTGTGCATGTGTGAGTGTTTATTAAAATAAATAAAAAGCGATGTTTTTGATAAAATTTCTGTGTTAAATCAATGAATAAATATGTTTAATTGATTTATAAACTAAAATTTGTGCGAAAAATTAAAAATAAAATAACTAATTATGCAAAAGTAGTATATGTTTACTCGATGAGCATTTGCATAAAATGAAATCTTATCGGAAAAGTAAGATTACGTCTTCCCCTAGTATGAGATTAAGAGAAAATTCTACATTTTCTTTTTAGTATTCTGCCGACGTTTTTTCTCATGTTATCTCAAAGTTAATGTCTCGTGAAGACGCTGTGTAAAGAAAATAAGTTGCTTTTCACATATTACGTTGCTGTTTTTAAATCCACTCCTCCCGCCTTTCGTAAGGCTTTCCAACAAAATTTCACCATACACACTCTAAAACACTTTTGTTGAGAATTAGGTCGATAATAGTCGGCAGGACTTTACCGATTATTATCGACCTAAAATTAGACACGCATTATTTTTGAACAAAGTGTTTTTACTAAAAAAGCGATTAGCTGCGTGAAGGTTTGAACCGCAACTACCATTCAGCCATAGCTGTATTATACTTTATGTTAATTTTTTTCCACTTGGACTAAATACGTTTAATTTGAAAAGTTTTTCTTTAATAATGTAACATGTAATTTTAGACAAGGAGAAATTTTCAACACAAATTTAGACAATCGGCCATGTCACAGAGTTCAATTCCGTTCGGAAACGGAATTTATTCCACCACATTTTTGTAGCAGCTGGTTTCTAAAAAATAAAACTAAAATACGCAAATTTTTCAGGTGTGTCCAGACTGTTGGCGGCGCTAGTATGCTGGGGTATGCTTCGGCTAGGGCTTGACATCATGGGGTGGATTGAATTCCGTTTCCGAATGGAATTGAACTCTGTGACATGGCCGAATATAATATATATCATATTATGATCCTAAATTTGAAGTAATGTTTTGAGTGCATTTTTCAATCAGTAACAAATCTTCAACTCCCCCCAGTCCTAAGGACGTAACGTAATATATGAACAGCCCACAACGGCATCAGGGCCTTCGATTATAAAATTAATCTGAAATAATTTTAGTTTTAAATTTTATTTTATTTAAAAACTAACAATAAGAAAACATAAAATTAAAAATATTAAATTAATAATAGTAGATAGATAGTTAAGTAATTAAAGTGGTTGAGTTCTAATTATTGAAATTGACAATTTAAATTAATTTTCTTCTAACATTATTCGGCACTTTTCGATCGTACGCTGTATCTTTCATACTTGTTGGTGAAGCTGCCGCATAGGTTCTTTGTTGCTGAGAGCTCTGAGTTCGTACGGTAGAGGAAGTAGTATTCTGTCTAATGAGTGAGGGGGCGTAACCGTTTAGGTTGCCATTTGATGCTGGTTGGTTGGAAGTGTATACGTCATTATTAATTTCGGTAGAACCGTAAGCGCTGTCTTTAACTGGAGAGTCATAATAACGAGATTTTACATTATTACTGTTGTTGTTGCTATGTTGAAGTTGTAGCTGTGGTTGGATTAGATTTTGATTTTGCGAGAATGATGTCTGATTAGTATTGGAAGTAGTAGTGTTATTCATGTTAATGTTCACACTTGCAGGTATTAAAATGGGTGCTAAAGTCTGAAAAGAATTTGCCAAGCCCATAAAAGTAACCGATTTATTGTTGTTGTTATTGTTAGGTTGTATGGTTCTATTATTAGGTGAGTTCCACTCAGGAGTATTTTTGTTATCTAAGCTTGGAGTGCTGGCAAACAGTGCAGCTCTTATTGAATTAGATTTCGATCGTTGTAATATACTTTTATTAGGTGTTAGAGAATGTCCTGTATTAACGCCAATCGAATTTTTAGTAGTTGCCAATTGTTGTGGAGTTGCTAGAAAATCATCTCCTTGGCCTGGTGTTAATGCTAAATAACTATTGCTAAGCGTTTGAAAAGAGAGTTGATCGAGGCTACCATTAAGCTCACCTAAACGATTTAAATCTGTACTAGCGGAATTATAAATTTCCATGTTACTAGCCAATAAATCTGGACGTGAGCCTAATGTTAGAATACTACCAGCCAAACTATCATTATTATTTATAGTAGACATATTACTGTTTGTTGAAAAGGTACTAGCCGTTTTTGGTCTTGCAACAACACCCATCTCACTTGGACCTTGTTGTACAATTCCAGTACGTGGATCAAAGTGTTTTTGATTGGCATCTTTTAAAGTAGTTTTTATTTCCTTAGATTTTTCAGTGGATGAAGTGCGTAACGATGAAATATGCCCTCGAACTGGTTCTCGCGATACCGAAGATGAAGGCGACGAGGCCGAATTAGTTTCATCAAGTTCCTCCTATAAAAAGAAAACTAATTATGATTAAACAAGATTATAGAAATAAAAAAGAATCCATACCTCGTCCTCTTCTGTTATTACGGACGATTCAATCCATTCTTTGATTCGCATTTTTTTAGTATGCCTGTCAACATTTGTCTCAATACCACAGTCAGCTAAATTATATAACAAACGATTTTTCTCATCCGGGCTACTGTGAAATGAATACATCGATGGACATAATTCATCTGTTTCGTATTCAGCCATTTCTTTCTCTGCCGTCTTCGCTAACCAACGATCATCCAAATATTTGGCCAAATCAGTAAGATTCTTCGGTCTTCTTTCTGCCTTTGGCTCTAAAAATCTTTTAAACATACGTTGAGCTTTTGAGGATAACAGCTTAAATAACTTTGGTGTACGTCGGATAGCTAACATCATAGTGTTCTGCCAAATTAAATACCGAACGTATCGAGGATCATCGGATGCGGCTTTTTGCCATGGCAAACAACCTGTCAAGCATACAAATATAACAATCGCAAATTGCCATACATCGTGACTTGGATCAGCTCTGTAAAATAAATATTTTTCTTTTAATAAACATTTTATTGGTATTTAAATACTAAATTAAGTATTTGGTTAAGCTTAAAATTTAAATCGGGTGTAGCTAGATTTAGGCTTGTCAGGCGGGCTTGATTTGGCTTGAATGTCAAGCTTTTTTAAGGCTTGTCAAGATTCAAGCCAAAAGCTATTTGTCAAGCTAAAAATTAATTTCTATTCTGTTAACAATTTAATGCACGAGCTTCAATGAAGCTCGAATAGGGAATAGAGAATAAATCAAAATTTATATGGAAATAAAGTAAAGGTTACAATGAAAATCTTCCTCCAAGAGCTTTTCCTTTTCAAATCAAAAGCTAACAAATTGTTTTAAGTAATTTTTATCAATGATTCCCCTTACAAAAAACTTTCGTAACTTTATTAAAAATAGAACACTTTAGCTTGGAAACTATATTTTTTTAATCAGAATTTAGCGATTGCATCCATCATGTATGTGTTCGTCACAAAATTATCTTTAACTTACACCTGGAAAAAAAATTATACAATATATCAATTTTTTTTTATCATAATGGAGCAATTTTTTTAAATTTTAAGGACTGTAACTAAATACATTTTTATTTTATAATACAGAGTTATTTTACTCAGATTAAACGTTCTCGGAATTTTCGCCAATAAAGAAAAAAAGTTGAAAAAACAAAAAATTCTTATTTTTTGCGAATATCTCGAAAACGCGCATTAAGAAAAATAAATTAATTTCATATTCGTATTCAGCGATGTAAAATATCCTTAGAAAATAATTTTTTATTTTAGATATGACAAAGACTTAAGAATTCAAAAAATTTTCCTCATAACTTCATCTTAAATTTGTCGGAAATCTGTCTGACCTTCTATGTATAAAATAGTGGATATTTTGAGTCTAATGAGTTACAAACTCTATAAAAAATTATTAATGTTGTAGCATATGATCCCAACAAAAACTTTTGTCATTTTTGTAGTCGGTAGTATTTCATTAATGCGTTACAAAGTAATGAGTGGTACTTATTTATTTTATTACTATGTTTCAAATTAGAGCTACTACTTAGTTTTTAATAAAATTAGTACGCATTTTTCTCATTATCTGAAAGTTATTATAATTTGTTGTTATATATTAATGAAATAAGTAGACAACCACTTTTTAAGTCAGCATGTGTTTGTATATGAAAACTAATTTTTGTCGCATAAAGTTATAAGTCAAAAATAGCTGAGTGAGTAAAGTGCTTGTCTTCGAATTTGAATACAAATATACTACATGGCTCACGATGTCGACAAGTCGAAAACAAAAACAAATTAAATTTTTTTATTATTGTTCTCAATATAAATATGAGAACGAACTCTACTTGTCGACATCGTGAGCCAGGCAGATAATGTGTATAAATATTATTTTAATATTAATTTATTTAATTATTTATTTTTTAGCTTCAAGTAAGCTAATTAATATCTGGTTAATTGCTAGTTACTACATTTACCACATTTTACTATTTTTACTCCAAAATCGTTCGAGTACACATAAAAACAGTAAAAGTAGTAACGAATTTAAGAGAAATAAATTTCTCTTTTACTACAATTTACTGAAAAAATTTTGTGGGTAAATATAAAAATTATGTCAAATTAAAAAATATGAGAAAATATAAAAAAAAATTAAATTAAAATACAAAAACGTTTAAAATTATAGATGCAAAACAAATTATTTTTTCAATTTTAGAAACAAATGTATTTGTTCACTATGTGTCCAATATAATTAATACATTTTAAATATTATACTTCCTTGAAATACATTAAATGGAGACCGCAGCAATACATATTTAAGCTTTTTTTGATGCTTTCTCGGTAATCTATGATTTCTGGGAGCAATTTACGGCATTCGATATCGATCGAAATTTCAATGCAATTTAAATGTAAATTTCGATCGATATCGAATGCCTTAATTTGCCCCCTGAATTCTTGATCTAAGGCCATTACGAGATCCTTTGCTTTTTTATCTTGCTGAAAATCCTATTAGGACCGTGAAATGGGCTTGAGACGTGCTCGCGTTCTCGTCATGGTTTTGAGCTGTTTTAATGTCTACTTTGGTACTAAATGCAGGAAAAGCTGACGAAACGGCTGGTAAAAGTAGCTTCAAACAGGGGTGACTACAAAGGGTTTTAAATAAAAATCCAATAATTTTCAGCATGTTATTTAAAAAAACAACGAAATAAAAAAATTATTGTTTTATGAGGCAGTATTGTGTGATTCAGAATTTTAGTTTACACAATTTTGAAGTAAAAAGAATTTTCGTTGTTATACAATAAAATATATTACTTGTAGCTATTATTTTGAGCAGTATTTCTATGAACAATTTTACTACATTTACACATTTTCTGTTTTTTTATATTTTAATATTTTCTTTCTCATGAGTACGCCATTTTAAAAGTCTCTCTTTTACTACATTTACTACAAAAAAGTAAACAAACAAACCTAATGTAAATACATTTGTAAGGGGTGATCCCTATTTTTTGGACTTCTCAAACAAAAATATGTAGTTATCGAGTTAAATCCTCATATTCTTTTCTGCCTATCGAAAAGCAACGTTTTTGCTGGGATGTTTTACAAATTGATCGATTTGGTCTAATTTTCAAAATCTTGATGCTGCGGTAGAGGGATAAAAGTAGGTCCCAATATTTTTCCCATGTATCTGAAAATAAAATGCAAGGTTTTTTTCTATTCGAAATTGAAATTCGGTCAACCCTAATATGTGTATGTATATAATGAGTAATTTGTTAATGATATCTTTGTTTACAGAATGCTGCCTCTTTCTTCCATTCACCGAAGGAAGTTTATATATCAAGATTGGAGCGATCGAACCATATTTAGAGGTCTTTAATTTTCTAGTTTTATATGGAGTTTATCAGCATTAAATCCCTTAAGTTTCATCTTTAGAAAACGAAAATAAAAATTCTAAATAAACGGAATCTGATGAAGCTAAAATAAAATTGATCGGAATGCAATTACGGAATTAAAACCATTATATTCAAAATATGTAACGACATGTACATGAGAAATCCTAAGATTATATTGACCTCTATATATGTATCAATTTGTAATCAATTTGTCTGCATTTCCAAATACATATATACATATTTATCTTTTTTGACGCTTGTAACGTAGGCAGATGTTTAAAGCTTGTGATTCTAACGTTTTTATATTTTGGATCAGTATAGTGTTCACAACAAATCGTCAAATTATGGCGACCTCAAAACATTAATCGATTGCGTGAATATCAACCGATTCCACTTGGAAGATTTCGAAAAATTTCGAAAATATATTTTTACTAGCTCGCTCGCCCATTGTCCTGCTAAATAAGGATATATCTTTCTATGTTTCAAGTTTTTTAAAATCGGTTGCTTAGTTTCGAAGAGGCAGAAATTGTCCCCTAGACCCCTGTTGATCCTAATTTTGATAAAATATGTAGTCTTTTAAATACGGATATATCGAGGTTTTAAATTTCATCAAAATCGGTAAACTAGTTACGGAGAGGCAGAAAACCTAGTTTTGAAAATGAATAGCTTATGTGCCCATCTAAATAGGGATCTATTATGTTTTAAATTTCATTAAATTGGTTTGATAGTTTCGGAGAGGCATGAATTGCCCACCTACACCCTCTTGGTTTGAAAAAAATTTATAGCTTACGTATCCATATAAATAGTGATCTATCTATGTTTTAAAATTCATTAAATTTGCTTTATTAATTTCGGTGAGACAGAAATTCCCCCAATAAAATTTTTTTATTTTATTTATTTGACTACTTATATTTTAGCTTCAAGTAAGTCAACTAATAACAAGTTTATTGTTGTGACAATGTAAGTGCAGGGTTACCCCTTATATTTTGAACTTCTCAAGCACAAATAAGTAGTTATCGGGTCAAATTATAAGTAGTTACGATTTAAATCCTGGGATTATGTGCCAATCTAAATAGGGATTTCACTAGGTTTTGAATTTCAGTAAAATTGGTTTGATAGTTTCGAAAAGGCAGAAATTACCCCGTAACTCCTATTAGACTTACTTTTGAAAAAAAATGCATAGCTTATGTGCCCATCTAAATTGTAATCTATCTATGTTTTAAATTTCATCAAAATAGTTTCGGAGGCCGAAATTGCATAATTTGGAAAAAATGGATTCTATGTGTCCCTCTAGTCTCAGATCTAACTATGTTTTAAATTTCATCAAAATCGGTTCATCCGTTTGGATTTAAGCGTAAAGGTAGAGTTAGCCGACTGGAACGAAATGTAACTGTAACAGAGCGAAACAGCTGATCGATATTGTTATGTGTAAAGCAGTTAAAACAATTAAAGTCAACTTAACAGGAATGTAAGAACACATTGGAAATGCTATTTCCTTAAATTTCCACGTAACATCACCTAAATTGAAAATAAAAAAATTCAAAATGTATCGTATTAAAAAACAACTATTTTTCAATTCACAAGCCAAGCTTCAAATAAATCACACCTATGGCGAAAATTTCGCAAATTCGCCAAAGATCTCAATATATTAAAACTCGCTAAAACTGTAAGGAATGTCAAGAACTCAGGAAAAATTGCGAAAATTCGCAAAAAATGCTAAAATTTAAAATATTACAAAATTTAATATTGATAAAAATTCCCTAAAAATGTAAGAAAGAATTGCTGCTATCGTGAAAATAGCAACAATTGCGAAATATTAGAAAACCTATAATTTTGATTTAGAATCGCTAAAACTGTAAGGAATGCCAAAAATTTCGGTAAAAACCGCGAAAATTCGCTAAGTCTAATATTGTATAAAAATCGCGAAAACTGTAAAGAAGTTGAAAACTTGCAAAAAATCGCTTTTATCGCCAACATTGCTAAAATTTAGCGAATTTGCGAAAAATTGCTAATTGTATCGATTAAATCACTAAAGCTGTACAGATGAACAAAATCTCCGAAAGTCACATATATCGTGAAAGTGGCGAAAATTCGCAAGAGACTGCTGACATCGTGGAAATTGCAATATCTGTTGTTTAATTCTAGTATTAAAATCAAAATATTATGAATGTATGCTTTTGTTGATCGTATAGTTTTTATTTTGTTTATGTGAAAAATATCTGATACGTTCTATAATTGCACTAACGTCTTACGTTGCACAGTGATTCCAATTGGAAAAAAGGGTAACAATTCTGTATCTTTGAAATTTGTGATCCGGTTATAAAACGATATATGCAAAACTCAAGAGAAGAACCTAAGCTTTAAGAATAGTGAAACATGGACCACCCTGTTGAAACACACGGTGAGGTACAGGATGTCAAAGTTTGTTTTTTACAAATATTATCCGATTTTAATAATATTTGTAAAATATTAGTAAAAGTAAGAGCATTGATTTGGTTTTTAATAAATGAAGTTTGGTACTATTTTCATGCAGTTAAATAAAATGCTTCTGAAAATTTGACTGTTTTTTAGAAAATCAGCTCACCTGCCCACATTTCTGACCGGTCGGTTGACAGTTAAAAGACAGATTAATTATATCAAATGTATCTAATAGACTTTGCACAGAAATTTGAAAAACTCGACAGGCGTTTTTTAAGTGATTAATTTGGAATTATGTAGAAAAATTCACTGTATTCGTCAAATGCTGGACGTAGCGTGCATGCTTTAATCGATTTCAAATTTCAGATGCATTCAGCTTTGAAATCCGTTCTTTTGAAATATTGAAAAGAAAAAATTGTAATTTTGAAAATTTGTTGAGAAAAAACGTCGAATTAAGCTCAACTTTTGTCAAAATTTTCCCATTTTTCACCCTCATTTCAAAGTCTTGACTTTGATTTTTTTACGGCTACATGAATTGAGATAACTTAAAAATTCCTTCTGCTTACTATCAACGATTTGTTCATAATCAAAAAATTTTTTTTCAGAATGTTAGCTATGCTATTACCGGAGATATTTACGAAATCAGGAACAAAGCCGTGGCCAAAAACTAAAATTTTAAATTCAAAGCTAGAAATAAGACCATAAATTGTTCATAATGTATCCGTGACATGGGACATATTATGTAGCAGCCGTGATCTTACTTTGTGGGCCTTGTGTTCAGGATCACTATCCGTTATTCAGATTACTGATGAGTTGCTTTCTTACTACAATCAAGCTTTGTACCACTTAAGATGGACTTAGGTTTTAGTTTTCTTAAAAGAAAACGTTCTTCTGCCTCCGAAAATATTTTGTTGTTGGCCTGTTTTGGTTTGTTTTAGAAATTTTGATATGTCAAGTTCTCTTTTAAAAATCAAGCTGATTTTAATCAAATGTCAAGCTAGTGAGTGTACTATTTGAGTCTGGCAACTCTATTTAGCTACTCCTCCCAAAAATAAAAAAATCCGATAGCAAATTAAAAAATAAAAAGAAAGAATTAGATAAAAATATTTGCGGCGATCCTTAGTTTTCGTGTTATGGGCTTCTGAAGTTCTAGTCCAAAATTGTGATTATATGGTATATTTTCCATCGAATGAAGTTAATATTGGTATCATTTAAATGGTTTTGAGCATGCCTTTCAGGAGATGCTAAAATGCTCAATAGATTTTTGCCTAAGCAGAAAAACTTTACTCAGCAAAGCCACTATTCGACATAAATACTTACACAGAGGAGACAAGTTTTAAGTCCGGCCGAAGGTCGGCTAGGCAGAAAATCATTACTCAGCGAAGCCACTATTCGACATACATAGAGGAGAAAACTTTTAAACCCGGGCGAAGTCCGGCTAGGCATAAAATCTTCACACAGTCAAGCCACTATTCGACATACATAGAGGAGAAAACCTGTACGCCCGGGCGAAAGCCGGCTAGACGGACAATTTTTATTCAGCGAAGCTACTATTCGGCATACATAGAGAAGAAAAGCTTTAAGCGCCTCCGAAGGCCGGCTTGGAAGGAAATCTCTACTTAGCGAAGCCACTATTTGAAATACATAGAGGATAATATCTTTAAGCCCGGCCGAAGGCCGGCTAGGCATTAACTATTTACTCAGCGAAGCCACTATTCGGCATACGTAGAGGAGAAAATCTGTAATCCCGGCCGAAGGCCAGCTAGGCAGAAACTTTTTATTCAGCGAAGCTACTATTCGACATATACAGAGAAGAAAAGCTTTAAACTCACAGGAATGCCGGCTTGACAGGAAATCTGTACTCAGCGAAGACACTATTTGACATACATAGAGGAGAAAATCTGTACGGCCGGCCGCAGGCTTGCTATGCGGGAAATCTGTAAGGGAGAATAAAATCTGTAAGCCAGTCCGATGGCCGGCAAGGCAGGGAATATTTACTCAGCGACGCCACTATTCGATATACATAGAGTAGACAATTTTTAAGCCCGGCCCAAACATGGTATTTGTACACTTTAGTATCGGTACGAAGTAAAAAATAAAAAACACTGGCGGTTTTAATGGGTTAACGGATTTTTTAAACATTTTAGTAATTCCTTAAAGATCTTTTCAAAAGTTTTTAAATGATACCAATATTGATCACATTCTATGGAAAATATACTCGCCGCCAAATTTTTTATTTAACTTTTCTCTAGAATAATTTTTATTTATTTTTGAGACGAGTAGCTAAACCCTATTTGTTCCAAAGAGTAATTTTTAAACGCAAGTTTAATTTTTACGTTGTCAAAAGAAATACATATGTAACTACGAGTATATGGAAATTCACATATAAGTCAAAAGTTAGCGCTATGGAGAGGTGGTCGTGGTGGTCGTGGTGAATATTTATCAGATAATGGCCATTATCGGGTTTGGCGATTTCCGTCTTCGACTTCGTTATTTTTGTAATAGATTAAAGGCAACTGTAGCGTGCTATCTTTATTCTATTATAAAAATGTCAAAAACGAAGGTGAACAGAGTTATACATACGAGTCTACAAAGTTTATTCTTCCTTTTATTCTGTTTGTATTTTTCAAAGTCCTAAATTTTTCGATAACAATTATCTATGTACTCACTTATAAGTTCCTTCAGGTTTAATATCTAATACTTCTGGTGGACTATAGGGTAGCCATTCGTTCCGTCTCTCGACCACTGTACCAGTCTGATATGATTCCCCAAAATCACATAATTTCACGCGTGAAAAATCGGAACGGTATATTAACACATTATCCAGCTTAACATCACGATGTACTATGTCTCTGTATAGGGCAATAGTAAATTACAAGAACTTTAAAAAATAAGATTAAATGTGTAATATTTAAAAAACGAATTGTCCTACTTTGAATGCATGTAATCTAAGGCAGAAGCAATTTGTTTGGCCACCCTTTTGCTGTAAACTTCACCAACACCCGTATCAGTGACGTTAGAAGTAAGATCACCTGAAATGGCAAACAAATTAAGAACTTCATATTTTTCAGTTGGAGAAAATATAGTGAAAACAATATGCTTACCTAATGGTGCATATTCCTGAGTAAAAACATAAAAGCCGGCTGTCTCAAAGGCCACATCATATGTTGTTACAATATTTCGGTGTATTCCCAAATGTAGACCATAATGAAATTCTCTATAAAAATCTCTTAATGATACGTATGGTTTTGGAACTGCTTTCAAAACCATTTCTGTATGTGATGCCCGATGCTCGACCAACAGTATTTTTCCAAACCATCCTTCGCCAACAATTTGTAATATGTCAAATTCATCGATTAAATGTATCTGCAAGATATATTTAACGTACATAAAGATAATTACTTATTATTCTTTAAGAATTTAGATGTGGAAAGTTTTGTTTTGTAAACAAATTATAATACACTACATAAAAGTCCTACACCATTTTAAGATGCGTATGTTAAAATATGTATGGTATTTTGTATACGAATAGTAAAGTATTGATATTGGTGTAAATTTGGCCAATTGCCAAAATAAATTTTATGTCATGTTATGTATAGAATATGCATTTTAAATTTTGAGAAATTAACTTTATTGCTGTAATTTTTTTTAAATCAAATCGCACTCGAACAAGATCTATAACCAAATCATTAGTGAAAGAGTACAAGTGAGAAGAAAAACTATATTGTTATTTACAATATTAATTAATTTATTTTAATATTTACCACCTGTTTGCTTATTTATTTGTTTGTTTCAAAATGCAGTAAATTAAAATGGTTTATGAAAGACTGTTATAATTTTTATCACTCTAGTGCAATGTAGAGCAATATTCAATAGACAGAGGAATCAAATTTTTTCAGACATTTTGGAAGTTTATTGCACTGCCTTAACATGTTGCCGCTGGCGCCGCTTTCGCCACATTTAACACATAACCCGCCCCTATTCTGTTAGGCCTTATGAATTCCATCTGAGTGTGACCGATTCCGAAATATTTATAATATCATTTTACCTTTTCTTGGTACTTGACTCTGAAGTTTGTCCACACGATTTTGATTCGTTCTGCCTTAAGTAGTACGTTTGCTCCATACACGAGGAGCAAGACAAAACCTTCTTAAATCTCGAACGTTGGTATTAGCTATACGTACTGCGACGTCTACTTCTGATATGCTGGTAGCCTTCCTTACGGCATTAACGACTTCTTCCTTTATTAAAAATCCATCTAAATCAGGGATATCTACTGTAACATTAGCCTTTAGATCTTTTACGTCTGGCGCTTCTTTCAGTGTGTTCTTGATAGCATCGCGGAATTGCTTAGTTTTACACACTTGGCGTGTATTGATTGATCGGGCTCCTTGAAAAATGGCACCAATGAAAAATGACCCCAAACTGAAAAATGAAAAATGGCCCCAAACTGAAAAATGGCCCCAAACCAAAAATGAAAAATGGCTCCAAAATAGGAAAAATGGCCCCAAAAATATTTGTTGTTGTTTGTAATAGAAAATATTTGAGGCCCTTTTTCATTGGGGCCATTTTTCCTACTTGAGGAAAAATGGCCCCAATAAAAAATGGCCCCAAACTAAAAAATTAAAAATGGCCCCAACATTTTTTCATTCAAAACAACAACAAAATTTTGTGGGGCCATTTTTTCTATTTTGGAGCCATTTTTTATTTATTTATTTGGGGCCATTTTTCCTATTTTGGGGCAATTTTTCATTTTTAATTTAGGCCCGTTTTTCTTATTTTTGGACAATTTTCCGTAAAACGAGCTTAGGAAATATTTCTGCATAGTCGGCCTTTGGCCGGGGTTGAGGGCTTTTTCCTCTAGGTATATCGAAAAGCGGCTTCGCTGAATAAAGAGTGTGCCATAGCCGGCCTTCGGCCGGGCTTAAGGGTTTTTTCCTCTAGGTATATCGAAAAGCGGCTTCGCTGAGTAAAGATTTTTGCATAGCTAGCCTTCGGCCGGGCTTAAGGATTCTTTCCTCTACGTATATCGAAAAGCTGCTTCGCTGAATAAAGATTATTGCATAGCCGGCATTCGGCCGAGCTTTAGGGTTTTTTCCTCTATGTATATCGAAAGGCGGTTTCGCTGAGTAAAGATTTCTGCATAGCCAGCCTTCGGCCGGGCTTAAGGATTCTTTCCTCTAGGTATATCGAAAAGCGGCTTCGCTGAATAAAGATTCTTGTATAGCCAGCCTTCGGCCGGGCTTAAGGATTCTTTCCTCTAGGTATATCGAAAAGCGGCTTCGCTGAATAAAGATTCTTGTATAGCCGGCCTTCGGCCGGGCTTAAGGGTTTTTTCCTCTAGGTATATCGAAAAGCGGCTTCGCTGAGTAAAGATTTCTGCATAGCCGGCCTTGGGCCGGGCTTAGTAGAAAAGCGGCTTCGCTGAATAAAGATTCTTGTATAGCCGGCCTTCGTCCGGGCTTAACGGTTTATTCCTCTAGGTATATCTATATACCGAGAGATAAAAACTCTTAAGCCCGGCCGTAGACCATCTATGCAAAAATCTTTGTTCAGCAAAGCCGCCTTTCGATATAGCTAGAGGAAGAAACCCGTAAGCCCGGCCGAAGGCCGGCTATGCAACGAGATCCATTCAGTGGAGCCGCTCTTCGAGCGGACATAAGCCTTCGTCAAGACGGGTTGAAGGCAGATTAAAAATGCAATAGTTAATAAAATTTGGCTTTACGTACGGGAACGTCCTCTATTTGCGTATGGCGTTACTGCCCAAAAGCATTGAGAAGCATATGGCACATGCCATTATGACACTGCACCAAAACATTACCCCAAATATTCCATTGAAAACAAGAACAAACGATTTTTGGGGCCATTTGTCCTGTTTTGGGGCCATTTGTCATATTTTATTTATTAAATTGGGGCCATTTTTCCTATATTTTGGGGCCATTTTCCTATATTTTGGGACCATTTTTCATTTCTGAGTTTGTGGCCATTTTTTATTTCTAAGTTTGGGGCCATTTTTCATTTTATGAAAAATGAAAAATGGCTCCAAACTTAAAAATGAAAAATTGCTGCAAAATATAGGAAAAATAGCCCCAATTTAAAAAATAAAAAATTAAAAATAGCCCCAAAAATGAGGAAAAATGGCCCGAAAAGTTGTGTTGTTGTTTTCAATACAAAAGTTTGGGCCATTTTTCATTTTTGGTTTGGGGTCATTATTCGTTGGGGCAATTTTTCATGGAGCCGATTGATCGTACCCAGAGTTGTGGAAAATACGTATTTGAAATAAATAAATTCAAAATACAAATGGTTTTTTATTTTTCTATTTCAAATTAAAAATACAAAATAGTTTTCAAACAAGTATTTGAAATAGAAAATACAAGATGCATATTTTCAAAATACCTATTTTCAAAATACATTTTCTTTTATAATTCTATTTTACATTTAAAATATTTGTTCAATTCAATACAATATATCTTGTGATTTCTAATCAATTTTAGTTTGTTTCCAATTTTGCAATTTCTGACGAATTTTTGCAATGTTTGCGATAGAAGCGATTTTTTGCAATTCGACTTTGCTATCATGCCGCTGTTAGCCAGATTTCGGGAATTTATGCCATATTCGCGTTTTTTGTCGAACATTTGGCATTCCTTACAGTTTTAACAACGTTTTATCAATATAACAGCTTTTTTTTAATTTTGCAATTTTTCGCAAATTTTCGCCATTCCCGCGACAAAAGTATTTTTTCCAAGGTTTTTGGCTATATTAAAATTGTAGGGATTTTAAATCAATATTACACTTTGACACAATCGTCCGTTGGCGATGTATACAATTTCATTAAGGTTTACAGAAAAATTATTGAACGCTATAAAAGTCTCTTTCAAAAATTCCTTAAAACAATCGCTATTTAGCACTCCTTTAAACCAAAAATTTACCTTTGCAAGGGATGGACCAATAATTTCTAATAAATTCACTTCCCCAAAAAAAAATTTTATATTGCAAATTTTCATTGAAAAGTGCAAACAATGCAACATTTTTTTGTAGAAAAGAAAACGGTAATAGTAACTTTCCTACACTGAAAGTTTTCTCGGGAACCGTAAGACCTACGGACCTGACATTTTCACAGAATATGTAAGACTTGACCGCTAAAACAACAAATATATGACAACTAAAAATTAAAGGGTGTTCAAAAGCGAGCAACGAAAATGTTGAAATACTAATGTAATGTTTTCTCGGGAACCGTAAGAGCTACGGACCTGACATTTTCACAGAATATGTAGAACTTTGGCTGCTACAACAACAAATATATGACAAAAATTAAAGGATGTTCTAAAGCGAGCAACGAAAAATGTTGAAATACTAATGTAATGTTTTCCCGGGAACCGTAAGACCTACGGACCTGACATTTTCACAGAATATGTAAAACTTGACCGCTAAAACAACAAATATATGACAACTAAAAATTAAAGGGTGTTCAAAAGCGAGCAACGAAAATGTTGAAATACTAATGTAATGTTTTCTCGGGAACCGTAAGAGCTACGGACCTGACATTTTCACAGAATATGTAGAACTTTGGCTGCTACAACAACAAATATATGACAAAAATTAAAGGATGTTCTAAAGCGAGCAACGAAAAATGTTGAAATACTAATGTAATGTTTTCCCGGGAACCGTAAGAGCTACGGACCTAAAATTTTCACAGAATATGTAAAACTTTGACCGCTACAACAACAAATATATGACAGTTTAAAATTAAAGGGCGTTCTAAAGCGAGCAACAAAATGTTGAAATACTAATTAATTTTCAAAGTTCGTGTTAATTGGTGTAGTCTGTAGAATAGACTACACCAATTAACACCGATATTTAAAACAATAAAAATTAAAGGGTGTTCTATCCGTTAGTGTAATTTTAATATGTGATTTAGACAATCTGCTGTATCTTGGGAACCTTATATGACAGCTAAGAATTAAAGGGTGCTCTAAAGCGAGCAACGAAAAGTTTTGAAATCCTAATGTAATATGCAGACACTTATATATACACACTTTAAATTTTCAAAGTTAGTGTTAATTGGTGTAGCCTGTAGAATAGACTACACCAACTAACACCGATATTTAAAACAATAAAAGTTAAAGAATATTCTATCAGTTAATGTAATTTTGACTATGTAATTTAGACAATTTGCTGTATCTTGGAAACCGTAAGAAATTTAAAAAAAACGCTAAAACTAAAAAAAATCTAATATTAAAAAATTTCAGAACGAAAAAAACGTTAAAATGAAAAAAGCGCTTAAAGGAAAAAAAGCGCCAAAATTAAAAAAGATCGCTAAAACGCAAAATATCACCGAAACTAAAAAGATCGCCAAAAAACTAAAAAAAACGCAAAAAACCGAGAAAAGTCGTCAAAACGAAAAGTAACACTACAACATAGAAAAATTGCTAAAACTAAATATATCATCAAAAAAACGAAAAAAAATTGCCAAAAATGAAAAAAATCACCAAAACGAAAAAAAGCAAAAAAAAGCGCCTAAACTAAAAAAAATCGCCAAAAACCGAAAAAATCGCCGAAACGAAAATAAAGTGTCAAACCAAAAATAAAAATCGCTAAAACTAAAAAAAAAACACAAAATACCGAAAAAATCCCCAAAACAGAAAAAGGGGCCAGAACTGAAACTGAAGCGCCAAAACTAAAAATATTATCTAAAAGAGAAAAAAGCCAAAAATCGCAAAAAAAAAAAACTAAAAAAATCGCCAAAAAACGAAAAAAACGTCATAACAAAAAAAAAAGAAATCGCTAGAGCTAAAAAAGCACCAAAAACCGAAAAAAATACCCAAAACTGAAAAAAGCACCAACCCGTCAAAAAGTGGAAAAAACGTTTAAAAAAACGCCAAAACCAAAATATCGCAAAACTAAAAAACTCAGATAAACAAAAAAAAAATTGCAAAATAACGAAAAATAGCCAGAGACAAACGAAAAATCACGAAAATTTATGCAAATTTTTTTTCTATCCCCTCTTTGCGGTTGTGCGCATTTTTAATACGCTTGTAAGAAGTGCGCAATGCGCAATGAGCAAAAAGAGCGCGCCAATCCGAACTCTGGTGAAAAACAATTTGTATGAAATTAAAAAATAATTTTACTACAAATATAAATATATGTATGTATCTTAATTAAAAAGAATTTTATTAAAAAAATTATAAAAATTAAATGAGAAGTTTATTAAAAAGGGCTTTTAAAGCTATTTCGTTTTCACAATCAATTTCCATCACATACTTGCCACATAGTGCTTAGTAGGATTTAAGTGTACTTTCGAATGGCATAAAACATAATTTTTTAACAGCTATTTGTTGCGTAGTAATTGATCACTAAGTTTTTCGACGCACGAAAGTAAATCACATCAAATGTAATTCCTAAAAGAAAGATGAATGTAAGAGAATTCTAAAATAGCTTTTTTTGCAGCCAAAACATCTTGTAGTTTTTATCAAAAGCCGTGAACTCTCTTACTATCTATAACTTTTTAATTGCACAATTTATAACAAAAATGCATTTAGTGGAGTTGTAGATAATAGCCAATGGTAAGTCGATTTCGATTGTAGTCGAAAATCGATTTTCAATGCCAAAAACGATTTTTTGTAACAGATTTTTAATTGTTAACTTTATACTGAAATCGAATTTGGCTCCGATTAATCGAAATTAGAAAAACGAGCAAACAGTGAAGTTTAGAAAGAAAGGTTTTGTGAACCATATACATTTCTATGGTTCAATATAGAAGAGGCGTTTCTAGAGTGTTAGTTATTTTACAGAAAAGGGAAAAACTAAATAAAACCCCGTTTTTAGATGCCTTTGGTAAATTTTCTTTACTCTTTAAGCGCACTTTTGACTTAACTGCACAAAACTATTAATTTGTGTCACTATTCTTAAAAATCCCATACAATTTCGAATGTTAAGTGCACTTTCTATACCTGCACTTTTAGAATAAACGACTTTAATTTTTAATTAAATTAAGAGCAACTGTAATGTTTTCAATATACAGTAAAAAGCACGATAATTAGATAATCAGAAAATCTTTATGCACGTTTTTTCGGTTCGTTTAATGACGAAGAAAATGGGGAAAAAGGACGAAAAATATTGATAATTTGTACAACGTCCTCTTCTATCCGAGCAACTTCTGTTTAGGGCGAAGGGCTTTTCTCAACAACTGAAAATTGTGTTACTTGAAAAAGAAACCGATTGTGAGATAAAACAATTAATACATTATCGGAGTTCAATATTAGATGCAGACCATTTGCGAACGTGAAATTCAAAATATGGTAGATTCTTTATGAAATCCAACAACAAAATATTATATTTCATAAAAAAGATAAGGTACTTTGCATTAGCGCTTTCGCAAGACCATCTGCATCCGCTATTTACTGTTTTAAAAAGCCATTTGTAACAGAGATTATAAAAGTGCAAATTTTTATTGTATACCAAGAAGTAAAGGACTGAATTTAATATTCTAAGACTGCAACATTTATCCTATACAACTTTTTAATTGCTCTTTTGATCATTTCCACCCTCTGACAATCACGTGTTAAAATCATGGATGAATGATCAGAAATAAAACTACTTCGATTTCAGTTCATCAATGATTTTAATAATGATTTGTATGTTGTCTTTTTATTCGGTCTAAAAATAATTTTCAAATTCGAAGTTTTCTTAAAATTTCGTTAAAAATACTGTACTTTTTTATTAATTTACTTTGAATCTTTTTCTCTCATATCTTTAGAAACTGTTTTGTTTGTAAAATACTTTTAAAATAAAGCTCAGTTTTAAATAACGAATGATTCAATGATTCATTTTGCTCATATAAAAATCAATTGATTCTGGAAATGAAAATTTTTGGTAAATATTTTATTGCGTTTATCAATTTCCGGGAATTCCCGGGATCCCGGGAATTTCATTTTTATTTCCCGCTCTCTCGGGAAACAAAAAAGCCCGGAAATAAAAAAACCCTAAATACTAAGGACTCTGTGTGATTTTTATCAAACTTCTTTTTAGACAGTCATGTAAACATATGTTGTAAGAAGTTTGTGAAAAAATGTCAGGCAAAAATTTCCTAAGGGTAAGATCCTAGAAAATAATTAAAAAAACAATTTGCCAAGGACACTAAAAGTGTGTGCAGAAAAATAGCTTATGTCGATATCAGTTGTTTACATTGAACTAATCCAAGCACACAAGATGTTTTTAGCTGAAAAATGCATGTGCACAAGTAACTATACGTTTTTATTAACTGAACAATAACCAAAAAATATTTCGGGAATCTGTTCAAAAGTAACAACGCATGTGGGTGCCTATGTGTTTTTTCCAACGGCAATAAATTGCCAGCACGCAATATTAAGTCGACTTAGCTGATTAGAAATGAAAAATATTTGAATAAATTAAGAAGTTACGTTATTTTTAGAAAAAAAAATCGGAATTGGTCCATGTTATTAGCGAAATTGTTGGTCCATGTAAAAGAGCATATAAAATAATGCTATTTGGTATCAATAACTCAAAATTAACAAAAATGGACATCCGCGCTTATTCATGAAAACCAAAGAATTAACAGTTAACAGCATTTCTGCATAGTGTGTATAGCGGTCATATTATTTAAAGTTAAATATGTAAAATTTTTTTCCTTTCCAAGCTTTTATATCTACAGGTCTATCTATCATGCAATGTTTGATTTTTTGTTTGTTTAGCGCAGGTTTTTGGCTTTTAACTCCCAAACCATCGAACCAACCGGAATAGACCTCAACATATACATATGTATATTCAAGGACATTAATAAATGCACTACGAAAAAGGTCCTAGTGAAATTTATTGTCAGATAAACCGTTTTCTTATAACCCAACCTTGGTATGATTTTTACAATTTGATTTTTAAACTTTGGAATTTTGTAATTCATATAAAAATTGGTTTCCGAAAAAAGCTAATGACAATCTTAAAGGAAATTAAAAAAAGTTTAGTAACATTTCATTCGTTCAAAAGTTCTTCATAGTTAAAGTTAAAGTAAAAACTAATCTAAAAGGAATATCAAGTCATCTTTCAAACAAAATAAGCTAAATGAAAATCTGACCAGCCATTTAGGCGCTACGAGGGAACAGAGAGAAACACAGATACACACTACAAAGTTGTAAGACTCCCCTCTTTTTTGATTTGCGGTTAAAAATAAGTAGTTAGTCCCTTCTTAATTCTTTAAATTTTGGACGATAAAATAAATTACATGAATATTTTTGTGTGAGAAAAGACTTATAAAATTTGTTACTTCCCAAAATAGATTATTTTTACGTACCTTTTCTAACTCGAATTCACGAATTTTATGGATACTCCCTCGTGGTTTCTTTGACATTTTTTTTAATAAACGCCTATTTATGTAGATATGTATGTCATTTGATTTTCTAAATTTTTTATGATATATTTGAATTATTTTTTTATTTAGCACTAATACTACAATTATTTTATTTATTTAATCGATTGTGCTTATTTTTCCAAATACATTTTACTGTATAAACACAAATACGAAAAATTGTGTGGTGTAATTTTTATTTTTAATTTTTTATAGCACTTGCACGTTTCTTCTTTTCAATTTTATTTAATATTCTCTGAAAACAAGCGTGTTTTGAAAATTACAATTATTTATAACTCAATACACAAACATCGTCGCATGCGAAATTGCAATGGCTCGACACACTTTTTATAATAATTTAATTCGTTTAGAAATTTCGTATTATGATAAATTTTTATGGCATTTTTCTAGCAGTGGTTAAATACCGGCTAGCAAATTTAATTAAATTTGAGTATTTAAAAATATTTTTGAAATTTTCATTGAAATTTATAGTTCACGTTTGTTTGTTCTCTTTATAATTTCTTACATTAAGGTGTTTATTGTGGTGTTTTGTTTAACAAAATTCTATTATTTTGTTTAATATTTTATTGTTATTTTTATAATGATGAATTTTAACAATATACAATTTCCTGGAAAATAAAATTAATTTATGATAATTAATAATAAAAAAAGAAATTTCTTCATAGGCGTTTGTATGTGTGAATGTACAAAGCAATTAATGGGCAATATCAATGTGAACAACATGTAGTATGTCCTTTGTTACGAATAATATCTTTTGCTCTTTATTGTCCAATACATATACATAAGTATATATAAAAAAACAACCAATTAATGTACATATATTTACTGAACAAGGAAGTATGTATTAATAAACAATTTAATACTTATTATTAAACAGATTTTGAATATTTTCTTTTTATTTATATTAATGTTTTCTGGCCTAAGGCAGACACAAAGATTAATATTTTGTTAATTTTCGCCAACATCGTTAATATTGTTTATTTATAGACTCCTTTCGAGTGTACACGTCTATAAAAATTTAGCACATTCTGTAGTAATTCAACTTTAAATGTTTTCGTTATAAAAAATGAGTTCGTAAATACAGTGCCGGTCATGCATACATAAATATAATGCATATGGCTGATTCACATTTAAAATGCTTTTTTCGAGTCCGTTGAAGTTATAGTAAAATATTTCATAAACTAAATTGCTTTAGCATGATTTAATAGATTATAAATAAATGTACATAAGTTTTTTAGTGTATAATAGAATAGGGGAAAGATCTCGTCCAAACACTGGCACTGCGACACCTACAGGATCTTTTGTGCCATAGATCTATAAATTAAATCAAGCTCTCATGACTCTCCTTATGAAAGTCAGCACAGAGTTTGGAGAAGCCCGCTTAATATCATCCGAACACAGAAACTCAGAGTGAAAAACACGCCTTCTACTATAACATAAGACGATACACTCACAGAGTATGTGTGCCGTTGTCTCATCCTCTTCCAAGCATGAACGGCACAAGAGTGAGCGAACTTGGTTACTTTTCCACAGAGGATAGTTCAGTCCAAAGTGACCAATAACAAGCCGTAAATAGTTCCTGTTGAAATTCAGGGTGCCAGTACTTTAGTTACATTGGTAAACAAAAAAAAAACACAAAATATACGTTTATAATGAGAATCAGCCGTATAATAAATGTTTTAAATGTTGCATTCATGTTTTCACATTTTATGGCCGATATAATTTTTCTATTTTTGTAAAATGATTTAGTAAATGGTGTTAGAAAAGTATGAGACTTATTTCATTCTATGAAATTGAATACTCAAACATTTATATTAGACTGGACAAAATTATAGACACATCAGCTATTGTATTATACAACAAAATGAAACTTGTCATGACCTTTGATGACCACTATATTTTGTTTTTCTGTTATGTGCAAGGGAACCAGGAGCAGTCGAAATTTAAAATTCTATGGATACGAATTTTTTTTTAGTTTTTTTCCAAGATTTTGAATTTTACAAAAGAGGCTGCTGCAACAATTTCATATTAACTTGGAAAGGGTTAGTCCAATTTAATTACAAAATAACACTAAAAAACGGGTAATAAAATTACCTTTAAGCCGTTCTAACTAGGGAATTCAGATTTGCCCATTCGGCGATATTTTGCTGTCGAAACGACAATACTTTTAAAATTTTTTCAGAGTTTTTTAACAAATAATTTATTTTTTTTGCTAATTTTACCATGAATTAAATTCAATTCGTTGTTTTTAACCTCCGACCAAAAAAGAGGGGTTTTATAAGTTTGTAGTGTGTGTCTGTACACGCCATCGTACAGCCCAGAAGGCTGGATTGGTTTTAATTAAGTTTTTTGTTTTGATTGAAAAGTGACTTGATCGAGAGTGCTCTTAGCTATGTTTGACGAAAATCGGCCCAGTCGCTTAGAAATTATATCCTCTTTTCTGGCTGTATACTTTTGGATATTCGTACCGGTGTCTTTGGCACCGTACATCCTAAGCGGATAGACCGATTTTAATTTGTTTTTTTTTCGTTTGAAATGTGACTTGATCTGAAATCTTCTAGCATATACTTGAAGAAAATCGGTCCAACCGTTTGGAAGTTATTATTAATTTTCAATTTTTAATATTAATAATATCTCCTATTTTTTTTTACAAAAAAAAAAACATTTTTTGTTAATTTCACTACGAATTCAAATTCAATTCGTTGTTTTTGAAATCTTATTCCCATCAAAAGAATACACTCCAAAGAAGTCATTCATGGAAATGTAGAATTTTTGATCCTTAAGTAGTAGATAATTTCTAATGAGTTCTACATATTATGCTTGTCATTGCAAGAAGCTCTCTTTTTTATTACCAATCACCGAATCAGAAGCGATGGATGTTAAGAAAATTTTCTTTTTAGGCGTTCTTCAATGCTATTTTCCTCAAGGAAATAAGATGAAAAATTACCAATTTTCGCAACTTGTTTCTTTTTTTTATTCGAATTTAAACGCAAAGCTGTATTTTCATTTAAGTGATTAAATATAAAGTTTTAGAAGAATTTGAACAATTAACCCAGTAAAGAAGTTGCTTCCAATAAAGCAGGCTTCTACTATTATGGAATAAAAGTAGCGCTGACAAACCTGCTGATATCGCTGATGATTTTTGTATGGCGAGTTCCCGGATTAGAGTACTACATTTTTGCTCACAAAAGCGGTTTTGAAGCGCTGAAAATCATCAACATTTTCAGCACTAGAACTAAAAATATATGAAAAAATGGTTCGATGTGGATTGGCGTCGTTAACGTCATTTTGAATTTTTCTTATTTCGTTACTTTATTTTTATTAATTCCATATTTTTACTCAATGTTTGTTATTTTACCTTCAACTAGTATCGAACTAAGAACCTTCAGGTTTGAAGTCCCACGTACCAATCACTCGACCAAAAACACTGTTGCGAAACGGCACCAAGAAACTCAAATAAACTTACTCTTCATTCTCTCTTAAAACCCTGCTTTGGATCAGCACTATAAAATCAGCTTTTTTGTATACCTCGTGTACGAAGCTTTTGTATAAGTAAAAAGCAAATACTTTTCTCGCTTCAAAACCTGCATTGTTGTGACGCTATGAAATCAGCTTCTGAACAAGCTCATATTTTAAAGCGAATTATAAAGCGCTTTATTTCTTTAGTGCTTCAAAAAAACATGAAAATTTTTTACTGGGAAGCTATTTGAAAGAATATTAGTTCATAAATGTCCTTTAAAAAATCGATTTTCGAAAGAAGAATGGTGAGTATTTTTTAAAATTATAAAGAAATTAAATTTGTTTTTATGACAAATAAATTTTTACTTGCTTTTCCACTAATTATCTGGATATTTTTAATATATATTCTTTAGAAGCAATGAAATGGCAGTTCCTTAAAAACTACTTCCAATTTTTTTTACTGGGTTGGAGTAAATTTTAAATATTAATAATCTCCTACATTATAATTTTGTATATTAAAAACGTTACCCTACTTAAGCTTTGTTAATTTAAACTTGAATTCAATTTTAATATTCGTATCGGTATCGCCGATATTTCTTTTTGAGTATCGACATTGTATCGGCAAAAAGGCGTATCGTTACCTCCCTAGATCTAACATTATTTTTTCATATACTCAATGGTTTCGGAATTATTCAGACCGCAATGATGAAAAAATATATTTTTTGTGCAAAATTTTAAAATTTTTATTTGAAAAAATTTTTCAAAAATCGAAAATAGCAAAAACTTACCATTTTTGTTAAGTGATCATAAAGTCACATATACTATAAATAAAATAAGATTTATTTCATGTAAATCGATGGATAATTATTGCCGTTTTGAGTGTTTACATCTGGGATTTATTTTAGGAGGAGACAAATTTCCCCCTTTCCGCCTTTTGCACATAATTATACTGACAGCATAGAATATATTGTAGGGCTTACTTTTAAGGAGTAAGATGTGTTCAACTTTTTTATGTAAGAAGGAACGTTTTTGTTTAAGGGTAGTTTTTTTTCTCCCTTATTTATTTAGGGGCCAGAAAGACCCATAACCCGAAGAGCTAGAGGCTTAAAATGTTTTACAAAAATTCTTGTTTTGCTGCACATATTTTATACGTTAAACTAAGGCCTAAAAGATATATTATAACGAGTCAGTATAACTAAGTGCAGATGTAAACTTTCAAAACGTCGATACATGTATGTATTTTTTAGCAGCCTTTACCAGAATCAGCTGTTAAAATATTGTCATTTAAAAATAAAATTGGTTTTGTTTCACAGTGTAAATATTTGCATTTTTTTTAAAAATCAGGTAATTTCCCTTTATTATTAATAAAATCAATATTTATCCATAGATTTCATGAAGTAAAGCTTAATTTATTTGTAATATAAGTTTGTGTCATTTTCGATTTTTCATATATTTAAAGACTGATTGTGTAACAAAACAACGAACAGCACTGCAAAAGGTAAAATCCATAAAAGTTAAATTAAATTTCCCAAAAATTGCCGGACAAAATTTCCTGGGATTCGTTTTAAAAAAATTCCCGGAATTTCCCGGGCATTTTTTCCCGCGTAGAAACCCTAATTGAGTTCTATCACATAATTGTGACAGGACAAACCGTTCTCCATTTATGCTACTATATGTCGCACAGTGATGTAAATTAAAAAAAGTTGTAATAAATACGGAACTTCTAAACTACTGAACGGATTTGGCTAAAAATTAATATGGTTCTAGAGGAGAATTCAAGCTTTCAGAGTCTTGTCTTTTGAAGTCTGCAGCTGCACCAGGGGCGGAGATACGGGGGGTAAAATTTGGCTACCTCGCTTGTAACTTTCTTAAATACTGACAGATTTGTAAAATTTTAAGTGCGTTGGAGTTTGCTTTTGTATATTTTATAGTTCAAGAGATATTTCGCTTTGCAATTGAAACTTTTCATATTATGCCTTGACTTTTTGTTTTTTGTTTTGGCTGTAAGTTTTTTTTATTATAAAAATGCTTATAAGCATCTGATTTTAGTTCCAAGTACACCATTAAACTGCGGATCAAATTCTAAGTGAACACACAGAACAAAACTTGAAATAACTCAATCCCCAAGTCGTAAAAAAGTCAAAACTCAAAACTTTGAAATTTAACTAAAAAAATCGTTAATTTTTTTTCAAAAAAATTGCTTCCATAATTTTAAAAATTGTAAAAAATTTTATTAGAAGCATTGGTTTTATCTTTTTACAGGGTAAAAGACCACGCTTTAAGAATGTGTTTAGCGCTATTTTTTTATTTTGGACATGTACTTGGGAGACTGGAAATTTCAAAAAAAAAATATCGATATATAGCGATGCCGATCGATATTTAAATATATATTGATATATTTTTCACTTGTGTAGTTTACAAACGAACTAGTTCAATTCAAGTATTTCATCAATTGAACTAAGGAAACTAGTTGAAGTTTTCACTATTCACTAGTTCAATTGAACTATGAAACAAAATGAAATATACCTTTCCCTGCGAGCAAATGTACATATGAAATCAGTCATGTGTGTATGTATGTATAGGATGAAATAACATATGCATGTACGTACGTACATACATGCATAGCTACTTGTGGCATCGCTATCAAAGAAAATTTTAGTACATGGTAAATTTTTTTACTTTTTCAAAATTTGTATTTATTCTTATTATCCTCTCTCTAGTTACTGTTGTACAATCAAAGAATTCATAAATATATTGAAGATATTTTTATGCAAGCCGGTAATTCTACAACAATAACAACACATGGTCCAACAATATACACAACAAAAGAATGATAGAATGAAAAGCACATATAATCACCCCTATCGCGAATAACTATTTCCATGAAAAAGCTCCCAAATTTTCTCATTTGCTATCGTGAATGTTTCCCATAAAAAAGTTTTTGGGAGCTAATTCACAAACATAAAAAAATGTGACATCGCCAATGTTTACTCCCGCGAATAATTTTACAAAATAAGCTCACAACAAGTGTCGATGGGAATGAGAAGGGAACATGTAAGTTGTAATTTGTATTTAAGCTAGGACTGTATTAAATTACTTTTTTATTTTATTAAAAGAGCACAAGTGTTAATAAATAGCAAATTAGTTGTCTGTTGGAGGAGATGTGCGCTAGCCAAAGTGCCAGCCAATTTCACTACGGTTGGCACCGCGAACATCTTGCTGCTAGCAGGCAAATTTTCCTCTAACGATTAATCGCGTATGTATTTTCGCTGCAATCTACGATTTGTTTCTTCTCTTCCAGCACCACAAAACGCAGTTAAACTTTATTAATTTCTTCAAAATGTGTATAACTTCCTTTTACAAGTATTTACACAAATTATTTAGAAAGCACCGATAAATAAATCACAATAGAAACTATTACTCCAAAATAATTCATAATAGACACATTTACTCCCAAAATATTCGCGATACTGGTTTGTTGGGAATGGGTATACAGTATTTTTCGGTTAATTGCACATCAAAATTTGCACAATTTTTGTTCAATTAACCGGGGAACCAATTAGCCGATACCCGCTTAATTGAACAATTCGTTCAATTACAAGAATCCCGTTTAATTGAACAGTTTGTTCAATTACAGAAATCACGCATAATTGGAACTACTAATGAATTAAAAGAAATCTCATATGTGCACTTTAAGTTTTTCAAAATAATTTTTTTTTACCTTAAACGAAAAAAATGCAAGTAACAGAAAAAAATGTACATATATGTGTATACGCAGGTATTTATTATTGTAGGTACATATGTACTATTAAATGCACTATTTATGTGCACATTAGTTTTACAAAAAAATAAAATTTAGTAAAATAAAATTAGTAGAGATGCCACCCACTGTTTTTCACAAATGATGTCAAATATGTATGTGCAAAAATGCCAGATTATTTTTCAATAAAAATGCAATTAACCGGGTAAAAGTAAGAGGAAATTTATTTTTGATGACATGAATTTTGAACCAATTAAGCGGGAAAATCAATTAACCGGGTTCAATTATCATTCTTATATTTCACCATTCATTCATAGTTCAAAAAGAGAGATATTTCACCATCATTCATAGTTCAAAAGGAGCGATTGAACTCGAAGAACGACCTAGTTCATTGAGGAAATATGTAATAGAATGACTGAACATTCAAATGAACTATTTGGCACAAGTCTATTGCCTATCCCTTACAAGTACTCTACATTTGCCAGTGGTCGAAAATCAAAAAATTACAAAATAATTTTTGGATTTATGGGCCTGTAAAAATTGCACAGGGTGCGTCAAAAATACATGAATTAAATTATATTAAGTAGATTATTGGCTCACGTTACGGTCAATGGAGATCGTTAGCGCACCATGATCAATGATTTTTTGTTTGAATATATGGATGACATAGATCCGGCCGAGATGGCCAGGATGGCGCTACGTGCCATACGGCGATAACTTGATTTAGAGAAGTGGACCTATCAAGGTCGTGCGATTTGACACCTATCAATCATTTCTTGTGGTGCCACGTGAAGTCACTGGTTAATGCTGATAAGCTAGCAAGAATCGACTCCTTGGAGGCCAACATTGTTCGTGTTATTCGTGCTATACGGCCAGCAATGCTCGAAAAAGTGGACCACAAATGTACGTCCAGAATGGTCTTCGTCAAGAACAGCTGCAGTGGCCATATGCCCGAAATCGTTTTCAAATTATAATGCCATGTATTGATCTTTCGAATAAATAAGTTTTTTGGATTAAAATTTAATTTTTTGTTACAATTTAATTTTCTATCGGGCTTAAAAAACACCCTCTATAAATTATACAATTAACATTATTTAGATGCTATGTGAAAGGTCTCATATGCAGCCGAGTCCCAATTGAGTTCACTGAAGAATAAGACAACACATAACGAAAATGGTTAATATGTAACCATTTACACGATATATATTTTTTCGCCATTCGCTACTCGGTATTTTTGGTACCTCAAGCCATAGGACGAGTACGTTTGGATCATTTGTCACCAAACTTTCTACAAGGTATTGAAACTTTATTTCTTCTCTTTTACCTTGCTTATTGCTTCATATAATATCTGAATACCTCTTAATGCGATTTCACACAACACGTGGCCTTTTTGGAACGTTACAGGAGGGTTAAATGGACATAACTACGAGGGCGGATTGATACTGAAACTACCTAGCGCTTAATGGCACCACAAGCCCAAAACCTCTTTTTTTAGAAATTGCAATCTGTCAAACGTCAGCTGTTAAAATTTCACCCAAATTCATCGATTAGTTTATTTGTTGTAGTCGTTTGAAGTAAGCAACTTTTGTGTTTCTTGAAAAATGAAAAAAAGTTAATTTCGTGCAGTGATTAAACACTATTATTTGAAAGGGAAAACGGCGAAAGAGACAAAAGAAAAGCTCGATTAACATTACGATGAGTCTGCTCCGTCAGATTACATGGTAAAATATTGGATTGCTGAATTTAAACGCGGCCGAACAAACACTGCAACAATACCATCAACAGGAAGGCCAAAGGAGGTGGTTACTGAAGAAAATATCAAGAAAATCTTCGATATCGCTATGAATGATCGCCGAGTCAAGTTACGTGAGATTGTTGAAATGGTAAACATATCATATGAACGTGTGTTCTACATTTTGCATGAACATTTGCATATGAAAAATCTATCGGCAAGATGGGTGCCGCGTTTGCTCAGTGTCGAAGAAAAAACGAGCTCGACAGACCACTTCACAGCGGTGTTTGGACATGATAAACCGTAATCTTATTGATTTTTGGCGTCGATTAATAACTGTTGATGAAACGTGGCTCCACCACTACACACCTGAAACCAAAAATCAATCGAAAAAATGGGTGGAAGTGCTCCGAAGAAGGCGAAGACAGTGAAATCGGCTGGCAAGGTTATGGCCACTGGGATCCACAATCACAGGAAAGTATTATCGTGCATTATTGGATCAATTGATTGATGCAATCAAGAAAAAACGACCACATTTAAAGAAGAAAAAGTGCTCTTTCTTCAAGACAACGCATCGGTTCACACAGCATTAGATACGATGCTAAAATTACGTGAAATACACTTCGAATTGGTTGATTATCCACCTTATAGTCCAGATTTAGCTCCTAGTGACTTTTTCCTGTTTCAAAACTTGAAAAAATGGCTCACAGGAAAAAGATTCATCTCAAACCAAGAAGTGATTACCGAAACTAACGCGTATTTTGAGGGGTTCCCAAAATCGTATTATTCAGATGGTATAAAAAAGTTGGAATATCGTCTTTCTAAGTGTATTGAACTAAAAGGAGACTATGTTGAGATATAAATGGTTTTTGAAAAAAAATGTTTTTTTCCTACATTTTACCCATATAGCTTCAATATCAATCCGCCCTCGTAGTACGTAGAAATTTTTTCCAATTCATTATATCCTGATATAAAATCTTGTGTACCTTCATATATAATCGGACTTTCATGCAACTAAATATTGATTTTAAGCGCTTAACAAATAAATACACCTAAAAATGAAAAATATGCGCAAAAATATGCCTTTACCTACGAAGAATGTAACAAAACTAAAATAATATGAAAATTTTATTTTTATTATTATTAGAGAAGAAAACATAAAACAAACATAATTGGGTCTATTATTTAATGCAGCCGAACTTTAGTTGCGCTGCCAGTCGGCAACTGAAAATTAATGCTTGCCATAAAGACAATAAATAGCAACTGAAATTGACAGCTCTCAGTTGCCAGTTGCAATCAATAGTATAATTTTCAGCAACTGGTAACCCAACTGAGGCTCAGTTGCCATCCATAGTCGGCCTATTACTATTTTTTTTTTTCAAAAATTGAGAAATATGCATTAAAAAAATTTTTATTACCCCAAAAATACGCATTTATTGCCAAAATATGCACTTACCACTAAAATATGCAAAGATATGCAACTACAAGTCGATGCCAAACTACTTAAAATTTGATGATTCGTATAGATACTTAATTAATACCTCTTTACCTATCAGCACAAAAATCATGTATGCATATAATTTTTAACCGATTTTAATTAGATTAGATTTTATTTAATCTACATATTTATATACATACAAACATATCTTAGAAAACCCAATTCATTCATGTATGCAGAAAGAATTTTACTTGATTTTCATTTGTTAATGAAAGTAAACATTTCCTTTCCTCTGTGGTACAACGAATAGTTGGTAAAAAGGCATATAGAATAAAGTCTACACAATATGTAATAGAAATCTTGGCACCATTTTCAATAGAAACGGCTTTGAATGAGTGACATACGGTGAGGTGTGTATAAAAAAAATTTGTTAAAACTAATGTATTAAAGCAAAAATAAATATAGAATTAAACAATAATAAAAACAATAGATACATATAAACAAAACTGTTGAATGTACTCATAGTTACGGTATGTGTTATACATTTCAAAGAAATAATTTCAAATTTGCTATTTGTGTCTTTTAAATAAATTTAAAAGAATTATGTACATACATGTACATATTACTATTAACTTGCTCATTTTACCAGCACAGATTAATAGTTTACCTTACATTTCACTTTTTCCGTGAGCTTTTGAATTTTATAGAATTTAAATTTGACACAGTTGTGAAAATTTATTTAGGTGGAATTTAAGTATACAATTATGCTGGAAAAATTCTTTCGAATAAACTGCTAGAATCAGCACAAAATTATTGGCGCTGCTATCTATAAGTATATTCGTAGAAGTTTATTATTTTTATTATATATTTTAAGGAATTTTTTAGTTTGATAAATTTTAATAATAACGCGTTATTTATTTAATAAATCATTTTAGACAAATTTTATCTTAATTTGGAACCTTCGAAATTTATACTATGGAAATCACTACACTAAAATATTACTGCTATAATTTTTCTAATAACTCTTCAACTTAACATGGAATTTTCAAATGTATGATACCCTACACACACGAAGAATAAGAAGACAAAGAAGAAATATATGTGTCTCAAAGAGAAATTACAAAATTGAGTCGTCAATTTTCATTTCGTGCTTCCCCCGTAAGTATGTATATGTACTCCTGTCATCACTGTCCGTGACTTTTGCGGCTAACCTTTTACCCTATATATAAAGTGTTTGTAATAACCCAGGAGGGAAGAGAACCTGTCGCAATACAAATCATGTGACTGGTTCCCAAGAACTAGCAACCGGTTCGAGTTCTGGAATTTTACTTTCACAAAAAAAATTGGTTGATTGTTCACCGACTTTGGGTGAACATTTCTAGATTTTTCGGTATTTGTTTATAGTGAACAATTGCCAAATTTCTGCAAAATATAAAATCAGCCAAAACAATTTTTTGGCCGGATTTTCATTCAGATTTTCGGTAAGTTTTAATAATGCATTATCATATCCCAGCAAAAATAAATTTGGTACAAGGAAGCAGGTAGATTAATTAGAAGTGCTTCGGAGATGCGGAAAAGCACACAGTGCATCCCCTCTGCCTTGCGAGGATGCAATAACGTATGCGAGCGAAGAAACTTACCACACACACGATGAATTTGGTTGGCTATTTATGTTTTTTCATGTGTTTTAAACACGAAGTTTATTATTCAACTTAAACTTTTTTATAGTGCATCATCTCTCGCTTACGTGGGTACAAATATGGATGCGAGTGTGATTTTTGCTTCGTAATTTAATTTTTTTATTCTTCCATTGAATTGTGTGTGAAAATAAATGTGCCTCGATAGCTAAGTGCTTAGTGTTGTAGTCTACCATGCGGAGATCGTGGGATCGATTCCTGATTCAATACGCTAACAAAAAGTATTTAATAAAGTAAATTGTAGTGTAATATAATTTCCAATTGTATTTGTACCATTTAATATATAAATAAATATAAAAACAACATAAAATAATGGCAAATAAAAAATTAATCAAAGTGTGGTAAAATTGTGATATAAAGAGCAAAACATTTTTTAGTTATATACATATAAAAAAGACATGAGGCTAATGCATCTAGGATGCGCAGAAAGAAGCTCATGCCTCCAGACCTACCAAGTGGGACATCCTATACAAAAATCATGTAGTACCGAAGCAGGTTGGTAAGGGAGAGTACCGAAATCTCTCCTTTACAACCCTGCTTCCGGTAGACGGATATTTTTGCTGGGTATTTTTCTTCTCCCGGACTTTTTCATTTACCGAGAAAGCGGGATTTTTAAATTTCCGGAAATTCCCACCCACTACAAAGCGATACAAAATATCATTTAGTTTAGGGCCTGTCCCACGATTCATATAAATTAAGGGCCTGTCCCACGATGTCGACAAGTCGATGTCGTTCTCTTATTTATATTGAAACAATAATAAAAAATTTAAATTTGTTTTTTTTTCAATGTAAATAATAGAACGAGATTGACTGGTCGACATCGTGGGACAGGCCTTTAATTTATTTGAACAAAAAAAAAACAAAAAACAAATAACAATTTATAAAATCTATTAACTAACAGCCCAACCTAAATTAGAGCGTTGAGCGTCGCGTAAGCAACAGGGTACGTATTTACAGTACATTTTACCACAATATATTTACTTTGAATGTATTGTAAATACGTGCCCTCCCAGCAAACAATTTTTGTCGATTTCGGTCCGAAGTCGGTCAGAAAGTCTGCACAAGATGCCGAATTCGTACCCGATGTCGGTCAGAAAACGTACCGTAAATCATATGAGTGGTTGGCAAGAAACCGGACCTCTTTGTCTGAGGAAATTCTAAAAGCTATGCCGAAATGTTTAAGAGAACTCTGAACGCATTCTGACGAATTTTCGAGGGAAATTCTAAAGGAATTTTCGACATGTCTGAACAATGTCGGAAAAATGTCTGACAAAATATCAGAAAGAGTTCTGATTTAACTGATGCTTTTTACATTCTGTCGTATTAATGTCGGAGAAAAGTCGCAGCATTGTTTTGCTGCTTATGCTCATCATAAAACATTTACCCATATTTTATAAGTTTAAAGCGTAGTATGCAGCTCTCACTGAAATTCAGGTTTGGAGTTTTGCATTTATTTCTACACCGAAAAATAATCGTGTAGAATTCTATACAGAATTTTGTTTGCATAGACACAAATTCATATATTTTTTAATTTACAACACACAAAAACACTAAAAATTAATTATAATGTACGAAAAATTAGAAATGTCAAAAATTCCGTGACCAAACAATTGTCTAAACATTAATTTTTGTTTCAGTTGACGGAAAAAATTCTCCACTTATTATTATAGCATGCCTGTAATAGACAATAAAGCGTAGTATGCAGTTCTCACTGAAATTCAGGTTTGGAGTTTTGCATTTATTTCTACACGGAAAAATAATCGTGTAGAATTTTATACAGAATTTTGTTTGCACACACACAAATTTATATATTTTTTAATTTACAACACACAAAAACACTAAAAATTAATTACAATGTACGAAAAACTAGAAATGTCAAAAATTCCGTGACCAAACAATTGTCTGAACATTAATTTTTGTTTCAGTTGACGGAAAAAATTCTCCACTTATTGTTATAACATGCCTGTAATAGACAATAAACGCCAAAATTCCGTGTACTTTTCTTTTGGAACTGCGTACTAGTAAACGGAAATTTCTTTAAGAAATTTACCAACCTGAATTTCAGTTTGTTTTTTTACACATACTTCTTATGGCAGCCTGAATTTCATTTAGAGCTGCATACTACGCTTAAATGCCAAAATTCCGCGTACTTTTCTTTTGGAACTGCGTACTAGTAAACGGAAATTTCTTTAAGAAATTTACCAACCTGAATTTCATTCAGAGCTGCATACTACGCTTTAAAGCGCAAATATTTGTGCACATAAACTCAAGAGATAAATGAGAATTGTTACAAAAACTAAAATCAGACAATGTGCAGAAGTGACTGCTAAAAGTCGTAAGACATATATGAGAAAATTAAATTGCCTTCGGATAATGTGCAGACTATCCTGATATTAATCGGATAATATTTCAGACAATGTGCAGAAACGTCGTACCAGAAAACTGCCTACTGCTCCGCCAAATGTCTGAGGGAATTTTAGACAACTCGGCTGATTGTCTGGTAAAGTCTCAGATTTTTTCCGATGTTAGACATGTCGGCCAAAATTGTTTCCTGGGCTGTTGCTTACGCGACGCTCAACGCACTGATTTAGGTTGGGCTGTAAGTTTATGAATGCATTAAACGTTAGTTTAAAAATTCAGTTCTTTATAGAGTAATTCCAAGTGAAATCAACAAATAGGTGTGCACCCTTTTAATTTAAATAAACAAATAAATTTAGCCACCCGAAGTAAAAAGTTTGACAATTTCATACGCTTTTAAAATTGCTCTAGCTTCTTAAGTAGAAAAAAAATATTGAAATGATTTATTTTATAGGGCAGTAATGGGTATTTCATATTCTTAAGCAAAACTGAACTGAATTAATTAAGAGGCCGAAAAGAGATCACCTAAAAATTACACAGTTTTTTCTCGTTTCATTGATTTTTAATTGAACACAGTAGTACATAAAGCATTGATTTTTTCTTTGGAGTGATGAAGGAACCGTTCTGACACCATGACATAAATTTCATTGTTTTAAAATAATATCTAATGCAAAAAAAGGTGCTTCTTTATTATGCCCACTTAGTGCCGTTTTGTTATTTTCAATTGTTTAAAAAAGATGATGTTTTTTAAAGTGCAATTTTTATAAAAATATGGGTTAAATAAAACGGGTCCAAAGAACCCATCTGAGGATACAAATGCAAATCTGAAACTTTTAGAAAAATATGTTGTTATGTTGAAATAAAGTATGAGGCAAAGAAAATGGGCTCAAAAATAAATATTTTTTCTTTTATTTTCATATATTTCCAAATAAAAGCAGCACGGAAATTTCCCCGGAAATCTCAAATGAAAAACACTAATAACACTGTACATCAGTCCGAAAATCCCATACGGTATCATGACGTTTTTTTATGTTTTTGTGGTCGCTGAATCCGAATCTGAAGCTATTTTTTGGGTCACGTCAGATTTTTGTGCTACAGAGGGGGCAAGTCCTGACCCACTACTGTTAACTATCTTAGGGAGGGCCGGAGAGGGTTAATATATATGACCAACCCCCATTACTTTTTCGAGAGCACCATTTTTTCCTTTGGGAGTTTTCAGTTTTTAACATTCAAGAAGGTCTTGAAACCCTTATCGCGATACATCTTATCGCGAAGCATCTTTCTATGTACACGTTTTTTAACAAATAGTAATTTTGTTATAAAAAATATCAAATTAGTGAGCGAGCTCCCCTAAGAAGGAACATTTTTTTTATCTTACAGGTGTTTTCATTTCGCCAAATATCCGGAATTTAATGAAAGATGTTACCTTCAAAGAGAAACTGACAGAAAATTAATTAAAAGCTAGGAAATGCATCAAATCTGTAATTACTAACGTTTTATAAGGAGAAATTGCCAGCGATATGATAACAGCTTTTGCAGACAAAAAAGTCTTACGGCCATTTTTACAACAGCTTGACAACAGTTAAAGGAGGATTTTGACGGACGGATAAACAGTTTATCGGTTTTACGAATTTACTTTAACATACCAGGTAGGATGAACCTGTCTTTAACTTATCGCTCACTTTTCATTTAAAGTAAAGTTGTAATAAGGATAAGCTGTTTATTCGTGCGATAAAATCCTGCCTTTAACTATTGCCAAGTTGTAATAATGGTCCTTAAGCTGCAGTCACACGTTCTAGTTTTGCTTTTAAGTTTTTTACATATACTGCTTGTCAAAATTCACTAACATTGAAAGCTGTGACGTAGGTTGCATGCAACTTTAAAGCAATTTGATAACCATTTTGTAAAAAATGTAACAAAAAACAATGGCGGCAGAATATTTGCAGAAGAAAATGGTCATCAGGGGCTGGATTCCGCAATGATGAGTTTTTTTTACCAGTAACCACTTAAAAACAAAAAGTTCACCGTACTTTTTCCAGTGAACAAATTTAGGCTCTAGTGTTCACTATAACTGTCAAAATAATACATTCTCACGGTTGCGGGAGCACAAATCAAAAGTGAACACTGAAATTTGTGAACACATCAAAATTTATCGTTGCGGAATCTGGCCCCAGCTGTTTTCTTGAACGTAAATTGAAACATTTATCTTGAAAGAGAAATTGAAAGCAAGTTCGTTTCAATTTCAAAACTTGATCATGTGACCCCCAAGTTAATGTCACTAAATATACATACGCTACGCAATCATATCGATATCAGCTATTTTGCCGAAGTAAAGGAAAGGTAAGGATTTAGTTTCCTTTAGCCGACGTTCAAAGAGACAGAAATAAGCTAAAACATGATTTTACTTTATTTGATAAATTTTTTTATTTACAAGTATACGTTTTCTAAATAAAATATAATAGATGTATAAAAAATGTTCTATTTAACAAAACTAACATTTTTGTCTCTTTATAAAGTTACACAAAAATCATGAAATTTGTATTTATCATGAAATTTCTATGAAAATTATATCGGGGAATAGGTCCCAAAGGAAAAAATGTAACTCTCGAAAAAGAAATGGGGGTTGATCATGCATATTAGCCCTCTCCGACCCTCCCTAAGATAGGAAAGATTGATTTAGTTAACATTGGTGGGTTAGGACTTGCCCTCTCAATTTTATTACTAAAGATTATCTGCGTAGCCGGCCTTCGGCCGGGCTTAAGAATTTTTTCCTTTCGGTATATCGAAAAGCGGCTTCGCTGAGTAAAGATTTTTGCATAGCCTGCTTTCGGTCGGGCTTAAGGATTTTCTCCTCTCAGTATATCGATAAGCAGTTTCGCTGAGTAAAGATTTTTGCATAGCCGGCTTTTGTCAAGGCTTAATGATTTTCTCCCGGCTTAGTAGAGAATCTCATGTTGGCGAAGCCGCTATTCGATATACCAAGAGGGGAAAAATCTTTACACTCTAAAAAGTGTCATAATGTCCATGAACCTTACGACACTGCACTCATGGACACTATGAGAAATCTGAAACAAAAACTTAAATCTAACAATATCGTAGCGACGAAAGCAGGTAAAGGAAATACAACGGTATTAATCAACAAGGATGAGTACATCGGAAAAAGGGAACAGTTAATAGTGGATACTAAATGCAGGAGAATTGGGAAAGATCCTACAGACGAATGCCAGGCAAAGGTCAAGGAAATAATAAAAAAGGCAACCAAAGTAATAAAACCAGGCATATCATATTCATTAACACTTATGAACGCGTCCGCTCCATCTATGAAGATGCACAAGCCAAACACGCCAATGCGACCCATAATTAATTACAAGTCTGCTCCGAGCTATAGACTATCGAAATACTTAAAAACAATACTGAAGGATACCTTGGACCTAGAAAACAAATACACAATAGCCAACACCACAGAATTAGTTAACAAGATAGGTAGCATACAGATAACAGAAAATACTAAACTAGTCTCATTTGATATAAAAGACTTATATCCATCAATCCCAACAACAGAGACAATAAACATTCTACATAAAACACTACTCAATAAAACAGAAGACGTGGAATTTTCAATGCAACTCGCAAGCACGCTAAAAGCCACATTGGAGCAAAACTACTTCAAATTCAACCATAGCATATATAGGCAAATCAACGGACTAGGAATGGGAAATCCAACATCAGCAATACTCATGGAAGTATTTATGCAAAACTTAGAAGAGAAATACGTAGAGGACTTAAAAACCAATTTTGGGGTAACATTCTATGCAAGATATGTGGACGATATTATATGTGTACTATGGAGGAGCAAATTCTGGATCTACTGAGCAAGCAACACAAAAACATAAAATTTACTATGGAAGTGGAAGAGAACGAAAGGATAAATTACCTAGACCTAACGATTAGGGCAAACAAGAGCTTAAATTGAATGGAATACGAAATATACAGAAAATCCACTGCTACACAATTCATCAAACCATCATCAACAATATAAAAACGCAGCAATTATGACTTGAACGAATACCCCTAAAACGTGAGGCCTATATGAAAGAGATAGGAATAAGATATAACATAGCGGAAAACAAAGGATATAAAAAAGACCTAGTTGACAAGATTAGAAAGGATATCGAAGCAAGTAAGAAACGGAACAGAGAACAGGAACCAGAAAGGAAAACCTTGGCTACCTTTACGTACATATATGGGAAAATCAACATATAAACTGGCAAAATTTTTTAGAAAACACAACATTAACACGGCATTCCAAACAAGAAACAACTTGGGTAGAATACTGCAAAACAGAACAAACGAAACAGACTTCCTAGATAAACAAGGAGTGTACAAATTACCTTGCACATGCCAACACAGTTATATCCCTACGGGAAATGGAACTGACACAAAATAAGTCACGTGACCGGTCCCCAGGTGGTAGGGACCAGTCCGAGTTCTAACACTTCCTATGAAGCAGACCACCCACTTTTACATGGGGATGTCCTAGGATGGGGTTAATTGATACTTTGTATACACCTTGTAGCTTGTCTCTGAACTATCTTATGGAGTCCTAATCGGTGTAGAATAATATAGATCATATAGAAATATTATTCTAAAATTCAGCTGTAATTATCGATTAATTTATTTTTTATTGTTACAAATCCAAGTAGAACTTGTATTTTATTTTTAAGCGGTGTCTTTGATAGGACTCGAACCGACAACCTCCGGCATAACAGGCTAGTATACTACCCACTCGACCACAGGGAAACTTATATTTCAATGTTATAAATACCAGTTAAGCTGGAGTTAATATCTGAATATAGTTACGGAACAGGTTCCTGAGTGGCATAGCAGTCTCATTGAAGGGAGACAATTAATATTATATAGATACTATGTAATCGCCCTTAGATCCAGGTGCATCGAATTTGTTCAGTGCCGTTTACTACAATACTAGCCGGAGTACCAACTAAATGGACTGAAAATGGTTAATATGTGACCATTTACACAATATGTCTTTTTTCATCATTCACTACTCCTTATTTTTGGTACCAGTCTAATTTTCTCAAGTCACAGGACGAGTACTTTTGGAATATTTGTCACAAAATTTTCCGCAGGGATCGGACAAACTGGAAGAAAGATAAAAACAAGATTTCGCGAACACATGAGAGACTACAACAAGAAACTGAGAGAACTAGGAATAACACCAGAATCGAATTTCGCAAACCACATATTCGACAACAAATGTACACCAGGACATATTAGAAAAACAGTTAAACTATTCCATTCACAACATAAAGGACGGCGACTGAACGTATTAGAGAACATGGAAATATACAAACAAACAAAAATATTTGACGGAAGAATAATAAATGAACAAATAAACACTGCTTCAGACGTAATATTTGAACCATTAAAATATTTTTACACAAAAGAAAACAATATTCCAGGCAACGTAGTGGAAAATTAACAAGACAAGAGGATTACCCAGAAACGTACAATTACGGATTATTATCTACGTAGGGATAAAACAACTGATAACTAATATTGAACACAAACATACTAGTAAGACGAAAGTAAGAGAAACAGGTATCAGGTAGAGACACACAAAATCATATAGAGGCGGGAGAGAGAGAGAGAGAGAAATAGGGAGCAGAATACAAAGGGATCAAGGAAGGAAGTTAGGTATACAAACGAATTATAAAAGAAACAACGGACAACAGAAAAACAATTTAGTATTCAATACAACACTGAAGATGGCACATAGCCAAAACCGGTCTGTTTACAAACCAAATTTGAAGTGAGATGACGGAAAATCGTTCCAAGACACTATGACACTTTTGTCCATGGAAGTTATAACACTTTTTGGAGTGACATAATGTCCATGGACTTTATGACATGCACAAAAACGTGACGTGACCCGAAAAAAATAACTTCGGATTCAGCAATCTCGAAACATAAGCAACCGTCATGAAACCCTACGTGATTTTTTTACAAATTGTTGTACAGTGTTATCACCGAAAAGGTGAAGGTATATAGCATGCGTTAAATACGCTAATGCGTTACAGACTTCTGTCAAAAAAGTTGAAATAGCGTGTTTCCATAAGGCAAGATACAAAGCGAAGTTTGCGACGCGCTTAACTCGCAAAAATTTGAACATTTTTCAACTTTCACGCGTCGTATACAAAATGACAGGTAGTGCTACCAGATTCATATGCTAAAATGTTTGTTTAATGGAAATAAATTATTAGAAATTAATTTTTTTATTAAAAAATGGATGAAAACTGCATTAAATATATAAAGAAAAATAAAACTTAAATGCAAGACAAAATATAGCCGGCAAAGGCCCGAAATTGTATAAGCAGAAGAGCATCAAAAGCGTGGTGTGTAACTTGCCATTCTTAAAGCGTTAAAAGTTCGAAAAGTTAGAAAAGCGTTGCCGCGTAACGCGTGGTATGTACCTCAACCTAAAGTTCTGGCCGATTGTTAATTTTACACTTTTGGATTATTATTAACTTTTTTTTATGATTGTGGCCACTCTTATCTCGTGAGAGTGTGTGTATGAAAAATACGTTTTTTACTTGTTTTGGTCAGTCTTCAGAATTTTTAACGTTTTTTATAGAAATGTTGGGTTATTTGCGGTAGTGAAGTTCGTCCATTATTCTCAATTTTTTCAATGTTTCATCATAAGCGATTTTCACTTGGAGATTATTCATACAGCAGCTAAATGCAAAACCATTCGATAAAACAAATCGAAGTAAAAAATTGGTACAAAATAAATTTTACTAGAAATCTGAAATCATTAAGACGGATTCATACCAGCAGTCCGCTATTATTTTGATCTCCCTCAGATGTCAAAATGCCTTTCTGGAATATTTTTTAATATCTCAAAAAGGTATTTCTTAAGGCGAATCGGGACGAGTGTACCTGATATAAATTTGTCTTGTGAAATTATATGCAACATATCTTGAAAATTGTAATATGAATATTTTTACATAAATTGTTTTCTTTTATTCATTTTTAGAATTTTTGGAATTTATTGATTAATTACATTGAATCAAAAACCTGTTCGAATTTCATTTCCTAAATCATTTATAAATTTTTAAACGCCTTGGGATTTTATAACAAATTTATCTTGTTAACCAACTGAAATTTTAATCTGTCTATGTGATGCTGTGTTTACTGTGGGATACACTCTTGTAACACATTTTACATTGCCACTGTCGGCATTCTTCGCATGTACTTACACCCTGTTCACATTGATTTCGAAATAAAAATTAAAAAAAGTAAATTTTGCAAACTTGTGTTTTACATTTGATTGTTTTATGCTTTTGCCTTCATACGAAATAAAAATCTTATCACAATTTTTCGATTTAGACACAAAATTAGAAAATAAAAAAAAAATTATATAAAAGACGCACTGTAGAATAATGAGTGATACGAAAAATTGAGCAACTTTGTACACAAATTAACTAATTTATTTGTGTATATGTATGTATATATGTTAATGTGTTGTATAATTTTTTATATGTATCTTAATTATCAAATTAGTAGTTAATAATTCACTGTGATTTTGTGTAAATTTAATTACGTTGTTAAAAAAAACCTCTAGATCTTGTTATGATTTTTTTCTCTTGATTAAATTATAAATTTTTCTTAAATATTTCAAATTAAAAATATATTATTTTTAATCGCATTTTCATTATATTCTTCATATGCTTTTTATTTTCGCTTTACTACAAGTAGTGATGGTGGGCTATTTTTAAAATGCAATTTCAGGCACACAGAATGCGTAGTTTCAACGTGCAGACTATTTTCATTTTATTTCTTAGACCGAACCGTAGGAAAATCCAAAGAAAACTGATGTAGAAATGAAAATGTTTTCGAAAATTATTTGATAAAGATTGCGTTTTTTTTGCTCTAGATCTATAACCCAGCAGTATATTTAGGTGCTAAAGAACGAGGTTAAACGTCTACGGCTGTATGCATAACCAAAACTTGGTTGGAAGTTAGCATAAGTGACGAAATTGAACTGTGTCTTAAAGAGTTTTTCCTTACAATTGGACATTAAAAACGGACGTATCTTGTAGTCCTGACTCATCCCTATATTGTACAGTGGTTTTTAATGACAAATAGTCCAGTATAATTCGTAAAGAGACAGTTCAATTTCATCGGTTATGCTATCTTCATGCCCAGTTTTCGTTATGCATATGGCCCCTAATTTTCAAACAAATGCGATTTATTTTCATGAAAACTAAAAAAATTTTAAATAAATCACACTGATAAAAATCTATGTTCATTCGAAGTGAAACTGTGAATGTCATATTCATCACTGTTGTAACAAACATAGAATTACAAAATATATGTACTCTAGTTTCGAGTATAAATCACTGAACGATGTAATTAATATGCGACCAAATTATAAATCGGTTGGATTTATGAGGATTCTCAAAATATTTTTTGGGTCTAGCGGTGACCGTCCGTGAGCTGACCTTCTAAAGAAATCTATATTTTTTTTATTAATATGTTTAATCCGAATCCAAATTGATTATTAGGACAAGGTTCGTAACGTTTAATTCAGAAAGAATTGGGCATGATTAATATTCCAAGGAACAAGGGAAAAGCTAACATAAACTTAATTTTTCAACGTACACATCAGAACAGAGTAGCGCCACTTTCGGAAGCCGCCACAATTGCATCGTCAGTGCTCACGTGTATTTTGCTGTTGAATTAGAATTTAATTCTTATATATACAACTTTTTCGTGAATATTTAATACGAGAATTAAATCACTTTCAAGTTGATATGAAACTGCACTTTCCTAGCATTGCCATTGGTTCATCCCCAATTCTTTCTGAATTAAACATTACGAACTTAGCCTAATAATCAATTCAAATCTATTTTATTTGTTTTGTTGTATCCCTGCGAGAAATTTTGTACCAATTGTTTTCAACATAGTTGTCCTATGACTGGAGAAAGCAGGAGTGGTACAATATGTTCCCAAGTTGTGAGCAATGAAAGAGAACACATCACTTAGTTAGAGCAAAATTGTTAACAAAATATCCTCAATACCATCATAATCGAAGAGCAACATACTATGATTGAATATATAAAACAACCATATACATGGTTCAAGCAACCATATGTATGTTTCAAAACAACGATATATATGGTTCAAAATTACAATAAATGGTTTGAAATAACCATATATATGGTTAAAAATAACCATATGCATGGTTCAAGCAACTATGTATATCGCTCAAAACAACCATATATATTGTTCAAAATTACAAAATATGGTCTGAAGTAAATTAACCATATAAATGGTTCTAAATGACCATATATATTGTTATATATAATCATATATTTATTGTTTTATTAACCATAAGTTGATTAAAAAATTGACAGGAGCTAAAAAATTTTATTATTTCAATTTAAATCAAAAACAAAATTTTTCAACTGGTCAGTGCGTTGAATCTGAAATAAAAACTATTATCTATTTTCACATAGATACATAAATATTTGTTGACGCATGTTATATTTACAATCGGGCATGTTCTGAAAAACATTTCGTTGTGAAATCGGTAACTTTCAGGATAGAATCCAACTAAAAAGCTCACTTATTGGAGGTTTTCAGTTGGTTTTTGTGTTTCAGATATACCTCATATTTTATGAGAACAAAGCTACGAATGCGCTAAATTGTCCGATTAAAGAACACTTTTCTTCGCTTTTGAAATTTTGCTATTTCAAAACTCAATGGTCTTCAGAACATGGCCGAACATTAATTGCCGGAATATATCACTTTTTGTTATTTTAATTTTAATTTTTTCAAACCAACCGCTCACAAAAATAAACCAAGCGCTGTCAAGTAAAACACAAAACTAACAAAAAGCATTAATCAAAGGGATAGAACAAAAACTTTTTTGGAAGCAGAGAGCCATGTCTGTTTTATAGCCATAGCTTTATTGCAAACAAAATAGTATAGATAAGAACGATATTTAATTATTATAGAACCATTCTGTTGTTGAATTTTTAAATAAACCATGATTGTAGTCAGAATTTTTTCAACAATATATATTGTTCAAGCCAACCATTTCATTATTAAATGCAAAACGTTAGTTTTTTTGCCTTAACATAATTAAGCTTCACAATAATTTAATACAATAATAAGTTATTTGCCACATTCAAAAACTGTGTCGGGAGACATAGCAGATTTTTTCCAAATCATATATGTATATTTGTTTAAAGTGCGGTAATTTGACTACAGGCATAAAAAATGTATCATCACATTGATGACGCCCTATCATCAAAATTCTGACATCAATGCTGTGACAAATGTCATCAATAGCGAAAACTAACATCAATCTGATGGCAAGCATCATCATATAATTTTATCATAGTTTAAGTGTCATCAATGCTATGACTGGAATGACATCAATAGGATGTCACTTATTATATGACTGATTCTCATTCTGAACGTACATTTTGTGTTCTTTTTTTATATATGAAAAGGTAGTATTTATATTATATTTTCCGACTCATTCAATGGATCCAGAAATAAATTATATATTTCGATTTTTTAATATTTTTGTGTCTTCAGCGTTACATTTGCGCGAAGTTCCAGGAAAAAATACACAACAAAAATGAGTATAGGGTTTGAAAGCACTCTACATCTACTCTTAAAAACAAAAATTATAATAGTCGCAGTTCAAAATTAAAGTTATGACCAATTTTTTTAATTTTGACTTAGGTTCACATGGAAATTTAAGCAATTTGTATGTTTTAAAATAGTTCTTTACAAACATTTGTACATGAGCAAAGAGTAGGCTAACTCTTATTTCAAATAAGACTTATTTTATTTCATTGTATTTTATTTTGAACTCAATACAATTCAAATGTATAATCTTCGATGTATTTTAACATAACCTCCTTAAGTATTCACTAAAAATTTTCAATTATATTAAAAAAAATATGGATAACACTCAATACATTTTTTTGATACAAACGATGACTGATTGATGACACGTTTTGCAATATAATACTATTTCACAAAGTTCACACTGTTAAACATTTAGGCCCAAATTCAGAGTCATTAGTTAGCTAATGACAATAGTTTAACCAATGATATTTTATGCACACTTCTTTGTTTACCATTAGTTAAACCGTCAAATGACATTGGTTAACAATTAGTTAGATGCTTTAGAACATGGTGCAATAAGTATGCAGGTGGCAGCATAACGTCAGCTGATTATTTTTTGTTCTGGTAACTTTGTACATAAGCAAAGTCTAGCACGTGTATTTTTTTGACAAGCATTATCTAGTTTTTTGTTGTATTTGTTGAACCTGCATACTTATTACACCATGTTTTGGAAATTATTACATGCATATAGCATACTCTTAGGACCGACAAAAAATATTTGCTCCATTAGATTCGCGTGCTTAAAAATGTTTAAATTGCCGCCTTAAGATGTGTAATATTCTTTATTTCCTTATTTTTGCTTGTTCATATATATTTGATAGGGTTACCATTCTTTACCCATATTAAAAATTTTAGTTAAACAATACACTGTAAATATGAAGTTTTAGTTAAACAATAGTTATCATTTTAGTTTACTAATAATTAACTAATGACTGTAAATTTGGGCCTTAGAAGTACAAACCTACGCTATCATTTTAGTATATATTGTTAATGCAATTTTAATAATTAAACTGAGTATTGAAGCGTACTAAAAAAAGCGTAGTGCTCAATACACTATACTGCGGACATCAACATTTTTTTTTTTAATATTATAATTTCTAATATTTTTAAAAAATTTGATGTGCAAAATAAGAGAAGCAAATGCAAATATTCTAAAACCGTTATAAGCTTAGGCCCCTTTTATGATTCACAACTAAATTGATAGTTGAGTCGTAGTTGTCAAATTCTTATTATGGATTACAACTTTCATCAAAGTGAGAGAACTGTTTTTTATCAGTTTTGTTTTGGTTTTTATTTCGACTATTGTGTTACGCTTGCTTACTTTTTAAATGGTGATTTTAGGCGCCAATCTATCCCATTTGTCAACCAATATTGCTGCCATATCCATAAAACATAATATGTCAAGAAAAAATAGTATGTAAGTCCAAAACTAAAAATATTTAAAATATTTGTGATGGCTACTACTATGGTTTCAAAAAACAGAGAGTATAGATAAGAAACTTCTTTTTGAACATTTTTTCGAAGAAAACAAAAATTAGTTGTGAATCATAATACAAAAAAAAAAATGGTTGAGTTGGGTCGTAACATTGACAACTCAACCTAGTTCTGTTGTGAATCATAATAGGGGCCTTAATCCCGTTTTTGGAAAAATTCATAGTTTCTTAATGTGGAAAATCAACATCAGGCATTACGGACACGCCATTTTTATGAAGAGAGGAAAAAAGTATTTTCGTTCTTCGTTTTTAACACATAATGCACAATCTTACACAGAAAAAAATTTTAGCACATTTATTTATAATCTATAAAATCATGCTAAAGCAGTTTTCATTTTAAAATTTATGCGCTTAATGTATGAAATATTTTACTATACTTTCAGGGGACACGAAAAAAGCATTAGAAATGAGAATCAGCCATATATTATTAAGGTGTAAAATATGTATAAAAAAAAGTAAATTTTAAATGAAGTCTATTTCCTGATAGTTAAGCATTGTCTATATGAATTTAATTGGCGATTTACCAAATCGTCAGTAGACTTCAACCACAACTTTGAAAAGTTACAGCGCCAATAAAATGCATATTGACAATGCTTAACTATCAGCAAAATAAAATTATCACAATATGTCAAATAATAAATTTCATAAAGATTTTTATTTTTGTGTTTAAACTAGGGATGTAACGACACGCCTTTTTCCCGATACGATACCGACACTCAAAAAGAAATATCGCAGATACCGATTCCGAAACCGATACGCATATTTAAATTGAATTGAAGTTAAAATTAGCAAAACTCAAGTAGAGTATTTTTTTTTATTATACAAAATTAAAAAATTAATATTTAAAATTGATATTAGCCGATTAAAAAAATTTTTAATTTTTAAGGAACTACATTTTCATTGCTTACAAAGAATCTATTTTAAAAATAGGAACATAATTTGTGGAAAAGCAGTGTTGGCAAAACGTCAATCTGATTAATGATTAAAAACTATTTAATCGTAATCAACGTTTTAATGATTACGATTATCAATCGTAATCAGAAATCGTTAGTCCTGACTGGAAAATTTCGATTGATTATTGTACTTTGAACCAGTTGAAATATACATATCGCTACCTCAGTATTGGTTGGCTCCATAAAGATAGGAAAAATCATTAGAAAGGAGCAAACCAATACTGAGGTAGGGATATGTATAAAAGTTTCAAAATTGGCTCAAAATTAAATTAAATTTTTTTAAAAAGCTCAACAAGAACTCTTCTGTAGAAATTTTTTGTGAATTTTCACAATTTTCGCTATTTATGTGATTATCTGAGATTTTCTTATTCATTATAGATTTTCTTCAAAACATTTCAGCAATAACCGATTTGCGAGTTTTTTGCGTTCCTTGCGATATTTAATTTTTTTTATCATTTTTGCTATTTCTAATCAATGACTTGTTTCCTATTTTGCGATTTCTCGCGAATTTTCGCAATGTTCGCGATAGAAGCGATTTTTTTCTGTAGGCTTTCAGATTCTTTACAGTTTTAGCGATTTTTAATCAATGTTAGATTTTGCTATAATGCCGCTTTCGCAGTTTTTATTGAATTTTTCGCATTTCTTATAGCTTAAGTGATTTTAAATCCATTTTACGGCTTGTATAAAATATTGCGATTTTTCGCAAACTTTCACTCTTTTCGCGTCAGGCGTGAATTTCCAAAGTTATGGCTTTCCTACATTTTTAGGTACAATATTACAGTTTGCAATCTATCAAATTTTAGCAAGTTTTTGCGATTTTTCATAGTGTTCACGATTTCTTTCCGAGTTCTTGATACTCCTTATAGTCTTAACGAGTTTTAATCAGATGTAGAGCCAATTTCCAATGTTTCAATGTATTGCGAATTTCCGCCATTTTCGCCATTGAAGTCATTTACTCCATCTTTTTGCTCGTTTTAGAGTTTAAGCGACTTTTGGGGCCTGTCCCACGATGTCGAGAAGTCGTTGCCGTTCTCTTATTTATATTGCAAACAATAACAAAAAATTTTAATTTGTTTTTGTTTCACAATATAAATAACAGAACGACATCGACTTGTAGACATCGTGGGACATGGCCTAAAATTCGCTTAAACCCTTAAACGAGCAAAAAGATGGAGTAAATAACGCCAATGGCGAAAATGGCGGGAGTTCGCAATAAATTGCTCTACATCTGATTAAAATTCGTTAAGACAGATTCTCTTCCCTCTAGGATATTTTCGTATTTAACAATATATTTATTTTTGGCTTGAAAAAATTTCGAACGCAAGTACCTTTTAAATATCTGTATTGCCGTAATTGCTAATAAAATCAACTTTTATCCTTAAATTTTCATGATATATGGCTTATTTTCGTACGTAAAGTAGCTTTCTTTATCCTACGTCTATACCTGATGTATTTTTATCATGACAAAAGTCAAACTTTATATTGAAATATAAAAATGAAATATAAACGTGATAAACTTTAATTTTTTCTGTTCGGCAGAAACACCACTATCGACCATGTCACAGAGTTCAATTCCGTTCGGAAACGTAATTCCACCCTGCCCATTTATGTAGCAGCTGGTGTCTAAAAAAGAAAACTAAAATACGCAAATTTGTCAGATGTGTCCGGACTGTTGGCGGCGCTGGTATGCTGGGGTATGCTCCGGCTAGGGCTTGAAATCTTGGGGTGGATTGAATTCCGTTTCCGAACAGAATTGAACTCTGTGACATGGCCGTATATATCCATTAATCTAGAGATAAAATGTAGTCTTAACATTTTTCAAGAATGCTTATTTTAAATAATTTGTTTAATATTAGTATCTCATATTTTTTTTAGCGAACTTGGTACCAAATAAAAGGAAAGACTGTAGAATTTTATAAAAATATTTACTTCAATTCCCCTGAACAAAAGTATAAAAAATTTCCTTTTAAAAATATATCCATGTCCTTAAAAGTTTTTCTGTTTGGCAGAAATAGCACTATCGACCATGTCACAGAATTCAATTACGTTCGGAAACGGAATTCCACCCTGCCCATTTCTGTAGCAGCTGGTGTCTAAAAAAGAAAACTAAAATACGCAAATTTGTCAGATGTGTCCGGACTGTTGGCGGCGCTGGTATGCTGCGGTATGCTCCGGCTAGGGCTTGAAATCTTGGGGTGGATTGAATTCCGTTTCCGAACGGAATTGAACTTTGTGACATGGCCGTATATATCAATTAATCTAGAGATAAAATGTAGTCAAACTGCGTACTTGGTTTTTCATTTCCTCATCTTTTGTCCTTTTTAAAGGACTTAACATTTTTCAAGAATGCTTATTTTAAATAATTTTTTTTTAATATTAGTATCTAATATTTTTTAGCGAACTTGGTACCAAATAAAAGGAAAGACTCTGTAGGATTTTGTAAAAATATTTACTTCACTTCCCCTGAACAAAATTATAAACAATGTCTTTTTAAAAATTTAAAAGTTTTCATTATATTTTTTTTTTAATTATATATTGTAGTCTTAAATTAACTCTATAAGACTTCGAAATTTTATCTCTCTTAGTACAAAAGCTGTGATTGTTTTTTTTTCGCGGCACAAAATTAATTTCCATAAAAATTGTATCTAGGAAATTAGTTAGAAAAAAAAACATTCTGGTATGTGATGGAAATCGATTGATTTCAAATCGGCGCCGATTTCAAAAACAAATTCTGCTGAAAGATGACTTATTTACGTTTTTTATTGTTTTGTATTGGAAAAAATATTCGAATTAAATATTCTAAGTCTTGAAAACATAAAAGGGGTAAATAATTTAAAGGGAATAATAAATTTGTATTTGAAATCGGCGCCGATTTCAAATTGAACGATTTCCATCACATACCACATTAATTTTGAGCCGAGAGTGATAAAAACGTAAAATGTGTGTGCATTTTAGAGTTTATTTAATGTAATATATATTTCTATCTATTTTGCAAAACAATCAATTAAAGATTTTAAAGGAAATATTAGAAAAAATTTTCCCAAGGACATCTTTTAAATTTTAGTTTAGTTGTAGTTTAACTTTTCTTTCATGTCCATGGCATGCATATTGTTTTATTCAAGTCGGACAAACCGTTCTCGAGTTATGATAACGTGAGCGCCCCATTTCGGGAGTCATATTAAGCATACCCATTAAAAAATCTCATATGATAGAAAAAAAACGGATTTTCATTTAGCGCATTAAATATTTTTTATTTAAAGGACAGACGATTTTTTTTTGCAGACCTGTGTTATTAAATCGCCCAATGGCTTACTATTCTATTCATTGTGCGTTGTTTTGCTGGGTTAATACATAAAGAACAAAAATCTTCCTTACTTTACGGAGATAATTTCTATGAAAATTTCGAAATTTTCAAATAAAATATTTCAAATAAACTGGTTCTGCTCTCTTCGCTCTCATTTTGTTATTTTATTCTGCCAATTTTTCGGAAATTCCTACTCTTTTGCTCATAAAATGCTGCAAAGAAAACAACAAAACACTTTTTTATTGGCCTTTAGCAACTAATTTTTTGTTTATTTTCTTTAAATTTAAATATTTTTATTTAATTATTTGTTTTCGGTTATTTAAAATTTTGTTAACATTTTTTTGTCCCTAGCAGACAATCTGCTAGACACAATCGTCACCGAACAACAAACGATACCACATGTAAAGATTGTGATGAAATTATAAAATAAATAAATATACTAATTAAATCAATTTTCGAGCCGTTAAAACGATTTTAATAAAATTTCAATGAGTATTGTAATGGAATTTTAAAGTTCGGCCAAACAAAGAATATTTTATGAATCAAGCAAGTCAATGATCGGGGAATACATTTATTTATTTATTATTATTTTTCTATGTAAATGCGTTTTTGAAAATGATTAATATACGAGTATGTAGTATTAGGGGGTCCGTTATTTCTTAAAGTGAAAGTATTTTTTGCCTCAACTCTCAAAAAGTTGAGGCTTGATGGAAAAATTACTCTCCAAAAAATTTCAAGCCCTTTTGACCACGCCTTCCAGTGCCGACTTACGGTTGAAATTTTGTTCCATTACACTCATACGGCATGATGACCCACAAGTCGGAACGTATGTAATATCGCGAACATTTTTCTTCTAAAAAGTTGTCTATGAAGCTTTCAAGAGCTTTTGCTTTACGAACTTTTATCTAAATCGCATAGTTTTTTTATTTTTATTTTATTTTTTGTAAGAGGAGTAACACAATCAGGCAATTAATGCCTACCAGTAAATTAATTAATGTGGTACCTTCTTTGGGAAAGGGATAGTGCTGAGAGAACAATTGGTGAAGTGGGAGAGAGATAGAAAGCTCAGTTCATTTACAACCCTGCTATTGCGCGTCTTTTGTAGAGCAGTGTTTCAGCAAAATATCGGAAAAGCCCATAACTATTAAAATAAAATAAGCATAAATTTTAAAAATTTCGGTAAATTTTTTCGTTCTCTAGATGGAACAATTTTAACTTTGTGAGTAGTTTTAATTACATACAAGTGTATACAAATTAATTAATACAAAGTTCGAAAATTTTACCGAACGCCGAACAAGTGATGTTAACCGTACAGTAATTGCCTTTTTTACGGTAATTTCGGAACGCAAAAGGTAGCAAGGTAATTTCATTAAGAATATGGTCATTTCAAAAATATTCCATTGATAAAAATTCGGATTTCCATACATCACATATGGGCATTTCCATGTCAGCGTACGTGATATTTGTACGCTTACAAAGTGGAATAGATTTTGCAAAAATTAAGGTAACTGAAAAAATTGTCGTTATATACCATTCAGAGGGTACTACGTGTGAAATAAAATTTATTACATTTGGAACCATGTTGTCCAAATATCAAGGGAAATAAGGGGGGCATAGCGTACGTGACATAAAACTGAAGTGATGTTGAGGTGCATGCAAAAATATGCAATAATCTACGAATTGTGAAGTTTTTTTCTTCTTTTTTTTAATTTCTTAAACGAAGCCAACTATTTTTCTTTTATTATCCGTAAATTTGAAATAAAAAAAAAACGTTTAGATGATTTTATAGTGAACAAAATTTAATAGCGCACGTGACATAACGTGTTTTGTAAATATATGTAAGCAAAAACTTAAAAACAAATAAAAAATATGTATTTGGTGATAATAACAATAAAAACAATCAAGATTCAAATTCATTTCATACTGCATACTTTGTAATTGGGCGCTGAGTTTACGGAGCCACCTTAGCCTACTACAGAGTAGTACATACTAATTAATTTGAAAAATTTTCGCTTAGTGAATACGCAGTTCGAGATTCATATATATGCTGCTTATCATGATATGAAAACGGATGAAGTTTTCTTATTTTTAAAATTTAATGGAAACTTCGCAATTTTTCATTTGCATTTAGTTGCATTTGTAGTACTACAATAGCGTACGTGACGAATTTTAAATGCTTATAAAATTCTCATTACACAAATATCTTGCTTTAAACAGTTGCGACCGGTCAAATTCAAATGACGTAGACAAATAATGTTTTTGCACTGCGTACATGAAATTAGAATAGCATACAAGAAAATAAAAAAAAATATACAGCTATAATCGAACTCTATTTTATATCTTTCCTCGCGAACCTTGTTCTTTTATGTTGGAACATTAATTTTAAAGTATAATTGCAATGTTACAATTAACTGAATTTAGTCGCTAGAAAAGCGAAAATAGTTTATTGTAATGTCTTAAAATTAATCGAAGAGGTATTCAGTTTAAGCTGTTATTTTTGAAATTTAAAAATTTTAGTAAGGTATAAATACCTCTATAGTAAAATTGTATTGTTTTTTCCTCTTTTAAAATAAGTTTTAAGGGTTTTAATTTTTTCAGTCGTGGTTGCAATTTTCATGGAAATGCCCATATAAAAACACACAAATTAACATTTTACTAATGTATGAAAATCGCGCATTTTATCAATTGAATTCTTTCACTTAATTGTGAGTGTTGTGGATCGATTTTTAATAAAATACGGCCTGTTTTGTTTGGAACATATTTTCCTAAATGCTAACAAAAAATATCGGAATGTTTTTTTATTTTTATGAAACTTTTAAGAAAAAAAACTCTTATAAACTTTGTTCAGAAGGAGTTCCACGAACTCGTAAACTTGTGTATTTTTTTCATTATAAATGAATATAAGTAAAACTTATTTACCTTGTATTTATATACATATGTACTTCTACATTAGGACCTATTCACATATTAAGTAACGCTATTTTCATAACGCTTTTTAGAAAATTTTCAGTATAAAGTATATAGTCCGTTACAAATCTTAGTTGAATTCCTAGTTGAATGGTTTTAGAATCCTTTAAACACATTGCCGTTTTTATGTTCATATCATATGTACTTTGAGAGTATTAAATCAATATGTTTCGTATTGATTGAATATGTGTATGTATACCTATTTTATTTAAAATCCTTTTACTGCCGTATTCGTAAAAAAACTATTTAGGTGATTGATATGAACAAAATTTCCATTAAAATCTTTCTTAAATCACATATCAAATTCAAATATATTGCTTATGAATACTGCTATTGTTTTAATTAAAAACCTTTGCATACGGTAATTTCTTCTTAGAACTGTAATTTTTTTGTAACTTTGTCTAAATTGATTTGTATGTGATAAAACTGCTCACAAAGTCAAAATTTATTTTACGATAATAAATAATTGCTAATGCGAACCGTTTAATCGGTTAGGTGCATCAATGATAATAAAATTAACCACTAGTTAGTTGCAACAACCGATAAAAAGTAAAGTGAATTTAGAAAGACAATTTTTTAGTTGCAAATACCAATAATTGGTACTAAAATCCAATTCATAATATTTATTCGGTTGTGCTCTTCATATTCGTTACTTAGTCATGACAAAAGTATACGATCGGTTGATCTAATCCATTTAAGAAGTATCAGAATCATATCTTTATTACAATTATGCTCTTATGGTAATGAACATGGATTATTTGTTAGGTTCATAGAAAATTGATAGCGTGATTTGATATATAGTCTATTCAACTAATATTTCATCGACCTAACGATTTTCGAACTAGTCTTTTTCTGGGTGTAGAAAGTATTTTAGGTATTCGACATAAATCGAAAGAAAATTTCAAGAAAGTTTGTTAGTTTTATTTTTCAAATTAAGTAAGGACTTCATCGCCATACGATTATTATCAAATATTCGGGCGAATCGGTCGATACTTTAAGGTTGCAGTGTAAATTGATTAAATTCAGTAAACGCCATGCTGGCGGAAAGCATTATTACGTTGAAATCATGGATTTCAAAAGGCTGTTTATATAAAAATTCAGATAAATCGCTAATTATTTAGAGATCGCCATGATCGTCAAACGTAAATTAAAGTTTAGTGTCATATCAGTAGTGCAATTCTCAAACTTATTTTAACGCTAAACAAGGCGTTTAAAGAAGTTAACAACAAAATTATTGCTTTTACTATTCGTTAAACTTTTAAGCACTACTAGCTGCGTTAACTTTACGGCAATAATTTTTGTGGTGTTATTGAATAGACAACAGTCAGCTGTTCAGTTAAAGCACATCGTCTTTTGGCAAAACTCAAATTATTATTCGACAACAATATACACACACATATGAAATCTTTTATATATAAAAATAAAAATATTTATATTATTTAAACAATTAATAATAAATTTTATTTCTCAAAATTAAAGAAATTCATGAAAATATGTTCGTGTGCAAGCATAAAATCATTTGTTTTTTCTCTATTTCTCTTTGTGCTTTTCGTTTATTTTAATAGTGTTGGAAAGTGATATAAAATTTTAACAAAGACCTTAACACGAAGTTAACGAATCAAACAAGCATTACTTCAAACAGTAATTATTGGAGACAAAATAACATTTTATTTGAGCGTTAAAAGTTAATGAATTTCACTATCGGTCTATTTTTGCAACCTCCAATAATGGTCCGATTGCTCCTGTTTTTGGTTTGTGGAATTCTTTCGATGAATGCAGCCTTATGGAGAAAGAATAAAATAATCCTACTAATATTGTAAATGAGAAAGCTTGTATGCTTGTGAGTTTAAATGTTTGATCCACTATAACGCGAAAACCGCTTAATGGATTTGGATCAAATTTGGTAGACGGATGCTATATGAGGCAGATTAAGCATAGGATAATTTTTAAGGGATAAAACGAGAAGAAATTGGTCCTTTTGGTACTTTTTTATTGCCTTCGACTCTTGTGGTATTTCGCTCGCTGATGAAGTCACGGGTGAACGCTAGTAATATTATATGGAACTTTCATATCTGTGGACTTTTGATAAAACAATGAATAGATGTACTATATATAGTCAACTGAAACGCTAAACGCCCTAACTAATATTTTCATCATTTTACAGAAGAAGCAATAAATGCGCTAAACTACATAATTGCCCTGGTCCATTTAGACTTTCTTAGTATTATCACTATTTTTTCGGGTAAGTCTGATTTTTTAGTAGCTATATATATTGGTGAAATACATCAGAATTTACTAAATGTCTTATTCGACTTTTTGTTAGATAGCGCTTTTTGTGTTTTATTTAACGATATGTAGTTATTATTTTCATATCAGTTTCTAGTTGTAGTGGCTAGTGCTGGGATACTATCGATACTACCGATAGTTTTAAAATATCGATATTATTATTTAAAATGTAGTTTTGAAAACGTGTAATACTAAATTTAAACGATGAACTATTTCATGAAATTTTTTTATTTGCATATTGCAAGCACGAAGAAACAAATGGGGTAAAGAAAATTAAAAAAAAAACCGAAATTTTATTTCCTGCCAAATTTTCATCCCAAATTTTTCCTGTCCATTCTATTAGCAAATAAAGTTTCATACAATAAATTTCATGAAATTATATGGAACTTTCATATCAATAGTATCCCAGCACTAGTGGTGGCTCCAAATGGAAATTCTCCTTAATAAAACTATTGCTCTCTCCTTACCCACCAAAAACTTTTGTAATTTTTGTAATCGGTAGTACTTTATTAATGGGTTACAAAGTAACGAGTGGTACTTATTTATCTTATTAATATGATTTAAATTAGATAAGATAACTAGTTTTTAAAAAAATTAGTACGTATTTTTCTAATTATCTGAAAGTAGTAACAATTTGTTGATATGCATTAATAAAATAAGTAGACAACCACTTTTTAAGTCAACATGTGTTTGTATATGAAAACAAATTTTTGTGTCTTAAACTTATAAGTCAACAATAGCTCAGTGGGTAAAGAACTTGTCTTCAAATCTGAACGAGCACAGGTTCGTATACCAGCTGGGTGAAAAAAAAAAAATAAAAATTAAAAATATAATTAAAATAATAATAAAATAATGTGTACACAATTTTTTTTAAATTTTAATTTGTGCATTTGACTACTTATTTTTTAGCTTCACATAAGCGAAATAGTAACTAGTTAATTGCTGTGAAATTGTAAATACATTCGTAAGGAGTACTCCTTATTTTTTGGACTTCTCAAACAAAAATAAGTAGTTATCGAGTAAAATTGTAAGTATTACGACTTAAATCCTCATATACGTTTTTGCCTACCAGCAAGTAAAGTTTTTGTTGGGATTATATGTAATTATGTAAAAAACTTTTTAATCGGAAATCTGTGTAATAATTACAAAAGTATTTTAAATATTGACGTTGATTTACTTAAAGCAGAAGTCACTGCATTCAAAAACTGGCTAAAAAAAATTTCTAAAGAAAGTTTTATAAATGTAAATTTAATGAAATCTAAAATAGATATGAATGTTTATCAAAACTTGTTCAAACTTTTACAAGTGGAACAAGCCTTTTCAGCAATGAGAAGAATAAAGACATGGCTTCGTTCAACAATGAACCAGAATCGTTTTTCGAGCATGGACATTTTAAACATTGAAAATAACTACTCAAGGCAGATGGTTTCGCAGAAGATGTTCTCAATAAATTTTGTAAAAATTGGTTTTCGGGTGTTGCTAAACAATTTGATATAAACAATCCTTATTCTGGTATGTGATGATAATCGATCGATTTCAAATTGCTCGATTTCACAAAACTAATAGTAGTAAAACTAATAGAAATCTGTCGATTTCCATCACATACCAGATTATGTACATACATATGTACTTATTATGTACCAATATAAATTCAACATTTTATTTGTATTTTTTAAAGTCTGAATTTAAAACTTTAACTGCCAATGTGATGAAATAGATTTAATATTACTTTATTTTATTATTTATTATATTACACTACTCAGCACTGAAAAATAAACTGACTTTTCAACGTGCCCTATGATTGACCACACTAAACAGCACAAAACTGTAGTAAATAAGCACTTCTTAATTTTTAGGTTAAATATGGACATTTCCAGGGGAAAGTCCACTTTTCGTAACGTAACGCCAACAAGCAATTAATATGTATTTCAAAGAAAACCCAATTTTTTTACTTCTTTGTACATCGAACCAAATGGTTCTGAAATACAAACTTAATTCTAATATGCCGTTACATTATTTTTTGCTGGAAATGCCCGTATGCACTTTTTTGCTATTTCTCTATTTGAGTTTTATTTTATTTACAGTTTGTGTCAGGATAACTGAGTTTCATCGGAATGAAGTAAGAAATGTCTTTTTTGAGTTATTTTAGCTATGAACCTATAAATTTTATATTCGCAAATAACTTTTTCAACTCTTATACGACGCAAAAACTAGCAATCATATGTGGGCAAAAAATGTATATCCATCAGGTAGTTCATGAGATATAAGAACAAGACATAAATATAAAAAATCAAAAAACCCGACTGCGTAAAAAAATAAAATAAAACAACTTTAAACCGTCACATATCCTAAATGGTCATTCGAAATTAAAAATCATAAGAGAAACCTAAAGATGATTTTCAAATACCTGTCGATTGATACCCATTTTGATATAGTTATATATTTTTCGTATGAACAAAATAGCGTGTGTTGGCCGCCATATTGAATTTTGACTACTGTAATATCTTTAGTGACACTCCCCGAATCGACAAATCGACAAATTAAGCTTAAAACTCCTTTGAAAAAATATGAATTAAAAGTAATTACACCACTCAACACTGAAACAAAATATTCATTATGTCCATATGATTGGTCACACTAAACAATATAAAACTGCATCATTTGAAATTCTAATATAAATTCTAATAATATATAATATAAATATATCGTTAAAAACAGAATGAGTCGAAAATTTGAGTTGTTTTTCATAAATCTCAGGAACTACCAAATGGATTTTAATTTATTTTTTTTGACAACAATATGTTATTTTGTACATACATATGTATGTATATCCATCTTTTGTGTGGTATGCCAATTGCAAACGTTCAGTGCGAATGTAAAAGTTATTGAGACAAAACTCAAACATAATTGATAAAAGGACATTTCTAAATTCCTTTATACTCTGTTCAGACAGACATACACCTTAATTGCCCAATTTAAGAAATTAACGCAATTAAGAACTTAATTGAGTTCAATTTACCATACCAGATTGCACTTAATAAATTGGGCAATTAGTACTTATAGTGCATTTACACTAGAGCGAAATCTAGTACTTACGAGACTTTGAGCTAAGTCTAGTTGCTTTTTACTAGATTTCCCATACAAACCGGAATCTACTACGTCATTAGATTTTGACAAAATCTGCTAAAATCTATTAGTACTTAGTTATACAGCGGTGGTTTTGCTCCTACGCTGTTCCAGAATATATACTTTATAAGGTATACGCAGTAGTTGTTTTGCATTTGACGGATCTCTTTTTTTCTATTCAGTTTGACATTTCAAAATAAAAAAGGTCAAGCAACTATCTCTAGTATGGAAACGAAATCTTGCTAAATGTCAAAAAAGCCTTGTGTAAACGGTATAGATTTTGACATAGATTTCAATTAAAATCTACCAGATTTCGCTCTGGTGTAAATGTAGTAATAATTGTTTCATACATTGAGTAAAGTTCGCAATGCACCCTTTGCGACCAGTATGTTTACCAGTGTTGCCAGTGAAATTTCGAGAAAGATACATTTTAGTCTTCAAAGAGATAAATTTTTCCCCAAAAAGATACATATTGAAAAAAAATTTTAAATCCGTTTTTAACGTTTAACATATCGACCCCTTACTGCCAAATGATCGTAAGCGAAAAAAATTAAAATTTTCAGGAGGAGGGTTTTTTATTGTATTTAAACATGATTTATATTCATAAGCTGTCGCTTACGATAAAATTGTATAGATTTCAAAAGTTATCAAAAATTTTGATATTTTTACGATTTTAAACTATGGGCATCCTTATAAAATTTTGATTTCAATAAAAAAAATTGTTTTTTACAAAATGTCGCTTACGATCATTTCGCGCAAACATAACATAACATTTTTATTTCATATTTAATGAATATTGTAAAGAAAATGATATCATATAAATGCATTTTTATATATATTTAAGTCATAAATATTAGGTATGTAATTTTTAAAAATACAGTAAGCAAACTTTAAAACATTTTATATATAACTATCTTTGGATGTTGTCAAAACAAATTCATTTTTATAAAAATTATTATACGAGTAAAGGCGTTTTTTAGTATTCATAACGAAATGATAACTTTAAAAACCTTTGTCAGAGACGGAAAGTTAAATATATTTTTTCTGTACATTTTGCGTACAGATTCAAAAGATACGAAAAATGTCAGGATTATACATGGTACCTAAAGCCCTTATGACACTACATTTTGTCTTCATTTTTCAAGTTTTGGAGAACAGTGCAAATATAATATAATAGGAAATTTTGCCAGGTGCAAAGAGTTCAGCTATATTAAGATAAATACCAAATTGTCAAAGCTTTTACTAATGTTATCGATAAAAAATGGGGGCCTGTCAAAAGAAAAATTTAAAAATGTTCAACTTAAAATTTACATTTCAAGCTTGAAACATTAAAGTGTTGGCAAGTTAGCGGTTTATTCACGAATTCAACATCTTTTTTTCAACTTTTTTTTCTTTTATCGTTTTATTATAAATAAAAAGTAGGCAGCACTTAAAGAAGCCATTACGTTTTGTTTACATTTTGTATAGTTGTTTCTTTCTATCATTTGCTATTTCTTTCTTTCAAACCTATAGCAGAACAATACAAGAAAAATGTAGTGTCTTAAGGGCTTAAAGTCATCAAAAGATACGAAAAATGTATCTTTCGTATCCTAATGGCATCACTGAAGTGAGAAGCAAAAATTGTATACAGTGGCAAGCCCATGGTGTAATAAGTATACAGATGGCAGTACAACGTTAGATAAATATTTTTTGCTCTGGTAATTTTGTGCATAAGCCACGTCAAACACGTGTATTTTTTTGACAACCATTATCTAGTTTTTGTTTTATTGTTGTATTCGTTGTCCTTATGCGGCCACCTGTATGTATACTTATGACACCATTGGCAAGTCAAATTCTAATGGACTAAGCTTAATTTACTATGTGTGAACACTAAACTTAATCGCTCAATTAAAGTTAAATTATCTCAATTAAAAATCAATATCTGAACAGGGTATAACGATGACACTTACTTATTCTGACTCAGACTATAAACAAAATTACACTCAAAGGAAAGAAAATCTTGTTTCCGACACGAATACTCAAAAATATAAAAAAAAAATAAATTAAAAAAAATCATAAAAGATTTGAGATACAATTTTAAGGAAATTACACAAAAATTACAATAATTGGTATTTTTTACAATTTTTCTAAAAAAATGTTTGCGATATAACTCAAAATCTGTACGTGCTTGACCTTTTCTAATTTCAGATTCTTCTTAAGGAACCTGATGACATTTCACACCACGTAGAGACATGGCAGTTTAATTATTTTTCCATGAATTTGTCGAGTAGTGTTATTTTTGTTTTATGTTTTAAATGAAATGTGATTAATTTATTTTATACGAATTTTGTTTTTATATAAAATTAAAAATTTTTTTGGGCTTTGATATAATCTATATAAATAAACGAAATTTTTTTTTGCAAGGGCTTTAGCCCACCACAGTAAAGTTTATAATCTACGCCGGTGAGAATAGTTTGATATCAATCGGATAATATTTTAGAAATTGTACAGAAAAGTCATATCAGAAAACCGCCGACTAGTCTGCTTAGACAAGTTAGACATGTCGACAGAAAATGTTTCTGGGCTACTTTAAAAGTTTTAAAAAAAAATTTTTCAACTTTTAATTTCTAAAAATGGTGAATTTTGGGCAAAAATTGTAAAATTGTGCAAATTATATATTCGAGATCCCAAATAGTCAAATTGACGATAAATCATCAAATCTGGCAGCTTACGTATCGTAAAACAGAAACAGTGACGTCACCCTATTTTCATCAAAACCCGTCAAATGTAGATTAGAAATTGCTAGAATATAGCTAGAAATAGATAGCGATAGATCGCTAAATTTTGCAGAATTTTAAATTTTTCTCAAAAATTTATTTGAACATTCATACATTAGAGTAATCATTATTTTATAAAAATTCGATTTCTCCCAGTCTCACCCCCCAGTTTGGTGAGAATTGGTAAAAAACTGATCCTGCTAAATTTTCAGGTCAATCGGTTGGGGCTAAGGCGAGGCTCCTGCCCGCTCAAATTTGAAAAAAACCATAAAATCATTTTAATAGGAGGAAAATGTTGCTTGTGAAGTTTGCAACATTTCCTTCCTCTGCATTTTTTCTGTAGATCTAATAGTTAATAATAAAATAAATATAACATTTTCAAGCAACATTAGCTTATTTTAATGCTTCAGTCGTCCTCCCAGCTCATGACAACGAAAACAAAAAATGGTTTCTGATATAATTTCAGCCACTGAATCCAAATCTGCACTCAGTTTATTTTTTCTAGTTTTCGAGATATACGCTTTTTTCAAAAATGAAGCAGTTGCACAGCAAAAGTTAACATGACTGGATAACGGGTTGCCCTCTTCATTTGAAACAAAAAACCTAATTCGACAACAATATTATCTTTGAGTCACACGAATATTGTTTTCTAATCTGCTCATTTGTTTTAGAGATATCTTGAAACATGTCGAAGAAATTTTTTTTTATCAAAATTGTTGTTTTTAAAACATTCATAAATAATTAAAAAAATAAAAAATAAAAATTTTGGTATTTTTCTACAGCCTACGGAAAAGTTGTTAGGGAATGAAATGTTGCAAAACACAGGCAACATTTTTCTTCTATTAAACTTTCTTGTGAATTTAATATTTTGGAAGCTATGAGACAAGAAAACAAAATTTTATGGCTTTTCCAAAATTTGAGCGGGCTGTGTACAAAAATTACTGTATTTAATTCAAGCAAGTCATCACATGTCTATATATACTTTGTGCTATCGTTGTTTAACAAGATGACTTAGCTGAGATGGTATAGGCGTCCGTTATATAAACATGAGTAAACTTGTGAGAACCTAAGTTCAAGACCAAAAAATTACTAACAAACAAATTTATTTTTTTAACAAGCACACTTACTTACTGCTTAAGCCTTGGCAGGTATCGAAATTGCGACCTTCCGGCTAGTAGCTTTACACACTCTCAACTAAAGTACAATTCCTTTGGTTGATTTTTGCTGTATTTTATGGGTTATGGTAGGTAACCTATGAAGGTCGTTAGATTTACCAATATTTTATTTTGAGTGCTATACAATTAATATTAGATTATCAGGTATGTGATGGAAATCCATTTTAAGAACGAAGACATTTTAAAGGCCATTTTTAATACACTTTTTTCCAATTTTTATAATTTTTGTGATAAAACTCTTTTTAATAAAGAAATATTTCAGTAATATTTGTGGTAAAGTTCTTTTTAATAAAGAAATTAAAAAACACCTTTTAAAATGGCTTCGTTTTCGAAATCGATTTCCATCACATACCTGTATAAGTAAAAGTTATATGTTTGGTTATCATAGAATCTATGCACTCACCTATAAGGATCCAGAAATTTTGCTTTATTATGAAGTTGCAAATGATTCTAACAGAAAACGAAATTATTAAATCTTTCAGTACATAATGCAGTATGTTGGCGTAAAACTTAATTTAATCAAGCAAAATCCCCAGATCTATGTTGCATTTACATACTTTTTTTTTACTCTCAATGACCTAATGAGTCATATAGGGATCATTTGCATTATTTCCTAAAGCGGCCCGGCCAATACACTTTCAATATAATTGTGAAATTTTTCATATTCTACAATAATATATCCTTATATATCATATTTAATTGCTGCATAATATACATATTGCAAAAATCAAAAGCGTTTTGATTTTTATTGCCCAAGCAATAAAACTGTGTAATATTGTTTTCGTCTTACTTACTATTTAGTTTAAGCGAAGTTTTGCCATATAATTTAAAAATATTTTGGAATTTATTAATTAATCAATTTATCAATTAATAAATTGAGCATTTAATTCTTAATTGTTTCATAAATTGAGTAAAGTTCGAAATGCAACCCTTTGTGACAAGTATGTTTACTGCGAAGTAATGTTCAGTGAATAGCAAAAATTGTATAACGTCAGATGATTATTTTTTTACTCTGGTAATTTTGTGCATAAGCTACGTCAAACGAGTGTATTTTTTGTTTTAATGTTATATTCGTTGGCCTTATGCGGCCACCTGTTTACTTATTACACCATTGGCAAGTCAAATGCTAATTGAGTAACGTTAATTTACTATGTGTGTTCACACATCATAATTGCTCTATCAAAATTAAATTGTCTCAATTAAAAATCCATGTCTGAACCAGGGTTGTCAGATTTTTTCCGACCTATTTCGCCAAATTGATTTTAAAGTTTCCAAAAGTCCCCAAAATCAATTTTATGTAGTTTTTCTTAATATAGTATATTTACTAATAAATTTGTTTTTATATAATAATTTTTGTAATATAGATTTTTATAAAATTAATCGTATAAAAATTTTGCAGAAAATCGCCAAAAGTAGAAGTAAAATCGCCAAAAATTATTTTTTGTAATTGTTCTCCTCCAAATTCAAAACGCATTATGACTATAATTAATGCAAGAAAAATCATAAAAATCAAATTGTTTTAATTTCTTCCAGACGAGTTTTGGTAGGATTTATTTTTGAAACTACTTCCTGAATTACAAAAATTTTTTAGTTCAATTTTGTTAAAAAATAGCCATAAAAATCGCAAACAAATTTATTTATCGCCAGAAAATTCGCCATGTCGTCAAATCAAAAATTTAGACGCCAAAGAAGTTTGGCGAGAAGTCGCCATATCTGGCGAGAAGTCGCCATGTCAGACAACCCTGGTCTGAACAGGGTATAAAAGATCTGCCTGATCCTGAATACAATACATATGCAACTTAAAATATGACTTAAAATATGGCAGCTTTAATATTATCAACCGTGCTATTTCAGAATCCCTTGAAATGACCATGTAAAAAAACAGGATTAGAAATGAAATCTTTTCCCAAAAAAAATCTCTAGATTTTCCGCCAATAGATAAAACAGTTTTTTGCCCGCTAAACAGGTTTCAAAATCTCTAGATTTGACGTGAAAATCGCCGAGTTCCCGTCACTGAACAGAAACCACAAGAGAAAAATGCACGATTGCAACTCACTCAAGAAAATTTCCGCTGAATTAAAATAAAATCAAGAATTTGTGTGCCCTAATTAAATGTTGTCGCCTTATAAAAGCTTCAATTTAACACAAACGCCAAAAATGTTAAATAACATACAAGTTGATAAAATGTAGTATTGCCAGAAAAGTTTTGCCTCATGTCCACAATTTAAAGAATACTGTCCCCAAAAACTCCCATTTCAAAAGTAAAAATCCGCAATAAAAATGATTTATGAAGTCTGCATATTTTATTACTTGAAAATAATAGTATTATTTTAATTTTACCATATATGAACCCATGTACATAGATGTTTACATGCATATTAATTTTTCACTTATAATTATACTGGTCTGCAAAAAAATAAACAGTTTTCCTTTAAATAAAAATATGTGGAGGAAATAAAGCTAAATGCGCTAAATTCACATCCGTTTAAAATTTTTTCTATCAGGCTCAGACTTTTTATGAGAATAACTAATGTGCCACGCGAAATGAGGCGATAACGGTAATATATTTCAGCATAACTTAAGAACGAATTGGTCAATTTAAATGTATAAAGTACTAAAAGATGCGAAATAAGATTAACTTTAAGCCATTAATACAAGATATTTTTTTCATACTTCTAACCGTTTCGGAGTTATTCTTTCATGCAGAATTGTAAATTTTTTTCGTTTTTAAAAGCTCATAAAAATTTAAGAGGGAAAAAATTTTACATTTGTGCTATTTGTCAAAAAACTAGGTATATTAGGAATAAAATAAGCCATAAATTCTTAGAATAGATGGACAAATGTCGATTTCATTTACAATTAAGTGAAGTTTCAATACTTTGAGAAATGTTATTTTCTAAAAATAACAGTAAAATTTAAGAGAGATAAAATAAATTAAAGGCTTTCCTTTTTTCTGGCACAAATTGAAAAACTGGTTTGTTTATGATGTTTTTTGGTTTAATTTTGCACAAAAACTAATATTTTGGTACAAAAGTTCTAAGAATAAAATTATATTCAATATGTTTTGTGTGTAGAATACCGCTTTTTCTGAAACTGTTATTCTTACATATTATTATGTACAGTAGTTTTGATTTAACTAACTTTTGTTTAAGAGAACTTTTGACTTAACTGCAAAAAATTATTATCTGGTGTCACTATATACATATATTTTAAGTGCACTTTCTATACCTGCACTTTTAATATAATGCCTTAAATTTTTGGAATTTTAAAATTGTTTTCATACAAAAAATCAATCTTAGCTGCATTTTGACTTAACTGCACAAAATATTTTTTTCTGCGATTATTCTAAAAAACTCTTTTATAAGTGCACCTTGTATACCTGCACATTTAACAAATTTTTTTGGCAGCTTTAAAATTTTTTCATATAAAAAGTTAAGGTTAGCTGCACGCATTAAATAATTGTGTGTACGTGCACATTAAGGCAGATAAGTACATATAAGCTAACATCATTTTTGACTTATCTGCACAAAAAATTGTGAAAAGTAGATTGTGCAGCTAAGTCAAAATTACTGTATAAGGCATAAGCACCGCGACCCAAAATAGCTCTTGTTCAGCCCAGATCTGTATTGAAGCAGATTAAGGTTACGCTAAGACTTATTATTCTGCTTGGTTAGAGGTTATACACTTCACTTGGAGTCATCAGGATTCCTCCAAGGAAATTCATTGTGTGCGCCATTATAGCTGGACAATCGCGGAGGTGGCGGTAGAGTTTCATGATAAATTTTTGCCACCTAAGACCACTTTGGCAGGCAAGTACTCTGAGCTCATTTTTGTCCATTACCACTAAATGGCGAGCAAACACCACCTGAGCCCAGGAACTATTCTTCTCTTTAACGTATCCACGCCAAATGCGAAGGAAGGGTTCCTGTCCTAATAACCTACTTAGATCTGCTCTTTGCACTATGATCAGGCACGCAGCACAACGTCAGTTTATTATGAGCGTCAAGTTCATTAGCATATCCTAGGTCATTCATTGACAACACGTACATAAGTGATTTTTACAACTTTTCAATTGAAGAAATTACATTATAACTTAAGGTACGTTCACACTTGGCAAATATTTGCAAAAAAAACGTGACCAACAGACAAGCTAAAATTGTATTTCCTTTAATTTCGATATATTTTTAAATATGGGTTCGAATATATTAAAATTATTTTAAAATAGCTTTTTGCAGCATAATTAACTTTATTTTGTGATATAAAAACTAGGGATGTAACGATACACGTAATATTTAAAATTGATATTAACCCAGTATAAAAAATAGGAAGTAATTTTTAAGCAACTACATTTTCAATGCTTCCAAAGAATCTATATTTCTGTTTTGGCCCACCGACCAATTGAGTTAAGTATGGGTTATATATATTTGGAGTATCTTCTTTCAGAATCCGAAATATGTTTCACGAAATTATTGTTGGTTTCTGAGATATCAAGCATTCATTGTGCTTGATATCATCAATTTCGATACACTTTTTGTAAAAAAAAAATTAAAAAAAAAACAGAAATCAAGTAAAATACCAAGTTTCATCAATATTAACTTTTTATTCTATGTAAATATCTTTTCTAATAACATTTATACACTTATTTTCAATAAACAGTAGGGAAATTTCATCTAAATAACAAGATACTCAATACACAGCAGTTAGTATACACATGGAACACAGAAAGCTACTTCTTACAAATAATATATAAAAAATTTTCACTTTCACTAAAAAGATGTTAATTTTTAACTGGATTAACGAAAGTTCACAAAAATTTAAAATTTTCTTATAAATATATGCCGGAAGCAGTGGTGAAACTACAAAAAATTCTATCGGGTATATTTTGAGAAAACTGCATGTAAATCTTCTTGGTCGTTATTCTCCATTCCGACTTTTTGACATACGAGCTAAACCAGAAATGAGGTCGCGGTTTATCAACTAATATTCTTCTAAATAAATTAATAGCTTAATTGCTAAAATTCTTTTAAAAGTTTATATCTATCTATTCACTTAAATTTATATGAAAGCATAGTTTTGCGTAAAAAGAAACAAAAGCATAAAAAGAAACAAGTTGCGAAAATGGGTAGTTTTTCATCCTTTCTCCTTGAGGAAAAATCATTATAGAACGCCGAGAAAGAAATTTTTATATAACATCGCTCCAAGTCGGTGACTTTTTTGGAGTGATTTTTTTTTTGCTGGGAACAAGATTTAAAAAACAATGAATTAAATTTTAGCTCATTGTAAAATTAACAAAAAAAAAAATAGTTTTTCTTACAAAATAACAGCGTAAAATATTATTGATATTTAAAATTGATATTAATAAGATTTAGAAAAACAACGAATTGAATTTAAGTCATGCTTAAATTAACATAAAATAAATTATTTTTTAAAAAAAAAACTGAAACAAATTTAAAAAGTATTGTCGTATCGACAGTAAAATATCGCCGATACCGATGTATCGGAAAATCTGAAGTATCGCCGATATATCGGAATCGGTTACATCCCTAATAAAAACCAAGTTAAATCACACTAACCCCTAGCAAAAGTAGTGGTTACGTTTTTTTGGCAAATATTTGCTGAGTGTGAACGTACCTTTGGGAGCTAAGAAACAAAGGGTTACAAGTGTCAAAACTAAAAAATGAGTTAGATGCAGGTATCAACACTTCACACTAATATTTATCGCTCAAAAAAATTTCAGACCTGTATAATAATTTGAAAAGGCTCTATGTATTACAAAGCCAAAAATTATATATGAAAAGAAAATTAACAAAAAACTTTGAAACTTAATTACTCTTTTTTGCACCCCTTTCAGTATAACTAAGAGACTTAAAACCTTAGTTATACTGAAAGTGTTACTAACCACGAAATAAAATAACTGAAAATTAATAGTATATCATGTTAAATAATTTCATATATTTATTATGTTTTTTAGCGTTTTATATAACTTTTTTTTTCCTGAAAAATAATATAAAATCAGTTACGTGATGTTAACATATCGTTCCTACCATGTCTAACTATAGAATATGCAAATCGTGCTATGCAGAAGAGCGCAAAAATCCCTCTATGGTGAGCATAAAATAGGCGCCTTCCTAAATGTGCTAGTTTTAAAATGTTTGTTATTGCGGCGAAGCGTGTCGTACAAATCACAGGACCACGGTCACGAATTTTAAAAGCGCATTTTGTACATTGGACAAATTTTCATCGAAAATTTTAAGCATTTGGTAGCATCAATTTCAGCCTACTGTGTGCACACACGTTCAATTTATATTGTGATGGATATAAACCAGTGAAATACTATTTAAAAATAATCGAAGTCCCTACTACAGTAGATAAAAATTTATGTTTATTAAAAGTGCATATAATTAAAAGTTCCGAAATCCCTCACGAAAATCTCCCTAAATAAAAGGTGAAATCCCCAATTTGGGGACAAATCCCCTCATCCGACTACACTGATAACATGTTAAATAACATGCATGCAAGCTTAAAGCTTATTTCATTCTGCTAATATGTTAGGAAGTTAAAATATGTGTATGTGTGTGTGCACATGTAAAAAAAGTTTCATTTTGCAATTGTTCTACACTCGTAGCACCCGTTAGGCAAAACTTTTTAATAATTCCTCTTGCCTCTACACCAAAGCGCAAGCGTTGCATGCCATTTGATTTCCTATTGAAACCTTTTATTCTTGCACATTTTCTTACAACTTTGGTGCGGAAAAAATGGTATAAAAAGCCTTGTCCTTTGGAGGAAAATTACATTCGTTTAACAGTTACTGTTGGTTTAAAAACATTTTAATAAAAATAAATTATAAAATAAGTGAAAAAGTAAAAGAAAAAAAATATTAGTTGCAACTTGGTGTTAAGTTTTTTTTACTTAAAAGATTCTTAAAAAGTTTAATCTAATTTAATTTAAATTTTGTTCTATTGTTAATTCTTGTCTTAATATTTTTCTAAATTTAACACTAAATGTGCAATATATTGGAATTTATTTGTATTTTGTATTATTTTTAAAACTTTAATTTTAAAGAAAACAAAAGTGCTTCGAAAAGTCAAACCTTAAAAAAGTACAACAATAATTTGAGTATGATTTGGGAATAGTATTTGATTACTTTCGAAATTTCAAGGTAAGTTGAATTTTTTTATAAAATATTATGACAATAAATACATTTAGGGTGTATAAAGATGTTATAAATCATTTATTTAAAGATAACAATTTTAACTTTGTTAAATTGTTAAAAACTTATAATTTTAATTGCGTTAAATATCAAATAACAATTTTATTTAAATTACTACACAAAATATTCTATTAAGCAAAAAGTTTTTAAAGGATTGTTTGAAATTGTCATCTTTGCAACAAGTGCTAAAATCGGCAATAAAAATTGATAATTTCTATAATTGTTTGCTGGATGTCGGTAACGTGGATGTCTAAAAGTTTTCAAAGTTGCTGGTACAGACATTTTGAAAAAATATTTTACTTTATTAAGTGGACAAGTAAAAAATGTTGATGTTATCGGTTTTTCTAAAATTTTTTTTGTTTTTTAAGTTTCCTCGGAAAAATAATCACATTTTTATTTATTTTTTTATTTTTCTTCCGACGGTGAAAGTTGGATGATTTTCCGGTCTGATTTTAAGCCAAACTTGGCGATTTTGACAAAAAGTATTGAAAATTTTGAACTAGAACAATTTTCAGAATTTTTAATTAAAAAAGAAAATAAAATGGGACCTGAAATTTCTTAAATAAAGACACGCGTGATTGGACTGGATATGCTAACTGTCATTTTGGAAGTATTTTGGGACGTTGATCTCAAATTTGCTATCCGTTTAGTTTTAGTGCCAATAGTTTTCGAGATATACCTTTATATCCAAAATTAAGAGAGTTGCACGGCATATATTGGGATAACGGGAGAACAGCCCCCGCCACTCGATTTGATTAAAACCAACATCCATATTCAAATTTCTTTCGAGCCATTGAAATGAAAATTTCTATGTTGATCAATGGTTTTGAAGATATGTGATAAGCTTGGGCGAAAGAAATTTGTTAAGCTGTCTTTAAACATTTTCGTTTTTTTAAGACTCATAAAAAAATATGCGATACGATTGACCTGGGAATTCCCGCTTTAAACGTGCTAAAAAACCCATAGATTTTTGGAGCAATTAAATTTTTTTTTCAACATTTTCAACGAGCGATATCTCCCGAACGATTTAATCTATTTTGATCAAATATTCAGCAATCGAAGCTCCTTTTTGAAAGTTAAGAGTTGATTAGATTTTTTAATTTGATATTGCCTAGAAAAGAGATGGTATTTTAAATATCAAGAACTTCCTTCTGATTTTGATCTCAGTACTTTTAACGGTCTTGTTAATATAGAACAAAATAAACTACCTGTTACTTGCTTAGTCCTTAATATTATAAAAAAGAACTGTTTAATTATACAGGTCAACGAAAGAAAACTTTTTGAAGAAAACTACATTTCTAAGCAGTTTAATGTGCTTAAAAATACTGTGTCATCAGTTTTTTCCTACCACCCACAGATGGGCCTGTCTAATATTTTCACTAGATACATTTCACACTAATTCGAGAACGATACGCCCCATTTCGCTTAAAAATACCAAAAGCCACATGACTAAGCTGCCATAAAGCTGTGTTAACATAGTTTTTTTAATTTGACGAATGCATTCGGAGTTATTTAGAAATTATAATCTAAAAAAAGTATTCTTATAATCTAAAAAGAATATTCCAATATATTTTCTCAAGTCAAATTTATCGAAGTCGAACATCTGTATTCCAGCATATTGCAGACATTTTTCGACTATTTGTTGCTCCAAAGATTCGGAATATATAAAGCCAGACTGGATATGACCAATTCCTTCATATACATATTCTGTTAAACTAACTTACTTCTACATTTTACTTTATTTATATTTACAATTCATTGCTAATTACGAAATTCGAAGCATTTATTCGCTTAGAATTTGGGACAATTGGAAAGTTTTTACAAGTTGGTTGAGCGGTACCATTTAGTACCATCTGCTTGGTACTAAATAAGTTGCAATCGGTATTGCAATTGCTACCTCTGCTTGGCAGTATCAAAGCAGAGTTTGAGGACGATAGGTCTACACCAGTAAGATGGAATATGCATTTTTTGTACAGTTTCGTACTTCATCAGCTTTTAGATGTCTTGGGTTTCGATGAAACCTAAACCCGCCTTGGACTGGTTCCATTTGTAAAACTTCAACTGCCAGGACCAGGAATTCGGGGCAATTGAGAGAATCTAATCTATAAAAGTAAAAATTGATTTTGTGAATCCAAATTGATTTTTACTAATGTTCGTAACGTTATATTCAGAAAGAATTGGGCATGATTAATATTCCAAGGAACAAGGGAAAAATTAACATCAACTTAATTTTTGAACGTACACAGTAGAACAGAGTAGCGCCACTTTCTGAAGCCGCTACACTTCCATCGTCAGTGCTCACGCGTATTTGCTTATCACCACTTGTCAGGTGGCACTGTTGAATGTGATTTTAATTCTTATATATACAACTTTTTCGTGAAAATTTATACGAGCATTAAATCACTCTCAAGCTGATATTAAAGTGCACTTTCCCAGCGTTGCCATCGGTTTATTTTTTTCATTCCCATTTTTCTGATTTTTGTTCTACTCATTTTTCTGATTTTGTTCTTCCCTTGTTCCTTGGAATATTAATCGTGCCCAATTCTTTCTAAATATATCGTTACGAACCTTAGCCTAATAATCAATTTGGATTCACAAAGCAAATACGTTCGAAATAATCATATTAATGAAAATTGATTTTATTTCAAAGACGTGCAACTACTTACAGTTTGACTATGTCATTTAATTCTTACTTATCATTAGTGAAGCTTTGACTTTATATTAGGGTATTCATTTTAATCAACTTTTCAATTGTTCGATTAATCAATTAATCGAAATTGAGGTTTTTAAATTACTCGAGCAATCGAGTAAAACTTTTATTTCGTTCGAGTTATTCGAGTAAGCTTAACTTCAAAAAATTATTGGAGTTAATCGGAAAATGTTTGAATTTAATCGGTTTTTTGTACATTTTTGTGGAAAAAATAAAACAAAACAAGTTTTTTCGCATTTTCACATATTTTAATAATAAAAATAAAAGCAAACACAACATTTCTACATAAATTAGATCATAAACTGATCCTTTAGAAAAGTTTTTTTCACTATTCAAATGTTGCGCTTTGAGAAAATTTTGCGGCAGGAAATGTTTAATAATATTCCGACCTGTCCTGTATTCAATGCAGAATAAAAATAGTCGGAATTGGCATAGCATTATTGTTGTTATAAATATTAACTTGTAACAATAAAGGCCCGGTGACACTTAGGAAATATTTGACCAAAAAATCGTAGCCACTACTTTTGCTAACTCTGATTTAACTTGTTTTTTATATCACAAAATAAGGTTAATTATGCTGCAAAAAGCTATTTTTACATTATTTTTAATAAATGCGAACCCATATTTAAAAAAATATTATAATTAATGGAAATACAATTTTAACTTGTCTGTGGGCTACGTTTTTTTCGGAAAATATTTGCCAAGTGTGACCGTACCTTAAGGCTTTTATAATTCCGAACATCACATTGGATATTTTAATACGAAACATCTAGCTAACTAGTTGCTCTCGAAATATCTTCTTTATTTCAAATAATTTTTGTTTGATGTTTATATTTCCGAATTTTTTTAAAAGACATTTGAAGTTGGTTTCTTTCTCCCTATTATTGTTACTATATTGGGCCTGATTGTGTAAGGCGTTGGCGTAAACGCCTAACTCGTTTTTTTGTAGTGGATTAAAGAACGCGGGTTGTGTGTTGCTTTAATCTATTACAAAAAACGACATAGGCGTTTACGCCAGCTCCTTACACAATCAGGCCCTTTATGTACTTAATTTTTTGATCATGCGGACTATTAGTATGAAATAACGTTCGAATTGAATGGCAAATTTCATATAAATTAAAAAAATTTCCACTTTTTATTAAGTAATCTACAAAAACTCATTGAAAAAAAAGAAAATTTACATAAAATTTTTTAATCGAGTTATTCGATTAATCGACCTAAATTACTCGAATAAATTTTTACTCGAAATTAAATTTTTTGTTTGATCGAACACTATTTGACTTTAATTATTCGATTAATCGAGCAAACATTATTCGAGTGAATACCCACTTTATATTGAATAGAAGATATCTAGAACCAACCATACATCCTAAGGTGCTAAATTTTCTTTTGTTACCATCAGGTGCCATTTCATTTCTTAAACAGCCTGTTAACTTAGCAATACTATTTTCCTATAATTCGTTCCCCTATTAGAAAGTTAAAAAATACCCACATTTCTTTCCCATATTAGAAGGGTAAAAAATGCTCCCAAGTTAGCACCCAGTAAAAAAATGTCATGCTTATTTCGGAACAGTGAACGTGTATGAAACAAACTATACAAAAAACTGATAGCCCTAGCGGGGTTGTTCTGTAATTCGATTCGAAAATAAAACTGTTCGAATTTGTATGCTGTTTAGCATCCCCAATTTGAACATTTTCATCCCCGAAATTCTCCAAAAATCAATTTGTATCATTCCCAAAGATCCCCGCAAAAATAATACTACTTCAATTTTAATTCAAAGGTGAAAAGCAAAGGTGTACAAGTGCCAAAATTATAAAGATGGCGTTATGTGCAGTAATAAAAACTTAATACCAGTATCTATCACTCTACAAAAATTTACCCCTTTGCTTTTAAGCCTCCCAATTCATTTAAGCATTAACTTATGAATACTTTATTTGGACTGTAGCTCATTTCATTTGTACATATCGATGGTTATACGTTGACACTCGTAACTGATTTTTTATTATTTTTAACAAAATTCAGAAAACGTTATATAAATTGATAAAAACTTTCCTATCTTCAAAATAAAAAACCGAAATTAGTTAAAAGTATTTACTACATAATTTGCAGTTATTTTGTTTCGTTTCGTGCCTATTTATTCGTTTCAGCCTATTTATAATGGAATTTCTTCAACTGGAAAGTTGTAAAATATACGTGTATTGTAAACATATGACCATCGATATGCTGTACATTTAAGTATATATTTTTGTGTGTATTTCTAACATATTAGTTGAAATGATTAATAAAATCAAAAGTTCGGAGTCCAAATCTGCTTTAAAGGTAAACAATTTCACAACAAATTCCATTATTTTTAAAATGTATATTAATAGGCAGATTTTGTAACAAATTTCGTTTCTAGAGGCTTTAAATTTGTATGAAAAATTATTTAAATGCATTTCAAAACAAAATGTTTCCATAGAAATTTCAAAACGATAAAAACTTTCGTATTTTTTTTCTTGAAGCGCAATGTCTTGAAATTAAAATAATGCAGGAAAAAATAAAAATATACACAGAAAAGAAAAAGACAAGAATTATATTCAATAAAACCATGTTAATAAAAAAAATATTAATTTCAATAACATTTATCTGTAACATAATAAAATATTTCGTTGTAAGTATTTCTTTTCCATGCCGGTTATTTCTTTTCTTTTTATACATAAGTACTTAAAACAAGTTGTATCCCATAAAAAAATAAATGGGATATGGCTCAGCTATAGAGTGTATGCTTTACGTCCGGAAAGCCCGGGTTCGTATTCCAGCCATGTCAACATATTTTTAATTTATATATAAATTTTTATTTTGAAACAATTTTGTTATCAATATAGGGGAATTCTTTATCACAGGAAATTTGAAAAAAAATTATTGAATTTCGCGATTTTTGTTATCAAAAACGAAACTTATTTTTTTCTGTGTATAAAGCATAAGAAACCCCTAAAAATCTTCTAAAATCCCCAAAGCATAAAAATAATCCCCAATAAAGTCGCCAGATTTTTATCCCCATTTCGAAAAGAATATCCCCGACTTGGGGATAAATCCCCTAATCTGAAAACACTGGCTATTTACGTTGCAATTCGAAAGCGTTTTCTTTCTATTCTTTCTACTCTACACAGAAAAAAATAAGTTTCGTTTTTGATAACAAAAATCCCGGTATTCAATAATTTTTTTTTCAAATTTCCTGTGATAAAGAATTCCCCTATATTGATAACAAAATTATTTCAAAATAAAAATATATATATAAATTAAAAAAATTTTGACATGGCTGGAATACGAACCCGGGCTTTCCGGATGTAAAGCATACACTCTCTAGCTGAGCCATATCCCATTTATTTTTTTATGGGATAAAACTTGTTTTAAGTACTTATGTATAAAAAGAAAAGAAATAACCGGCATGGAAAAGAAATACTTACAACGAAATATTTTATTATGTTAAAGATAAATGTTATTGAAATTCATATTTTTTTTTAATAACATGGTTTTATTGAATATAATTCTTGTCTATTTTTTTCTGTGTATAAGCCACGTGATTTCATAGTGCTGACCACAATGCAGGTTTTTGCAAAACTTTTCTAAAATACTTATTGGCTATAAATAGATAATACTGAAAAATATAAAATATAAAAGTTGGCAACCGTAGCCATGTGCCATATTCAGTGTTCTATTGATATGAGTATTCAATAGAAAACTGAAGATGGCACATAGCCGAAACCCCTCTGTTTATCAACCAAATTAAAAAAAAATATATCCTTTTATTTTGTTTTCATTAATAAAGTATGTTTTATTAGCTTATTTAGAGATTTAAACAATCTTATGTATCATTATAGCTTCATGCTCGGGTCTGAAGAGGTTAATGTGCTCAGACCATGTAAGTGTATCATTAAAAGTAATTCCGCGATTGGATGCAGAAGACACAAAGTCAATAACGTTGTTGCTGATTTTTATTTGGGGATTGTGGAAAGTTCTCTTTGTTTTGGAAAGGAGAATACATTTAGATTTTGCTCGGTTGATACACAATCCGTTGTCATTTGCCCAGATATCAATCTTTTCCAAATCATCATAGATTTCACTTACACAGACAGAAATATTTGCGACATTGCAATTTTTATAGAGCTGCATGTCGCGACGTGTATATACCCTACGGTAAATGGAACTGACACAAAACAAATCACGTGACCGGTCCCCAGGGACTAGTCCGAGTTGTAACACTTCCTATGAAGCGGACCAGCCACTTTTACATGGGGATGGCCTAGGATTGGGTTAATTGATACTTTGTATGCACCTTGTAACTTATCTCTGAACTATCTTATGGAGTCCTAGTCGGTGTAGAATAATATAGATTATATATAAATATTATTTCAAAATTCAGATGTAATTATCAATTAAGTTATTTTTTTTGTTGCAAATCCAAGCAGAAATTGTATTTTATTTTTAAGCGGTGTCTTTGATAGGATTCGAACCGACAACCTCCGGCATGACAGGCTAGTACACTACCCACTCGACCACAGGGGTACTTATATTTCAATGTTATAAATACTAGTTAAGCTGGAGTTAATATCTGAATACAGTTACGGAACAGGTTCCTGAGTGGCATGGCAGTCTCATTGAAGGGAGACAATTATTATTTTATAGATACTATGTGATTGGCCTTAGATCCAAGTGCATGGAATTTGTTCAGTGCCATTTACTACAATAGTAGCCGGAGTACCAATTAAATTGACTGAAAGTGGTTAATATGTGGCCATTTACATAATATGTTTTTTCACCATTCACTACTCCTTATTTTTGGTAACAGTCTCATTTTCTCAAGACATAGGACGAGTACTTTTGGGTCATTTGTCACCAAATTTTCCGCAGGGTACATTTAACTTATTATAAGTGAAGAGAATTTATTTTTTGCTTCTTATTTTATTTATTTGAAAAAGGAAATTTTGAGGTAGGTATATCCTTGCTCTGAATTGAACGAAAATTTCAAGAAGCATTAAAGTTATTAAAATTTTTATCTGTATACAATTTCATTTACAATTAATTTTCTCTCCATTATGGAAATTTTTTATTTCAGGATATATTAGAAGGACACGAATACTTGAAATTTAAATGGCCAAAATTTAGGTGTGGTTTATATATAGTTCAAACTCATAAGTGAAGGAAATTTATTTTTTGCCTCTTTTTTACTTTTTTGAAAAAGAAAATTTTTGAGGTAAGCGTACCTTGCTCTAAATTGAACGAAATTTTGTCAAAGCATTAAATATATTAAAACTAATGTTTGTACAATTTCATTAAGTTATAATTATTTTTCTCTCCGTTATGATAATTTTTTATATAAGGATATATGTGCGTCGTCTGCGTACATATGGATTTTACTGTCGATAAAAATATCAGGCAAGTAATTGATGTAAAGGCAGAAGAGAAGCAGCCCAAATTGAGAACCTTGCGGAACGCCTCTTTTGACATACAGTGCTTCAGTGACTTCGTCTTTAAGTTAAACTATTTGAGATCTGCTAGTAAGGTATGAGGATATAAGGTTGCAGGCCGATCTGGAAAAGCCAAAGAGTTTTTGAAACTTAGTTATCAGAATAATGGGATCCACAGTATCAAATGTCTTGCTATGATCCAGAAGAATCAAAAATGACACCATATTTATATCAAGTTTGGATCTAAGATCCTCAATCGTATCTACTATTGCGGTTATTTTTAGCTGCAACATGGCAAAGGTCATCACAGATGTTATTTATAGGGGGTGAAATATTAATATTAAAAAACTAATTATTGAGAGCATTTATATCATGTTGAGAGTTGCAAGAGCAGGACTTTTTCTGCACGACACCAATCTAACAAATTTCATTCCATTTAGACTTACTACCTATCGCGGAAGAAAAAAAATTTTTTTTTGATAAAACGAAGCTTTTGCAGATTTAATTTCTTCCTTACTTCCTTACGAGCAGAATCATAAATGACCTTGAGGTCGCTAGACTTAAACCATTTCCAGCGAGAGTAGGCTTCATAGCGTTTCTTTAGTATTGATTTAATTCTAGAATTGAACCAGAGTGACTGATTGATTGGCTTTGATTCTTTTATTTCTTGTTGGAACACTCAAGTCGAATAGGTAATTAATATTCTCTAGAATTAATGAAAGTTGATCGTCACCACTCACAAGGGTATAGATCTCCTCCCAGCGGATATTATTAATGGATTGATTGAGCATTGTGTAATCAATGATATCCAAATCACGATATGAAACATGTGAATCTTCATTATGCAGAGACAGGTCATAGGTTAGAAAAAGCAAATCGTGTTTTGAGAAGACCGAAGCTGCAAGTTGATCATAGAGGAGCTCCCTAGAAAGCGTTGCCACTTTCTGTACTATAGTACATACAAAAACTGTAGTATTAAAAAATGTTTGTATTATTTCTGTACCATGAAATTTTTGTACCATTTTTGTACTATTTTTCTAATTGATGAAAAATAAAAAAAATAATAAACAAAACAAAAAATTTTACTGAACGTTCCATAAGCTTTTGTTAGAAAATATACCTAGTTTATTATATACATTTGGCAGTAATGCTGCTAATAATAATGCTGCTGAGTATTCAATAGAACACTGAAGATGGCACAGCCGAAACCGGTCTGTTTACAAACCAAATTTGACGTGGGATGACGGAAAATCGTTCCAAAAGTTGCTAATAATGTTCCATTTCTCTGCATTGAGAACACCCACATTAAAGAAGTTTTTAGAAATTCGGAAATACTAAAAGACCTAAATATGCATAGAACTAAGGCGACACCGATTATGAATACTGTTCTAGCGCCTTGTTTGTCTACGGATTTAGTGATGAACCAGAACAAGACTGTAACGTCGACCGAAAATCATTTAGAGAGAAACAACAACGACCGAAGCGACACATTTTTCATTAATTTTATTAATGTGCTATTTCTAGAACCCAAACAATCGTATTCAGTGAACAATTTGTATGAAAAGCACTCACTTTTTCGAGTGGTTTCCATACAATTTTCTACTCAAGTCGATTGCTTTGGTTCTAGAAACAACACATACAATTTTGCCTTTTCCTTTTATATATCTTTACTTAACTCAAATGTCAATTTGTATGGAAAAACACGTTGCTCCGTAGTTCTGCTTCATCATTTGTAAGAAAAATTCAAAGTGTAAGAACACAAATCGCATTTTTTTACACTTGTTTTGATGACAAATATTCTAAATTACAACATGCCTTTTTTTATTTGGAAATATACAAGCTATTAAAGCAAACTGTTATGGAAAAGGCAATGCCATTTAAACATCTTGTTGGTTTCGTAGCGGACACAGCAAATGTCATATTCGGTATTTAATTATAATTTTCTTTGTTTTTTTTTAAAGCGAAGTAACACAATCATGCCTGCCTTCCAGTTAATTAATTAATATGTTACCTTCTGTGGAAAAAGGATAGTGTAGAGAGAACAGGTGGTGAAGTGGGAGATAGATAGAAAGTTTAATTCATTTGCAACTCTGCTATTGCGCGATTCTTGTAGATCACTGTTGCTGCCCCTCTGGTGTCAAGTAGAGGCATTAATTTGTTTAAGCTGTGTAGCCATTTATTAGTTCATTAGGATATTTTGGTATTACTCGCTGCCGGTACTGACAAAGTGATCAGTGCAATGCCTTCATCACTTTAATAGTCACGATGTTGTTGGCTTGCGTGAAACTAGTCTTGAACGCAAGACCTCATGGTTTGTGGTCAAACGCGCTAACCATTCAACCAACAATCAAAAATTTTAAAAATTCCCGAAGAAGATAGATGATAACTTCAAAACTGATGGACCAATTTTCTTAAAAAAAAGTTGGAAGATTTTGGATCAAGTCACCTTTCAAACAAAATTAACTTAAATAAAATCGGGTTTGGGGGCTACGACGTCAAAGACACACAGATTCAAGAGAATACATCTAGAAAAGATGTGATATATTTAAATGGCTGGACCGATTTTCTTCAAACATAACTAAGAACTTTTCAAACAGAAAGAACTAAATCAAAATCGGTCCTGCCGTCTGGTCTGTACGTGGACTTGTACAAGCACATAGATACACAGACACACACTACAATCTTATAACACTAATTTTTTTGGTCGGGGGCGCAAAGTGTTCTTGTCAGTTAGTACATCTACCAGCTTCCGAATCAATTCCAACTTATTTAGAAGATTTGTTGAGAAATCATGGATCTTACTTTAATTGTAACGACAATGCAAGTTCCAAGAGTTCCAACAATATTTTCAGTTCATAAAATTGTATCAGCTGTCACAACCAGATGGTTGTCATTAAAGAGTTGCATTGATCGTCATAGATTATAATCTATGTTGATCGTGTTATCGAACAACATTAACTTTTGAGCAACTACACCTATGTATGTCCGCGAATTCCCGGATAAAATTCCCGAGAAAGCGGGAAACGAAAATAAGCGATTGTCCTGGGAATTCCCGGGACGGGAAGAAACTCTAATTGACATTGATTATGGAGGATATTAGTTAGTTCCTTTTGTCGAAAAATTTTTTTGTACTATTTCATTTGGTTTTGTACTATTTTGGCTTAACTTCTGTACTATTTTTAGTTTCGTTGGTGGCAGCACTGGTGTGGTAGTGAATGCGTCCTTACAGGGTAGAGATCAAGAGTCTGCATTAGTTCAATAAGGGGTTTCTGCTAATAGGTTACTATTAAAATCGCATGCTGTAACAATGTCATCGTACTGAACATATACTTAACATATACAAATTAATCACCCAATTTTGATTTTAAATAACTTTTTTACAAAATGAGCAAAAATGATTTTGAGTGATTGAAATCTTTATTTGACCTTTAGAATTTTTTCTGTTAAAAGGAAAAGATGATATCGTCCAAGTGGTTGCTGCCCGTATTGATATACATTTCTGCCCGATTTATCACATTTCCATGACTTTCTGCAAGATTTCCGGTGATTACTATTCGATATTACTCGACCAGGAAATGCTTTCTTCATAATATCCATTGTGGCTCCTGCTGTGTATGCGATTGCACTGTTTTGTTGAAACTAGGGATGTAACGATACGCCGTTTTGCCGATCCGATACCGATACCGATATTTAAAAATAAATATCGCCGATACCGATTCCGATACCGATACGAATATGGAAATTGAGGTCAAGTTTATATCAACAAAACTCAAGTGCAATTTTTTTATTATACAAAATTACATTGTAAGAGAGAATATATAAAATTGATTTTAACCCAGTATAAAAAATTGGAAGTAATTTTTAAGGAGCTACATTTTCTTTGCTACCAAAAAATCTATATTAAAAGTATGCAGATAATTAGTAGAAAAGCAAGAAAAAATTTTTTATTCCTTTGTAATTTTAAAAAAATACTCGCCATGCTTTTTAAAAAATCGATTTTTTAAAGAACATTTATCAACTAATATTCTTCTAAATAACTTAATAGCTTAATTATTAAAAGTCTTCTAAGTTTATATTTATTCACTTAAATTTACATGAAAATAAAGTTTTGAGTTTAAATTCGCATTAAAAAAATTGTGAAAATGGGTAATTTTTTATCCTTTTTCCTTTAGGAAAAATCATTATAGAATACCGAAAAAGAAATTTGTCCTAGCATCGCTTCCAATTCGGTGATTGGTAATCGAAAAATAGAACTTCTTGCAATGGCAAGGATATGTAAAACTAATTAGAAATTATCCAAATTTGCAATACTTCCAGATCGCGACTTCTACATTTTCATGACTTATTTGGAGTATCTTTTTTTTGCTGGAATAAGATTTAAAAAACAGCGACTTGAATTTGAACTCATGGTAAAATTAACAAAAAATATATAATTTTTTGTACAAAAAACAGCATAAAATATTATTAATTTTTAAAATTGATATTTATAAAATTTAAAAAATAGCGAAGTGAATTAAATTCATGGTAAAATCGAACAAAAATGAATTATTAAAAAAAAAACTCTGAAAAAAATTTTTAAAGTATCGTCGTATCGACAGTAAAATATCGCCGATACCGATGTATCGGAAAATCTAAAGTATCGCCGATATATCGGTATCGGTATTCGTTACATCCCTAGTTGAAACCACACGTTCACCAAGTCCCGCTCATTTAATTCCGGCAGTAAGAAGTCGTTTATCATGGCCCTGCAGCGTTGCCAGTAGCAGTAACCGTATTGCCGATCGCGTCCTCAAAAAAAATACGGCCCAATCACTCCTTCCGCGTGAACGCCGCACCACACAGTAGCTTTGAGTGGATGTAACGGCTTTTCGTGCACCACACGCGGATTTTCATGGAAAATCCATAACATAAGGAAAGTCATGGTAAATTCGATAAAACTGGCACTAATTTTTATCAACACTGGCGGCAGCCAATTGGCGGATATCATATTTTCCAAGTAACAGAAAAATTTCTAAAGGTCCAAATGAAGATTTCATCACTCAAAATCATTTTTGATTATTTAGTAAAAAAGTTATTCAAAAACAAAATTGGATGATTAAGTTTGCGCCACCTTGTTATATCTTCGATAGTCAAAATGAGGGACTGACACTCATATTAGTACTGGCTCGATACACGCCGTCTAGGAGAAGTTTTCGTTTCTCGAGGGTAGAGGTTTCCAAGAATAAATACTCTGTTTCATCGTCAATATTAGTTTTCAGGTTTTCACTGCATAGCGTTGCGAGCGTAAATTGCAACTCCACCTCCTCTATTGTTAATATGTAATTTAAATTCAAACATATATTTTGTTAATACAACAAATTTAGTTGTTGATACGACAAACACAGACATTTTTTTCAACAAACTGAACTAACCAAATTTTTTTTATGTATTGTGCAAAAGTTAACAATCATCATTTTTGATATAACAAATGAATGCACACATATAAATGAAACAAAGCAAATCAAGAAATTTTTTTCAACAAACTGAACTAACGAAATTTTTTGTTATGTATTGTGAAAAAAATTAACAATCACCATTGTTGATATAACAAATGAACGCACACACATAGATGAAGCAAAGCAAATCACGTTTTGTGTGTATTCATTATTTGCATATGTAATAACGAATTGCTCTGTAGCTGAGAGGTAAGAACGTTACTCTATTAGTTCAGAGGTCGCTGGTTCGCCGGATCGCGTCGAGAATTGTGGATAAAAAATATTGTTAATACAACAACTATGATAGTTTAAATTTGTTCGGAAAATCAACAATTGACATTGTTGATATAACAATAATCTTAATTGAAATAAATTTGAAATCCACAAAAAAATTGCTAAACATTTTTTTCTGAGTTTCCTTTAACTTACCATTTCGTAATTGTATTTACAAAAATCGTTGTAGGTTCAAAAACAATTAATTATTTAATTGATATAACAAAAAAATTAATTGTATTTACAAATTTTTTTTTCTGTGAAGAAGAACCATTTCTGTGAATCGAAACCACTACCTCCAGGCTAACAGGCTGCACACATCCACTAGCCTACCGTGGCTATTAAATAATTCAACATGACGTTAGCCCATTTAGAGCACGTCCATCCATCATCCTCTCCAATCCACATCGAAAAATTTGTTCCGTGTATTTTAAATTTTCACAGAAAAAAATATCATCAAACTGCAACTAACAATTTCAATTGTTAATATGTAATTTAAATTCAAACATATATTTTGTTAATACAACAAATTTAGTTGTTGATACGACAAACACAGAAATTTCTTTCAACAAACTGAACTAACAAAATTTTTTGTTATGTATTGTGAAAAAAATTAACAATTATTATTGTTGATATAACAAATGAATGCACACATATAAATGAAACAAAGCAAATCAAGAAATTTTTTTCAACAAATTGAACCAACCAAATTTTTTGTTAAGTATTGTAAAAAAAAAATTAACAATCACCATTGTTGATATAGCAAATGAACACACACACGTAGATGAAACAAAGCAAATCACGTTTTGTGTGTATTCATTATTTGCGTATTTGATAACGAATTGCTCTGTAGCTGAGAGGTAAGAACGCCGGTTCGATTCCGCCCAAAGACATTTAGTGTTTTTCGCAGACGAGCAAAAAGTTGCTTCGAGGATTGTGTATAAAAAAATATTGTTAATACAACAACTATAATAGTTAAAATTTGTTCGGAAAATCAACAATTCATATTGTTGATGTAACAATAATCTCAATTGAAATAAATTTGAAATTAACAAAAAAAATTTTAAAATTTTTTTTCTGAGTTTCCTTTAACTTACAATTTTGTAATTGTATTTACAAAAATCGTTGTAGGTTCAAAATCAATTAATTATTTAATTGATATAACAAAAAAATTAATTGTATTTACAAATTTTTTTTCTGTGTTAGTGCTGAAAATGTTGACAATTATCAGTGTTTCAAAAAGCGCTTTCTCTATCAATAATGTAATACTCTAAATGATCAACTCGCCATACAAAACTCAGCACTCATATCAGGCGGTTTTGTAAGCGCTAATTTTACTCTATAAAAGTAAAAAACTTCTTTTCAGAAGCACTTTTTTTTTACTGTGGCAGATTGCATTTAAATGAGATGTTCATTTTGACCCTCATAACAAAAATTTTCACTATATCAGTTTTATGAAAATGCAAAGTTTTGTTTTCTCTATACTTCCTAATGGCATCCTAATGTACATCCATACTTTCACATACATACATAAATATGTTTTCATAAAATTAATACTTTTTGTACTAAATGCTTCAACATAAATATTCATTATTGAATTAACAAAGTTCAAAGGAATTTTCAATATACTAATTAAATTGTCGATATTTAATATTTTTTATCGCTTTGACACTTATTAAAAGTCAATCTTTTTCTCGTAACTAGTCATCAATTACAACAGCAACAACGATGATGATGACGACATAAAAAGTATTTTATATCTAGATAAAAGTACAAAACGGAAAAAGGTGAAAGTAGCATCTTTTTTTAATTTTTGTAACGTTATTGTTTCAATTTATTACAGTACAATATAATGTTTTTTTTTGTTATAAACTCTAAATAGTATTTTAATATGCAGCTTTAACATTACAATATATAGATTAATATTACAATATATAGATAGATTCACTCATATAACTTGAAGAGTGGACAAAAAATTAACAACAAAAACACAAGTAAAGTAAGTTATATTGTCCAGAGTAGATAGAGTATCCGTTGAATTTTAAAGTATTTACTATTGCGTTTGTTATGTTAAATCAGTTGATGATAGTTAGAAGAACGAACAAGATGTTTTTGTAGCGATACTTAAATTAGAGCGGATAAAAAGTGCTTTAAATATTGAAATAATATTGTAAATAAAATAAATTAAAGAAAACTATAAAAATGTCTGTGAAAAAATGGTATAATAGTGTTAAAATTGAGCCAGGTAATCATAACTAAGGGATCTATAAAATTGAAAATGATAAAAAACGTATTAAATTAAAATATGTATATTCAGGTATGTGCTGGAAGCTGATTCTAAAAACTAGCAGCTGTGCATTCATAACACAAATTTGGCATGCATTTATTATAAGTGATGAAATTGAATTTAAAGTGTATTTTTTTATTTACTCTTTCTGTCGGATTGCTTGTTAAGATTCGATAATTTTTCCAAACTTTTAAAACTGCTTTGAGTGCCGCAATTTTTATCAAGGACTTCAAATATATTTGTCGAATCGATTTTCTGAATTCAGTCACTTTAGGCACATTGTTAATGATAATAGGGGGAAGTTCCAGATGGGCTTTAAGGTCAAGCGTATCTTTTAGGGTATTAAATTAATCGGGTTTCTGCTGTATTCGGTTAATAGCCGATTAATTAATCGATGTTTGGTTTAATCGGTTAATAATCGATTAATTTTAGAACAACCGGCTAACCGATTAATAAAAATTTTCCATAAATTAACTAATTTAAATAAAGAAAAATACATACGTACAGTCGGATAAGCGCATGATGCACAGACAGGTATTTGTACAATCTAAGCGGCTAAAATTGAAATTTTTATTGAATTGAATTTTATTAAAATTTTTTCGTAAAAATGTAAAATTTTATGCAATTTGTCAACACAAAAAATTCCAAGGTACTTTAAGCTTGAATGTTTCACTTTGCGAAAATTTTGCGTCAGGAAGTATTTAATAATATTCAGACCTGTAGTGCGATTCTCTATTCAATTTTGACAATAGTTATCATTGTTAAAAAATTTAACAAGCAAATTGTCGATTTTGCTACTCTGTAACATTTTTGACAATATTTGCTGTTGTTTAACTAACGACAATAATTTTTCTGTTGTTAATGAATAGACAACGAGTCAGCTGTTCAGTCGTAGTACGTGTATATAAAACATACATTAAAATAATATAAAACATTTACGTTTATATAACAATTAGTGTTTTTCATTCGGGATTTCCCGGGAAAAAATTCCCGGGATCCCGCACATTTTCCGGGAAAAAAATCCCGGGAAATTTGTGCGAGAATTCCCGGGATTTTTTTGTTATATTGTTATGTCAACTTTACTTTGTAAGCATACATTTTTAGTGCTGCTCTTAGAAAAATATGAAAAATAAAATAAAAAATATACACATAATTGAAATTCTTTGGATCAATACCCATACAGTTCGACTAAATACATAATTTCAATTCTTAACACTACAGCACGAAGCATTAAAATATCTTTGATTATTTTCAATATATCAGGAAAAATTAACACGTATGAACCATAGACTTTGAAAGCAAAAGGCTTTTAAACTAGGTATGAAAAAAAGAAAAAGCACAAATAGTGTTTGGCTAAGACAAATATGGTGAAATTTTTAATATACCAAAAAAAAGCTAATCTAAGTTTGGAAAAAATCTCCTCACTTGTAAAGAGCTTTATGCAAATTGGTCTAAAGCTGGATATTTATCTGCTTGAGTTTGAGGGCTTAGAGTATATGAAGAGCTCTGATGATGGGATCGTGGTTGATCCCGAAAATATGATGGTGTTAAGTTCGACCCTTATACAAAGTCAAGAATTTGTCTTTGTCTTTTTCAATTATTACATGCTTTGAAAAATCATTTCTCAATAAAACTAATTAAATTTTTGGACCAATTCATTATTTCATTTCAATTTTGCTTAGCAATATGAATTGCTCATTATTGGCCTATAAAATAAAGCATAAATCATATTACGCATAAATCTTTTCTGGTTATAAGGCTAGAGCAATTATAAAAAAGTCTCAAATTGGTAACATTTTTACTTTAGATGGCTACTAGGCAGAAGTTATATAATAAAAACAATTTTACTTTCTTATTAAAATTAAAAAGCATGCGACACGGCACATCTTCATACATATTTGTTGGAATTACTCTGTAAAGAACTGAAATTATATTTTTTAACTTACTTTTAATGCATTAATAAATTTATTTAATAGATCTCATTAACTTCTATTTTATTTTTGTTCAAATAAATTCAGTTAAATGATATATTGTATCGTTTTGTATTGGGCGGGAATTCCCGGGAAATTGAAAAATCAATCCCGCTTTCCCGGGAAATGAAAAAGTCCGGGAAAAGAAAAACTCTAATAACAATATTTGTATTATTTATTTAACAATTTAATTTAACAATTATTTCACACAAATAACGAAATTAATGAAAACAAATTTCTGTGCAGTACAAATGTTTCTTTGGCTACATGCTTTACAATTTTTCTTTAAATAAAAATACAATTTAATTGAAAAATAAAATTGAAAACGAACTTAAGAAAAAAAATGAAAATTTTGGATTAAATCCATACAGTTCCAGTAATATAAATTCATAACTTAATTGTAACAATTGGAATTTTCATAGTATTGTGTTATAACATAACCGTACTTTTGACACCGGTTGGATTGATTCTTTTAAGTGTATAAATATTAACTTGTAATAACAAAGCTTTTACAATTCTGAACATTTTCATTTCGCATGGAGAGCAGAACAAACAGAACATTAGTCCTAAAAAATATGATTTTTCTTTATTGCATACATATTTTTCATTGAACATTTCTCACATTATTAAGAATGATTTTTCACCGGAGATATTAAGAAAGGTGAAATTGAGAAACGTAAATTAAGCTGGAGAAATTATTGTTACTGCATAATTTACTTAATTCTTTGATCTTGAGATCCATTAGCATGAAATAACGTTCGAATTGAACGGCAAATTTCATATAATATAAAATTTTTGCTAGTTTTTATAAAGAAATCTGCAAAAACTAATTAAAAATAAAATTTTTAGTCGAGTTTTTCGATTAATCGACCTAAATTACTCGAATAACACGAATAAATTTTTACGCGAAATTGAAAATTTTTATTTGATCGAACATTATTTGATTTCAATTATTCGATTAATCGAGCAAACTTTATTCTAGTGAATAGCCTAGTTGGTACCCAAATTTAAATTGCATATTAACTAGTTTTGAATTAAAATCTTGACTATGAACAATGTTTGCTCGATTAAACGGAAAATTGAAGTCAAATAATGTTCAATTTGGTGTAGAAATTTACTCGAGTAATATAAGTCGATTAATCGAATAACTCGTGCATTTTTCGTGCATTTTTGAAGATTTCTTCAAAATAGCAAAATGATTAAATTTTATGAGATACTGTTGTACCGCTTGATGTAGATAATATTATTATTAATTAAGGAATTAAGTAAATTATACAGCAACAATCGATGGTCAACTGTTTTTATTAATAATATAAATTTTTTGTATTTTTACGGACAACAAATGAGAAAACCCGAATCAATTCAGAAGGATTTCAACTAAAAGTAAAAGTTACTCGATTGTTCGAGTAGTTTAAAACCCTAAATTTCGATTAATCGAATAATTGAAATGTCTATTAAAATGAATACCTTGAAATATACCCAAAATCTTTAAAATAGAGTCCTGGGTCTCGATTCTGGTTCTGTGATAACGTGCATTGAAAAGGTTTTTCACCTTTTCATAGTAGTTGTGATAGCTCACATTTTGAGCAACCGAACTTTAGTTGATATGCATTAAAAAAGCTTTTATAGCTCCAAAAATATGAATTTATTGCCAAAATATGCACTTACCAACAAAATACGCAAATATATGCAACTACAAATTGGTGCTAAACTACTTAAAACTTGATGAATCGCATAGATAATTAGTCAATGCCTTTTTATCTGACACCACAAAAAACATGCATTTGCATGAAAGTACGAGCCCTGATAATTACATGTCAAATTTGAGCTAAGTCTAAAACATTAAATGAGTTCTATAGACATTTAGGTGAAATTTTTTCGGATGCTTGTATGCAGACTAGAAAACATGAACATGGACCGATTTCTTAAAATTTTAGTTAGATATATTTGTATTGCATAATTACCTTATGAACCGAATTTCGTTCATTTCTCTGAACAATTTTGCCTTTAATCATTAAAGTTTAATGCAATGAAAATAGTCCAAAAATTTAAAATTTATATCTTAAATATTTTTTTTAAGAGCTAACATTGGAAAACGGTGAATCCACTGAAAACAGCATACTCCAATTAAATTTATCCACTGCGTTCAACTTTTGTGAGAAAACAGAGGTGCTGAATTCATGCACAGTGTAATTCTTGTAGTTCTCAAAATTGGTTGAGCTCATAGAAAAATTGTTCGAAAAAAATTGGAGCAAATGTAATGCTCTATAATTTTCATAATATATGTTAACATCATTAGAGCTATAGAAACCTAGATAATCGCGAAATACCGATTTTAGTGACCTTTGACCTTAAATAACGTACGATGCAGAAATGAGATTTTATGAGACTTTTGAGACAACTTTTAGATCCCCAAAATGAAGGTGTGTTGTATATGAATTATATACTTTAATATTTTATACTTTGAATATTTTAATCAAAGCATGCATTGTTTTTGTTAACATTCTAAAATAAAATAGTACAAGTGGTACTAGCAATGTTGTTTTTTTATGATGTCACCGGGCTTTACAGCAGATGTTAAAATCGCGATTTTTATCGATTGAGTTCCCTCACTTAATTGTGAATAAAATCAAAAGTGTGGATTGAGTCTAATGAAATATGGCTCGTTTTGTTTGAAGCATATGTTTTTTTTTTAAACAAAAATGTTTACACCTGACCAATAATAATAACTACAAAAAAAATGTTAAAATTTTTTTGCCACAATTTCCACAATATCTCTGAAACTACTGAGCTGATTAAAAATCAACCTTGAACCGCTTTCGCACTAGTAAAGTATACTTTACAAAGTTTTAATTCAGCAGGTAGAAAGACAGAGAGCGACACACTTCATTTCTGTGCGGTGTTGGCACGGCTTAAAGATAATGCTGTTTATTTAACTTTTATTTAACTAAATAGGACAAACCGTTCTACTGTTAATATAATTCGTGCCACTGCTCCTTTTTTGACATAACGGTACATCTCGAAAACTAGAACCAATTTGAAGAAACCGAATGCAGATTCGAATTCAGCGCCCCAAATACCAAAACAACACTTTCCGTTGCTCCAGTCAAAAAGTTGACCTGTAAACGTCTGTAATCGGTCATTTTAAAAGTGATCGATTTTCAAAAAAAATTTAGCAGATCGTTACCTGAAATGCAAAAGGGCGTAACAACCAAAAAATTCAAAATGGGTTTTTTCATTTATTATTGTAGAGCAAATCGAATTACATGTCCTCCTACATTTTTACAGCCCTACTGTCAATAACAACCATTTTATTAAAGAAAATCAAAAGGTCGTAACAACAAAGTTGGTTTTTTCTTAATCCAAAAGGGCGCAACCCACACCAAGCAAAAGTTAACTGCCAAAACTCTCTAATTGAAATGCAGTTTTCGGTGCTAGGTAATAGGCAGTCTAGATCTCCCATTTTTCCAAATTTTTATGAGTTTTCATTTTAAGAATAATTTCAAAATTTCTCTTTTTTACTACTTTTGACAAATTTGTACTCGAACAAAACTACTGTGTTAAATTAGGGTCAAGCAAAGTAAAAGTACATATAATTTTTGTAATTGGAATTCCGAAAATTCTAAAATCAGTACCCTGTAAATCTCCTCATCCCCAAATCAAATTTTTATCCCCGTCTGACGATAAGTCTCGTAAACTGGCAGCATTGAACAAAATTAAAATTTTTACAGTTGTAAAGTTTTTGCAACTTCTGACAACACTGATACATTTGTATTTCTATTTGCGCCTACGTTTGTTACTTCATTAAATGTGAAAATATCAATCGTGTTAAAATGTCGGAAGAAAACCAAAAAAATTGTGAAGAAAAATGCGTAAATGTTCGTGTAAAAAACAAAACGAATCGAATGTACGGAAGAAAATATTTCGGAATGAATGGAAATAATGTAATTGAGAAAAAGCCTAGACAAATGGGAGAAACTTGTAGTTCCAAACTATGTAAAAAAAGTGCTTTGCGACAGTGTTCTCTTTTTTGTGAAGATAAAAGAAAAGAAATATTTGATCTTTTTTGGAAGATGTCTTGGGAACAAAAAAAACTTTACGTTATTAATCTAGTAGAAACATCTAACAGAAAACGCATTTACGACGAAAATTCAACTCGTTTAATTTCTAACTTTTATTTCTTAAAATTGAATTCTAATCGGATTCCAGTCTGCCAAAAAATGTTTCTCTCCACATTAGGAATAACACAAAAAATGGTAAGAATATGGAAAGAATCTAGTGGATTACATTGTACTCCAGCGATTTCAAAGAAACAAAATAAAGTGCCTAATAATTGCAAAAAAAGCTATGACGATCGTTTAAACTTTTTAAAGAAATGGTTAGATGGTATTCCAAAATTGGATTCCCATTATCGCCGGCGTTATTCTAAAAAGTTATACTTTGAGGCAGATTTTAAGTCATACAGACAAATATATGATCTTTACATAGAGGAATGTAGACATCAGAAAAAAATGAAATTTCCCAGGTATCATTTCCTAAATTTATGGATGTTCTTAAGGCAGGTAATTACGGTTTATTTAAACCAAGAAATGATGAGTGGGATTTGTGCGTTTCTTTCAAATCAAAAAATGTATCAAAAGATGAATATGAAAATCACAGATCAGAAATTGAAAAAATGAGAAATGAAAAGTTAAACGATATAGAAAATGCACGTTCTGGTCTTTGTTTACTGTTTTGCATAGATATGCAAGCAGTCAAACTTGTCCCGCAGACGAACGCTAATTCTTCGTATTATAAAATGAAGCTTCAAGTACATAATTTTACCGTATACAATGTCATTACACACGAGTCAGATAATTACATATGGGACGAGACGGAAGGTGCCCTAACGTCATCGTACTTTGCAACATGTATTATAAAACATTTAGAAAAGGTCATATCACAAAGCCCAGAATTTCACCACATCATCATATATTCAGATGGTTGTTGCTACCAAAATCGTAACGCCATTTTAGCGAATGCTTTGTTGTTGTTTTGTACCGAAAAAAATGTGACGATCGAGCAGAAATACTTAGTTGTAGGACATACTCAAATGGAGTGCGATGCTACTCACTCTCTTATTGAGAGAAAGCTAAAAAATATGCAGGTAAATTTGCCGTCACAGCTAGTGGATATAATTAAAAGTGCACGAAAAACACCTTTTCCTCTGAATGCTCATCTTTTAAATCACGCCTATTTCTGTAATTACGATGCTATTCCAAAGCGCTACACATCAATACGGCCAGGTAAAAACAGTATAAACAAAAGCATTTTAATGAAATTTCCTTAACAAAAAAGAATAAATTAAATTGCTCAATTACTTTCTTAAACTAATCGCCTAACCTAAAAGACTACTACTTAATAATATTTCTATTTTTTTAATTATTTTTATTACTAAGGCCGAAAATCTGGTGATGATACCGTAAATATGATTCGAGCCTTAGCGTATGATCCAACAGGAGTCATTAATTTTAAAACTAATATAGAAAATGAATATCAACAACTTCCACAAAGAACTAAAAAGGATTTCGTCGTTGAACAGCCTTCACAATTACATAAGGAGAGACTAAAAATCTCGAAGAAGAAATGGCAACATCTCCAAGATCTAAAAAGATTAATACCTGCAGACTGTCACTTGTTTTACGACAACACTACTTTCGAAGATTAATGATTAATTTTGCAATAACTATGTATTTAAATTTATTTTTCCCCTTACTTAATGAAATATAATTTTATTTTAAATTTAAGGTGATTAGTGAACTGATTTATGATTTTTGAATTTTGCAATGAATATTAACCTTTATTTTTTTTTTAGTTTTTTTTTATGAAATGTTATTTTATTTTAAATTTTAAGTTAAAAATATGCATTTACGAGTATATTTAAGTTAATAAAATTAAATCTAAAAACATTTGTGCTTTTTATTTCTTCAAACTCGACTAGCAAATCATATGAGGACATTTTCACTTTAAACATGTTTCTGTTGTTACGCCCTTTTGATTTCAGTTTTTTATAATGCAAAATGGCGCATCCCGCACATCTAATAAAAATGACGATTAAAGAAATTTTTTTTCTACGAAATAAATGCATCATCGCAATTTAATGCTGTACTGAAGAAATTGCAACACTAGCTTCGTAATCTTTGATTTTTTGGAGTTTTTTGTCTCTCCTGTAAAATTTTGAAATATGTTGTTACGCCCTTTTGCATTTCAGGTAACGAGATGTTTCATACTATTTTATTTAGGAACTTCATTAATATTACTTTTTGTATTATATAAAATGTTTTCTTGTAGAATATCACTACCAGCACTTCTACTTGCTTCTAATTAATCGATTTCACCAATTTATCATTATACAGGGTGTTTTTTTTAGAGGTATAGAACTGCGAATTGAAATAAAACACAAGAAAATCGTTTTAATGTCCATCAATTTGGCTTTATTGGAAGGATAATTTTATGCCATTAATGTTTAAATATGATTTCGGGCATGTGGCCGCCGCGGCTGGCTCGAATAAAGCCAATTCTACAGGTCCAATTTTCAATTTGATGGACAAAGCTCCAATTGCTGTGCACGGTGGCGAATCGATTCATTCGGGTCCTCATCAACACTTTGCTCTACAGCGGCAATTGTTTCTTCGGTGCGCACTGTTCGACGTCTCTGCGGATGCGTATTATCACATAGAGTAAACGTAGTGCGAAAACGATCCATGGTTAACCGAATTAATTGCTCTGATGGACGATTATGTCGACCATATGGACGGAGCTTGCGGTAAACTTCGCGAACTGAGCCATTATTTTCGAAATAAATTTGCACGATTTGCAGGCGTTGTTCTTTTGTCAACCTGTTCATGATGAAATGGCAAACCAAACTAAATATTAATCACTTGAAAGCTGACAAAATGGCCGCCAGTTAAAAAAGTGATGCCAACTTAAAGTTCTATACCTCAATAAAAAACACCCAATATAACTATTCTGCAGACAAAACTACAAAATTGCATAAGCATTTGGGAATAAGTTCTTGATTCTATTAAAAATATCAGTACTATTAAGTTATTTTTATCAGAATGTACATAATATTTCTCGCAATAAATTCTTGGGATTGAACAATTTTCATAGTTTCCAAGAAAAAATTTTTTTGACGGAAAACATTTTTTAGACAACTCCAAAAATGGGTAAAATGTCGCGAAATATAACAAAAGTCACAACATAAGATGAGTTTGAAAAAGTCGCACAAAAGCTCGCTGCCCGTCAAAAAGGTTGCAAATTGCGACTTTAGTCGACGAACAGTATTTGTAAATGAAAATTATTTTTTATCAATCTTGAAATAAACTTCTTAAAAAATACATTTAAATTGTCTTTGCGTGTTAATATTTGATCATAAGGTGGATATAAATTTACCGTTTATTATCTCTCACTCCGAGGTGAAATTCTTATTTGACTGGCCCAAGGCGAATTGATACCGGTGGCCCTATTAGTAAAAATGATCATCAGCTGACTACACCAAAGTGTATGAATTTAACATGACAGATTGGTTACCCTGCAAAAATCGCGACTAGTCCATGCGGACTAGTCGCGTGTAAGGACTACTCCATAATGGACGAGGACTAGTCCCAAACTACCCCAAACGTATACATTAGACGTGGTCCTTTTAACATTGCGATGTCCTAGGACTGGACCACGTGGTCCAGCTTTGCATTACATCAGACTAACCCAAAAACTAGACCATGTAACTACTCCATGGATCGCCTACAGGGGCTAGTTTTGTAACTACTCTATGTCACTACTCCATGGTTCACAAACAAAACAATATGTAGTTTTCATATTCACTTTGTAGTCTATGTAAACGATTTTCCCTCTGCTTTAATAAATCTCCTTTTATGATTGGAGATAAACTGCATTTTTGATTTATAAAGCTGAAAGTCCATAACACACGTTACGTGCGTTGCGCGTTTTGTGTGTTTCATACTTTAGACGCCTTTCTAATTCAAGTTACATGCATCGCTTTTTGTGCGCCAATGATTATGTTTTGATCAGATGTATTGTAAATATTTTTATTAAATAAAAATAAATTATGCAAAAATGTTAATTGAAATTGAAATGTTAAAAGAATTTGTGTAATTTATTGAGTTTATAAATATAATATTTTGTGCAACAAGGGCATACTCAAAGCTCCAAAATAAAACGAGACGGTTTTGGGTGCGTCCCTTGAATTTTGAACGGGAAGTGAGTGGTTTTTTGAACTCAGCGAGAGCTATTCCAATAGATTGTCGGCTCTTCTTGACTTTAATGTAAATTTAATTGTGTCAGTACAATATAGAATAAAGAATAAAGATAAATTGATAAAATTAATAAACATAACAGAGATGAAACATATTACATAAAATTAATCGATATATAAAATGAACATTTTGTTGATGAAAGAATTGTGTTAAAAAATTAATTTTAATGTATTTTATTCGTGAAAACATTTGTAAACTCTATTGCGATAGGGTTTTTTTTATTAAAGACTTCTTTTTTGTAAAAAAAATTTAAAAAAATAATCCACCATTCAAACATATTTATCGATAACATTGAAAATATAATATAATTTGTCATCCCTGGCTATCAAAAACAGCTGTAATTTTTTCATGGTGCATGCGACGCATACAAAAGTAGAAAGTAAACCTACTTTTCGCGTCAAGCGTTTTACGCTTTGTGCTATGTAACTCGTCACATACATTTACACTGATTCTTCTTTTTTGACAGCCGCTTATAACGCGTTACCGTGTGTAACGCGTGCTATGGACTTTCAGCTTTATAAACAAAACTCACTTCTATTTATTTTTTCGCTTTTACCAAAAAAAAAATAAACTTTTAATTACAAACATTCATTATAACCACAAATAAACTTTTGTGTCATCAGGGCTACTATATTTCTGGTAATTGATGATATTTTATGAAATACCATTCCTGGCAACACTACATTTCGTGCTAAAACACGATCATTTGTTTGAAAGTGGTCCATAGCTGCATTACATAGGACCATGTTGAAACTAGTCCATACCAGCTAAAATGGACCATGTAGACCAATAATTTTTGCAGGGTAATGCCAGTTGTTGTTGCTCTAATGCGGCCACTTGTTATTAATACGCTTTGGACTGGCCTATTATTTAAATGTGGTTAAAAAAAGATTCAAATTATGAATGTGTGTGTGATATTGCGATTTTGTTTATGTTAATTAAATTACTTTAAAATATGTTTATGTAGAGATTAAATTATTATAGTTATGTACATCTTTAATAGATTTATATTTTAATTGTAAAAAAAGTAACCACAAAATTACATAATACATTTTTTTTAAACAGTTCTAATTCAACATCTTCATAAAACTCGTTGTGTATTAAAATAAATTAAAAAACTGGTACATAGTAAATGTATCTAGTTTATAGAAAACTCAATAAAAAATAACTTATTACTTAAGCATTTTGTAAACCAAAAGTAAAAAACCGGAATTAATATTTACAAATGGTTGTGCAATTAACAGCGTAAATAACTCATAAACTATTGTAATAAAATTTATTCAATATCTCAAACCGGTCAATTTGAAAGTTATACTTTTTGAAACCACTAAATTTTGATATTATATGAAAGGGTCGGTATTTCAGAAAAAAAGAAACTCCGGATTTAGCTAAACATTGTTGTTATAGGTCAGTTTCAGGAAAAATCAATCACTTTTTTATGACATGTTCAACGTGTTTTTTAATTGATACTGATGATAAGTAAGAAGATGTTTTTTTATGTACTGAATGAGTATTCTTCATACATTCTGTGTAGTTCGCCATTACTCTAATGGAAAACTTCATTAATACTCAACCCACGTCTCTCTGCATTGGGTTAATGAAACAAGTTTTGTTAAAATTACATCAACGAAAATTTCACTATATATATAAAATATGTAATTTCATTCATGTAATATAACAATTTTGTTAAACTAATAGAATGATTCATTGTTTGAACGAATCCATTTTATCACTCTAAGAAACTATGTCTTATTTTAATAAAATTAAATTTTTGAATGAAATTATTAAATCGTTTTAAGAAAATTAATGAACTCAAAGTTATTTGTTGGTGGTTAAGCATTGTCTATTTCTTGTGTCTATTTCTTTGGTGCTTTACCAAATCGTCAGTAGACTTCAGCCACACTTTTGAAAAGTTACAAACCTCTTATCTTATGTACAAACTTTCAAAAACAATCTCATAATTTGCAAATGATTTTCAAAAATAAGCTTAGTAGGCTTTGAAACTTATACAAACCTCAATAAATAATTTGTATTCGATATGAATCTATCAAGGTAGATCAACACAAGGTAGTCGCAAGAGAATTCGCCGTGGAGAATTTACATTTGGGCTGTCAAAAAAGCTGATACATTAAGACACCTGGTATGTATTCGCCTTGTGAATCTATTTTATTTTTCTTAACCACCAACAAATAAATTTAATTTAAAATAAAATTATGACAATATATCAAATAATAAATTTCTTAAAGAAATTAATTAACTTAAACTTTTTACTAATAATATTTTGATTTATTGACAATTCAATGCTGGAAACACCAATGCACGTCAGAAAATTTTTGCTCCAAGTTTTTTAGTGTTTTTGTAAGGAAATTGTGTAACTCATTTTTAAGTTATGGTGGAATTGGTGAAAATCCATTTTAGAAAAAAATTTAAAAAACGTGTCCATCGAATTTAAAATTTCAATTGTTTTTGTAGTTAAGGGACACATCAAAAATATATACATCCCTATCGCAAATAGCAAGTGAAATTTATGCTCCCATGAAATTTTCATTTCCCTTCGAGGAAAAATTGCTATCGTGAACTTCCCTCGAACATTTTTTCCCGCTATCAGTTCTTAGTGAATGTAATTAATAAATTAAATTAAAAATCAAAGAAATTTTTGTTAAAAATAAAAAATACAGTGCTAAGAATTGGAATTATATTTTTATTCCTTGAGGAATCTAAAACAATCGGATTGTTCGTCCAGGATTGCTAGATGCATCCAATGCCTTGGAGTACCCGAGCCATTGCAGGCAGCCTAATTCAATCAAATAGTCTTTTGGTGTTAAATTAAATTTTCTCAAGAGTAAGTAAAACTGGGTTTTTATATATTTTGGATGCGATGAAAGATTTATTGCTATTTCATCATCGCGAAAATTAGTTCATGTGTGCCGAGAAGGTGTTGCATGGCGGTAGTGTCAAGATAAATGTGTTAGTATTAAGATAAATGAACTCTATTTACTGTATTTGTTCTAAAAATAAATATTTATAAGCTTTAATAATCAATTGGAAGGATAAAATAGCAATTACATGATTAATGTATCCATTTCGCCTTCTAAAATAAAGTGAACAAAAACAGGGGAAAAGGGAAAAAATCCACGTAAAAAAAATCATTCATGATAAGGGGAATTTTTCGATTTTTTATTCACAATCGCAAAAGAAGGGAAAGGGAAAATATTTCAAGGGAAAAAATATTCACGATAGGGGTGATAGTGGTGATCAAAATTTGCGCCCTTATAACCAAATTCAAAATATGAAGAGGTTATCAACTCGTGTTTATTTGTTTACATTTTTATGTTTGCACACGCATAACTCTGTCATATGTGAACCGATTTTCAAAATTCTTTTTTTTTTGTTTCAAATGGTTTGCCTGCAGTTTGGTCCCATAATTTTTTTTCGAAAATCGGTGAGGAAATTTCCCTCCCCCCACGCATAGCTCTGTAATTTTTCAACCGATTCACAAAAAATTTTTTTTGGAAGGGTTTGCTTGCAGTTTGGCTCCATAATCATTTGTGGATCGATTTTCAAATTTGTTCGTTTGTTTGAAAGGGTTTGGCTGCAGTTTGTTCCATAATTTTTTCGAAAATCGGTGGGGAAATTCGCTACGCCACACCGACTCCTCCATATATATACAGATTTTGACATATTTTTAATATGAAAGGGCTTGAAAGGCTTGGTTATGTAATTCATATTTAAGAAAATATAAAAGCTCCAAATATTAATTTTATCTCCATAAGGCCGCCTCTGTTTCATCGAAAGATTACTGTATACCAATAACACAAGAATACACGATTTTGTACCTGAGCAACCAAAGTACGATCCTTGTATATTTTCAAAAGCTGATTCCGAATACGAAGTCCGTTTTGCCGTAACTAGCTAAGTTTTTGAGATAATTGCAGCATTTCGCCCCGCTCGTCACTCGTATCATCTATATTTCCCGGGAAGAGATCCAGGTGGGAATGCAGAAATCAATTTTTAGCAAAATAGGAGCATTTATTCTCTTGTAACTCAGCCCTTCCCTTTTTCATTTGCCAAGGGAGTTATGAGTTCAACGAAAATCCCTTCTATTATTTTGGCATAACAAATTTTGGGGAACAGACGAATTAAGTATGGAGGTACTGGAGAGGCTACACACGAAATTAAATTTATTTTTACCGAAACATTGATTATTTTTTGTTATGCCAATCGAAAGAAGCAATCGGTACCATACCATCAACATTTACTAAGTATAATTTTTTTGCAAAACTAATATACGAGGGCGGATGAAATACAACACTGTTCCCATCAAGTACCACCTGTTAATAGACTACTGTCAAATTTTAAGCAAGTGCCGTCATTTACTTTGTGTTTTACAGCTGTTCAAAAAATACAGCCTCGTGTATGTTTCTAAAAATTAAAAAAAGTGAATTTCGAGTGCTCATTAAACATGATTTTTTGCGAAAAAAAAAACCCGTCAATCAAACAAAGGAAAAGCTCGATAAGTACTATGGGGACTCTGCACCATCGATTTCAATGGTAAAAAAGTGGTTTACTGACTTTCGTTGTGGTCGCACAAGTACAAATGACACTGAACGTTCTGGACGGCCAATTAAGGTCAGTACAGCCGAAAATGTCGAAAAAATCCACGATATGGTGTTGGCCGATCGAAGAGTAAAAGTGCGAGAGATTGTTGATGCCATAGGCATTTCATATGGCAGTGTGGTTTCGATTTTAAGTGATCAGCTGGGCTTAAGAAAGTTGTCTGCAAGATGGGTGCCGCGTTTGCTCTCAACTGACCATAAACCTAAACGTAAAACGTGTGCAGTCTCAATGGCAAAAATCTATGAATCGGGCTACGAATTGGTACCTCATCCGCCATATTCTCCGGACTTAGCCCATAGTGACTACTTCCTATTTCCAAACCTAAAGAAATGGCTCGGTGAGAGAGATTTAGCTCCAACGATGAAATTATTGACCAAACAAATGCCAATTTTAAGGACCTCGAAAAATCCAATTTTTTGGAAGGGATACAAAAACTGGAGAAACGTTGGACTAAGTGTATTGAGCTAAAAGAAGATTATGTTGAAAAATAAATTTTTGTTTTCCAAAAAAAAACTGTGTTTCATTAAAAAAGTCCCGGACTTATTGATCCGCCCTCGTATAACGAAATATAATGATAAATGTGTTTTTTACTATGAAACGAAAATTAAGTTGCTCTGGTGCTCCAAGTCCAGCACTGATCCAGTTTTCTCGTTTAAAAATTTCTATTCTATGAGTGTTAAGCTATCATAGAGTGAAAAAATTTCATTTAAAAGTCTTTATTTTTAAAAGATTTATAAAAAATATTCCATTACTTTTCTTTGAGCATATATCTAAATCTGTTTTAAATAAAACAAGCCATATTAATACGAGCACATATCACAGCTGCAGCTTGACCGGCCAGCTTGTTGAAAATCATTTGCATTTGATATGGATATAATATTAGGCACTTCAAATGGATGGAAATCAAACACACTTACAAACATTTATATATACACATATGTATGTACCCTGTAGTCCCAGTTGCTACCGACGACATTGTCATCGATGTTGTCCGCAAGACAATAAATGATTTGTCGCCTATAAAACACATTTAGAAATAAGTTTGGCGACAAGGTGGTATACGTGTATAAAGAATTTGTTCTGACAAGATTATGAACATTTGTGCTACAAAGCCTTACTGCCGACAACAAGAGTAACATATGCATCAAAGTTGTCGTGTGTACAGTTTTATTGCCGACAACAGGAGTAACAACTCTATCGAAGTTGTCGTGTGTACGGCCATATTGACGACAACATGAGTAACAACTGCATCGAAGTTGTCGTTATATGGTTATATTGCCGACAACAAGAATAACAACTGCATCGAAGTTGTCGTGCTTCCACTTATGTATATTAAAGAGTTTAAGTTGCCCACAAAACATGTTTTTTTATATAGTCTTTTGAGTGCTTCGGTAGGCTAGTAGGTAGCGTGCTAGCCTACTAGTGTGGAGGTTGTGGGTTCGATTCGATTATTATTATAATTTTTAAGTTATTATATTATTCATTGACGACAACTTTAGTAGCATACTACCAACATTGTCATCAACGATTTTTGTACCCTTTGCTCGAAAATGACGTCAATAGTTGGCTTGGAGTGTTATCAACTCATCGTCGGTGATAGATACTTGTTTCGAACATATATCGATGATGTCTCGAAGACTTGGACTACAGGGTATATAAGTTTGTATCTATGGGTTTGTTTGTTGTAATAAATAAACGTATGTATGTAGAATAATAATAGAACCCATACAGATTGCAGGTGGAAACATTTTACCGTTTTTATGGAAACAGTTGGGAAGAACCTGTTTAGAACATTTGAATAGAAAATTTCAACTTGTTAAAGTTCTTTTCAATGTGTGTTGATATGTAACACAAATACATATGTATATAATACAGGCACGGAGCCTGGGTAGGAGAAAAAATGGAAATGTATTCTCCTCCCAAAACCAATCAATTATATGTCATTTCTATTGAGTTCCTAAAATAAATATAAAAAATTTTTATATTTCATTTAAAAGTTCCCCTCCCAAAAGTTGAAGCTCGATCCGCGTCTGATGTACTAAATGTATTTATTTATGTTGGTGTGCAATATATCTTTGGACATGGTAATATGTCTTCTGACTTTGTTTATGTTCATGTTCGTGGATTATGATGTTTCCAAACGGTCAATGGCTTTGACATTAATGGGTTAAAAAAGAGAAACCTTTATATAAATTTTTTTCTGGGCGACAAAAATGCATTGTTTAGAGATTTTTTTTATTTTATAACAGAACATTAAATTAGTTATTTAAATTCATTGTTAATAGCGAAATGTTTATGCACGCTGATGAAATTGGAAATTGTTTGGTACACAATAAAAGTTTACATAAATATTTTGTTTAATTTAGCGAAAAAAATTAAGAAATTAACTTATAAATACATTACTCATACGCTCTCATTGTCACAGAACGCACCACATTGGGGCAGAATCCAAAAATCTTACACGGCCATAGCCGTGCAGTATTTCTATTTACGGTTTAAATATCAGCTCTCTTACTTGGCTCAGGAGCGAAGCTATGAAGTCTCAAAGTAGCGCACTTTGGCCATGTACAATTTTTTACTGCTTGCCATTTCTTTTTGTTTCTCATCCGATTTCAAAACTTTTTTGCTTTTTTGCCCCTTAATAAGATCTAAAATAGAAATTTTCAAATTTTTCAAAATTTTCGCCCAGTATTTTCCAGACATCGGATCCAAATATCATCCGATATATAAATGTTTTTCTTCGTTAGTTAAATAAAAACTACAAACAAAATTTTAAAAGAGTTTAAAAAAAATTTCATGAAATGCCCGGCAAAAATTTTGATGGCAATGAGTTAAAATGCTAATAAACATACGATTCACTACTTCTATTTTGGCATTTTAATCAATTACTTTAACATGGCGATGTCATTGGAGGCAAGTACTTACCACATTTGGTTACAAATAACAAGTTATAAATTTCAATATTAAGAAGGCATTGAATACACAAAGCACAATAAAAACTAAATGTCTCTGCTAAGCATTGAACTCACATCGCTTTCAGTTATTGTGTTATTTTATGCCAAGTGTTTTACCCACTAGGCTACTGCACAACTATTTTGTTACTGCCTTACACAGAAAAAACTAAATTTCATTTTCTGTAAGGGAATTCAATGAAATAGTAAATATTTTGTCTATGAACGGACCTACAAACGAATTTGTAAATATAGACAAAAATACCTCAACAATTTCATTGAAAAAAAACGTGTTTTTTTCCGTGCACAAATTGTTTAAATCTATAAAACAATTTGTCTAAAAATATTTACAAATTTTAGAGAAAACAATTTTCTAAATCAAACAAAAATATTTACTGGATTTTCTGAAAAATATCAAACAATATTTCTGTCTGAATTTAATAACCAATTAGTCTAAAAATGCTAACAATTATTAAATAGTTTACTTAGTCAAACAAAAATACAAACAAAATTTTTGTCTGTGTCATCATCATCCATTAAACATTTATGAGATTTTACTTTGTTAAATGTGTTCAAGTCTGAATGTTTATCTAAATACTTTAAGAAAATGAATGAGAATTAACGCAACGACATTAACTAATCGATTCACCCAAAAATCTTTTGTAAACAAACTTGATACAATTGCATTCCTCTTGCTATGATTGTTGTTGTTGTTATTATTTGTGTGTATGTCGTCATCGGGGTGGTTTTTTACGACACAGTTTTTATTGTTGTTTTTGGTGTTTGCGTTCTAAATAAAAGTTAAACAAACAATTCATAGATTATGGACAGAGCATTTACTAAAAATTAAATTTATTTTTAGACAAACTTTTGTTTGAAAATTTTTTGGTGATAATTTTTTCTGTGTAAAGCTTGTTTTCACCAACATGAACACAATTAAAAAAATCCATTTTGCTTCCCCAGGGGTTGTACTGTTTATCGTCTGTATGATAAATAAAGGGCTTGTTTAATTACTAGTAAATAATTGTTCAACTACTGTAATGTAATTCAGACGGCATGTAGTTTGTGGTTGAAAAAGATGTTGTTTGGTAATGACAACTCATTACCAAGTTTTTGCTGGGTGCTGTCTGTCGTCTGAGTTGAAAAATATTCAATTTTTAAATTGAAATTTAACAAAAATTTAGAATTTGTTAGGACGGCAAAACAAATTGAATTTCCTAATATGTATATGTAGTTGGACCTGAATACTTCTCAATACGACCTATTATAAATCGAATTTTTGAATTTACTCCACATGCTCTAAAATACCAACCCTTATGTGTACATAGTTATTTGGCAAAGTGTTAAATGTGCCTTGTATCAATTGTGGACGCTATAGTCAAAATTGTGCAAATTTTAATTTTTTGGATGTCTGGGAACTTTTTTAAGTTTTCTGAGATTCTCAGAAGAATTTTTCTATTTTTTTGTACTGCATACCATGCAAAAAAATCAAGATTTGTTTCTTAGAAGCTCACAGTTCGTAAGAAAGTTCCAAGAAATAAAAAAAAAATCCAATTTCGAACAATTTTGCCCATAGCGCCCACAATTGATACAAGGCACATTTAACAATTTGCCAAATAACTATGTACACATAAGGGTTTTCAGAAGTGGCACTTATTTTGGAGTCCCAGCTTTGAGATCTTAGAACATGTGGACTAAATTGAAAATTTCAATTTAAAATAGATCGTATTAGGAAGGTCTACCTATATTAGGAAATTAAATTATTTTTTTGCCGTCGATTCACGTCTTTAAAAAATGTCTGCTTGCAGTTCGGTTCTATACAAATTTAAGTGGAATACGGACTGACAAAGAAAGTGGCCTCCCAAAATATTTGCAATCTGTTCGATTCGCTCTTTGTATTGAAGTCGGTTTCTTTGCCAGAATTATAGAAAATTCGTTTCAAAACAAAAATCATAAATAAATCAACTAAATTGGTTATCAAGTGCCTACAAAACAATTATTCTGTTGCATAGTGTAATATTAGAAATTACTTTTTATTTATTAAAGTTTTTGTTATACTCTCCACAGTTTACTCTTATTTTTTTAATTTCTTATTTATTCAACTTTGGCTTAATTTGTGACGATTCTTTTAATTACGTAAAAATTAAAAACTGACATTGCTTGGGAATGTGTGGGCCTATTTGAAAGTAAGTATGAGTGATTTAAAGCTTAAGGTTTGCATGTTTAATTGTACTACAAAGAGATTAGAGCACTTGTTGAATTTACAGAATAATTAAATCAATTGTAGACTTCTTTACAAAACTTGACACAAATCTGACATAATTGCCAAAGCTTAAGCAGCGCATTCCATAAAAAATAAAAATGATTTATGTGACTAAATAAGTAACTCGTACCATGTTTGATACGTACAGCAAATGATTTGCAAAGAATATGTAAAAGGTGATATATAATGAGACACTTTAGGATTATTTAAAGAGTTACACGTTTTTTTAATTAAGTATGGCTTTTTATTATGAAAAGACTTTGACTCCTCCAAGATCGGAACTTGAAGCTTTCTCCTTTTGAACATTATTTTTGTCATTAAAATGCTCAAACGCTTTATCAAAAAATGGAACTTCATAACGCTAGAAGTATCGTTTGAAAAAATATATAAAAATTCAAGAAGTTGTATTTTGTATGATACAAAAAATAATATATAAAGTTATAGTTTTTAGTTTTGAAACTACCTCCAAATGAAACACCTCTTATATAATTTCATATTTTACTTAAGTCATATGTGCTAAAGTATTAAGACTAGATTTTTATTAAATTTTGTGCTTACTTTTATTATTTTCAGATTTAGAAGGCAACGAAGACGACATCGCCTTGGCGATGTCACCGACTAATAGACAAATAGCCAAGACACCAACGCCACGCGATATCAGTGATAATCCCGATGAACGTGAGACATGGGGCGGCAAAGTCGATTTCCTATTATCCGTTATAGGATTTGCTGTAGATTTAGCAAACGTATGGCGATTTCCTTATTTGTGTTACAAAAATGGCGGCGGTAAGTTTGAGTTTTCAAATTTTAAGTCGGAAGTTAAATTTTAAAATTTTTTTACTTTATGAAATTAATTATTTCATAATACTCATATTTATGTACATGCATACATACTTATGTATGTATGTTAATATATATATATACACATTTTAGCATTAAATATGATGTATAAGCACCGCAACATCATAAGTGTGTACTTATATTTAAGTTAGTAAGGAAAAGAAAAAACGAAAATTATTAAAGTAAGTAAAGCTAATTTGAGCACTTAATGTGCCTTAATGCTACAGTGAGCACAATTAGAATCGTAAAACAATTTACGCATTACAAAGAGGGCAGAACTTTTATTTAATCTTGACGTTTAAAGGATGACTTCTTCTGAGAAGCAGGACATACATATTTTACTCTAAAAGGATGTTCTTTTGTTTTATTTTATATATTGTATTATTGTTAAGAAAAAATATAGTTAGTGTCGTTTGTATTTTTTTTTGCCCATATATGAAATTTTTGTTCTCCCATGTGGAGATTTCTGTATTTATTTTGGCAATGAAAACTATAAACTGTCTGTGCTCAATAGTGAAAATTGTTTTATATGGACGATTCTCATTTACAATGCTTTTTTCGTATCCGTTGAAAGTATAGTAAAATATTTCATAAAACAAACTCATAAATTTGAAGATTAAATCTGTTTTACGGCCCTTTTCCCAATGTACGATTAAGAGTTAACATGGTCTTTAATGGCAAGTTATGTCGAACTTGCCGTTAAAGTCGTCGTTAGCTTTTAATCACATATTGTAAAAAGAGCCGTTAGCGTGATTTAAAATATCTATATATATCATATAATAAAATTGTAAAAGGGGCGTGTCTGTACATGAAACAATTTTTTTAATTTTTATAGTGGCGTAAACGTAATCGACGTAGAACTTTTGGAATTTATGTCAGTCTGTCTGTCCGAACACGTATCACGCAAAACGACTGAACGGATTGTCATGCAATTTGGTACGAAGGTACTTTAGAGTCCAGGCTCATACTAAGGGTACTTTTTACCGCGATACAATATCTTATTTCGAAGTTAAATTAGAAAAAAGCGAAAATACGCAGTCTTACTAATATAAATGTTGCTGGAAATTAGAAAGACTTTTTTTGACGTTGGTAGCAGCACTGATTATTTTATATTACGGGAAATTTAAACCATATCTAAAGATCTTTATATTATATTCTACTACCACCTTATAGTCATAAAGTGAACTTTAAGGCCGCAAAGTAGGCACGCTCATCTGGTTAATGAGTGATTCTCATTGTAAACGTACATTTTGTGTTTTTTTTTTCTTTTCTTGGTTTACCAATGTAACTAAATGAAATACGAAAAGATAGGATTAATATTATAGTTTTCGCCTCATTCAATGGATCCTGAAATAAAATTAGTATATATTTAGATTTTTTATATTTTTCTGTATTGAGCGTTACATTTGCTTTCGTGCTTTTTCTGTGAATGATTTTTGTGAAACAAATACACAACAAAAAATGAGTATAGGGCACTCTATAAAAAAGCAAAATTATAATAGTAGCAAGACGAAATTAAAAGTTATGACCACTTTTTCAGTTTTGACTTGGGTTCACATGGAAAAATAAAAATTTTTATCTTTTAAAATAATTGTAATACATTCTTCGTAAATATAGCAGCCCACAGTGCGGTAGAAGCAAAATTTTTTCAAAGGAAATCCTAAATTTGTAAATAGACAATGTTATTTATATCGTTTCTACACTTCAGCTCCTGTTAACTTTTTTTAATGTCCTAAACTTTATAGATAGATTATATTTAAAACTCTTTTACGTAACGCTCAATACATTTTTATACGAATTCAATATTTTTGCAGAACACACAATACTTTTTGAATTTAAGATAATTTAGATGTATAATCTTCGATGTATTTTAGCATATTCACTAAAAAATGTCAATTAAATTAAAAAAATATGAATAACACTCAATACATTTTTTTATACAAACCATTGTTGATTAATGATGCAATATAATACTATTTAACAAAGTTCACAAAACTTTTAAATATATAGAAGTACAAAGCTACGCTGTTATTTTTGTGTATGTTGTTAATGCAATTTTAATACACAGGACTGCGGACAAAAAAAAATTATAACTTCTAATATTTTTCAAAAATTTGATGTGTGAAATAAAAGAAGCAAATGCAAATATTCTCAAAACCGTTATAAATTTAATCTCGTTTTTGGAAAAATGCATAGTTTCTTAATGTGGAAAATCAACAGCATCCATTACGGACACTCGTTTTTGTGTGAAGAGAGTATAAACAGTATTTTCGTTTTGCGTTTTAACACATAATGGATAGTCTCACATAGAAATAAAATTACATTTATTTATAACTGGCCATACCCGGTGTGCTTCGCTACCCCCATTCTCATAAAATAAAAATAACACCAATACAACTAACGGGTACCGCCAAGAATTTGCTGTAAATTGCACGTTATTCCAAGAATAACACAGATCGAATTTAAAGAGCATTTCTCTTATAGTTATACAGATATAGGAAAATTAAGAATTACCTCGTATTGGAGGTACCCGTTTCCCAATCGTAGCAAAATATTGATGGTATTTTGCTGGAGCTTGCATGTTATTTTAGGAATAACAAACATCGAATTTAGAGAGCCTTATTCTTATAGTTGTACAGATATAGAAAAATTAAGAATTGCCTCGCATGGGATTTACCTGTTTCCCCTCGTATACCACTAATGTTTTGCTGGAAGTTGAATGTTATTGTTATCGAATGGTTGTACAGATATAGGAAAATTAAGAACTACCTCTTATGGGGGTACCCGTGGCCCCCTCGTATAGCGCCAATATTTTGCAAGAATTTGGATGTTATTCTAGGAATAGCACATATCGAATTTAAAGCGCCTTAATCTTATAGCTTTACAGATACATATTTTAAAATTAAGAATTACCTCGTTTCCCCTCTCGTATACCACCAATATTTTGCAGAAGCTTGCATTTTAGCCTAAGGATAAGTTATATCGAATTTAAAGACCCTTACTCTTATAGTTAAACAGATATAGGAAAATTAAGAATTACCTCGTATGAGAGGTACCCGTTTCCCCCTCCTATACCACCAATATTTTTCTGAAAGTTGCATGTTATTACAGGAATAACGCTTATCGAATTTAAAGAGCCTTACTGTTATAGTTGTACAGATATAGGGAACTTAAGATTTACCTCGTATGGGAGGTAGCCTTTCCCGCCAAAATTTTCCAAACAAGAAATTAATTTGCCTATTTCAATTTCAATAAGATAGTTCCGAAATTTCACAACATTTGAAATACAAACCATCCAATTACGTTTTTTTAGTGTAAGACTGTGTATTATGGGTTAAAAAAAAGATCGAAAATACTGTTTATACTCTCTTCACACAAAATGACGTGTCGAAATTGAATGCTGATGATTTTCCACATTACGAAAGGATTAATTTTGTAAAAAAATGGGAGTAAATTTATAACGGTTGTAAAATATGTATTTGCATTTGCTTTTCTTATTTCAATATTATTAGTGATTATAACTTTTTTTCAATAAATTGTTGTTGTCCGCAGTTTCATGTATTGAGCATTACTCTTTTTAGTATGCTTCATTAGTCAGTTTAATTATTGAAATTGCATTAACAATAGACTTGGGTCCAACTCGTTTGAACTCGCTCAGCAGCTCGTTTTAGACACAAACCTATGATCAAACCCATGCATTTGAAATTGGTTTGATCATAGGTTTGTGTCTTAAACGAGCTGCTGAGCTAGTTCGAACGAGTTGGACCCAAGTCTAATTAACAATATATTCTAAATTAGACTTGGGTCCAACTCGTTCAGCAGCTGGTTTTAGCCACAAACCTGCGATCAAACCCTTTTAAATTACATGGGTTTGATCATAGGTTTGTGTAAAAAACGAGCTGCTAAACGAGTTCGAACGAGTTGGACCCAAGTCTATTCTAAATATAAATACATATATATAATTTTGTAAATCCGGTTTAGTACATTTTTGTTGAATTTTCCCATTTTCGAGTCGGTATACTTCTCGAACCAGAGGCATCATTCGTGCCACATTTTATAACATCGGAAGGGGCAAGTAAACTAGTTTGTTGCTTTTTAGCCGACTTCAAAACTCAGGGAAAGGTTATCAATTCAAAACTCCGCCATTTATGAACCGAATTCAGATTTTTTTCTTTATTTAAAAGGATGTGGCTCCAGATTGCTCCCGTTGAAAAATGGGCAAGGTCGCGCCCACAGTGCTTTGATGTAGAACAAAATTCGGCAAAAATGGAAGGAGAAGACTTAGCAATATAAAAATTAGCCTGAAGGTTTGTATCATCAAGCTATGGAAATACTCGTATTTTGGAGAAAATTTGCGAAAGGATACGGGTAGCTCCGATTCATCCTTCTTAAAAAAATTATGATTGCAGCTTAAGTAAGCATTTGAAAGCAGCGAAAATTTTCTATAATTCTCTTAATATGCCTTTTAATTTATGTACAAATTTTTATTAAAATCGCAGCAATGATACGGGTACCCCTCATATATCCTTTTTTGAAAAATGATGATTTAAGGTAAAATAAGATTCCAAAAGCAGAGAAAACTTTCTAGAAATCTCCTAATATGTCTTTTAATTTATGTACAAATTTTTATTAAAATTGCAGCAAGGATTCGGGTACCCTACATATATCCTTTTTTGAAAAATGAGGATTTCAGAAATGGCAGCAAAAACATGTTAATAGGATTTGTATAAAAATCAATATTACTGACCCCCGCTTGCAAATTTAAATATACTAAACCTTTAATTATACATATTGAGCTCTGAGTATACGATTTCGTTGTTATGATTTTTAGTTGAAAATAATTTGCAAGTATGAAACATTTTGTACAGGAACATAAATAAATAAATATAATAGAGGATTGTTTGGAGAATATAAATTGTTTTATTAAAATAGTGATTCCTCCGAACTTGATTCTCCTGTATTTAAATTAGACAAAAATGTACTATCTTTTTCTGTTTCTACATTTAAATTTCTAATAATTAAATATTTTTTAATATCGTCTTCTAAAACCTTTGTTTAGTTTTTGCATAAAACTCTATTTGCTGATAGAACTGTATTAGAAGTCAATATTAAGTGCGTTACAAGGTCCTAATTAGTATTTTCCCTTGACGATTTTCTAGCGTGGGATAACCGTATTTTCCTTTCCTATTATGACGATTCCACTGCTTCTTCAGATAAACATCCTTAAATAATAAATAAACTATTATGTTAATCAAAATAAATATGATGTACTATAATGAGTGGTAAAAAGCTCAAGCGACATGCTTTTCGAAAATCATTTTTGGACGAAAATCGATTATTTACGATAAATCGGACTATCTGTCAAAGTTTCAAAGTCCTGCCATGTACCGTTACTACAATACTGCAAAATAAATTTTAGCTAAGTGCATTTTCCCTTTAAAATTTTAGTTTGTTTACATTTTTTGTAACTGCAATGTGTTGCTTAAGCTAAAATTCTCTTTTGTAAGTAGAGCAAAAGTAGTGTCAAAAACTGCAAGGATATCAATAAAACGGTAAAAGAACAGCTTGAAAAGGATAATAATTACTAGTTTTCATGAAATCAATAATGTCTTAAAATATCTTAACCCCGACAAACATGCGTTGTCTTATAGGAAATTTATTAAAATATTAACATTACATATAACAGTCCACTACAATCCTTATAGCCAATATAAGGGCTCTACTTCGATTTAAACCAAGGATAACTTAAAAATACTTCTCCTGTAAAATTTACTTTATGGCGGTTAAGCTTTTTTGGCGGTTATAACACGATATGGTATAGAGGTATGTATACTCTATTGGCATATCAAAAACTTAATTACGTCGCATCCGTGTATTAAAACTTTCTGAAGGATGCTGCGCATGTAGAACCACTTATAGTTTGACAACTAACAAGTCCTTGCGGAAAGAAGAAGGACTTGGAAAGTTTGGACAGTCGGAATGGCAGCAAATTTCCTAACCGATTTAAAAAAAATTGAGGAACCAAGCAGTAAGCTAAGCATCTCAAAAAATTTTTTTTTTAAAATCGGTTCGCAAATGCCAGAGTTATGTGTCTACAAACATAAAAAATACACACGAATTGATAATCTCCTTCTTTTTTGAAGTCGGATAAAAACTTAAAAAAATATATATTTCTACCAAAAAAGTGGTGAGTATTTTTTTGTAATTAAACAGAGAAACCAAAATTTTAAAAAATTTTTAATTAAAAAGAAAATATTAATACAAATTTTTTTGCCTTAGATCAAAGCACTGTGCGCCAATACAAAGTTAATTCACATTCATTTTCAACTACTTCTACTAAAACAACTCTTATGAACCTTTGCACACACATTAAGTCTCTGTTTGAATAGTACATCATGTTTAAAAAAGTGGGCAGTGCCACACCCATGCAAAGCAAATATTCTTTTTTAACAACTTCTACTAAACCGATTCTTATGAAACTTTATATAAATATTTAGTTATCGTTACAATACAAGATTATGTTTAGAAAAGTGGGCAGTACCACGCCCATGAACAGTAAATACGCATACACATTTAGTTATCGTTACTATACAACATTATTGTTTAAAAAGTGGGCAGCGCCACGCCCATTAACAGTAAATATATATTTAAACTACTTCTACTTAACCGATTCTTATGAAGCTTCGCACACACAATTAGTTCTCGTAAAAGTATATGATGATAAAATATGGGGGCGGTGCCAAACCTGTTTTATAGTCGGTTTTGTTCAAAGAATTATATATGTTTTAAACTATATTTATATAAAACTTCATAGGTCATATCCGAACTATGGTTTCTTGGCGACAATTTCTTAGATTACGATTCTGCTATACGATTTTGTCGTTTTTTATCCATGTACATTAATGTAAAATAATACGGACGCACCATCTTCCAAATTTGCCATTTTTCAATATAATTGCCACCCTAATGTACATACATATGTATGTATGAATTTATTATCCGGTATTATATTCTTGACATAGAAGATTGCTCATATTTAGAAGTATCCATAATTCTTAAATAATTTTCAAAGTTAAGTGCTTCAGGAAGACTGAACACGGCTGCAAATAAAAGCCTTCGTTCAGTGACAAAGTATGTCTTTTAACAAACACTTTCCAAAAGGCATCAGAACCATCGCCATCATTATCTTATATATATGTACAATGTACTACATCATCATAATCACATTTAATGCGATTTGGTTTCGTTGTCAAGGCACTCACTCACGCTCTACAACTATCGTTGGCTCCTTCCTATTACAAGAGCAACAAATTCTATCAACATTTTTAACAAAAAGATTTTTATACTCTATTATTGTATGTTTTAAGGAAAAAAAAGAAATGCAAAGAAATAAAATCACAAAAGTATAAGAAATAAAAGTGAAAAACTTATGGTTAAAAGCATAATATTAACACAATTGGCTGCGATTTAATTTTTTCCTTCTACTTTTTGCGTTTGCCTTGATTCTTAACAATCCTTGCACGTAACTTATTTTTTGAGATTGTGGGGTTTAAAAGCAACAAGCTGTACAACAACAACTACATACATGGTACTACATCTTAATCTAGAAATTTATCATTTTATTGCTTTGATTGTATTATTATTATTCATATTTTATTATAACACATTTACACAAAAGTATTATTATACATACCCAGTAAACATCGTCAGAAAAAATATAAAACTTTACCAGATAATCAACCGAGTTGTGCAAAATTTCCTTAGCCCTTTCGCTATACATATGTATTGTATCCATATGGATACACGTAAATTGATAAGCGTCTCACAAGAACCACATTCATTTTACCTTTGGATTAATTACGGATTATATAATTTCCAGGTCTTTTTTCTTAACTTAAGTCACTTTTGGAAAATTTTTTGGTTTTATTTTCTTAAAAAAATACGAATTTAAAAAAGCATGTTTTAAATATTTTATTTTTGGTCAAAACAGACTTTAATTTAATATTCTGCATACAATTTTTTGTTGTTTAAACAATTAAAAAAGCACCGACGATTTTTTTAATTATGCATGTATCCATATGGATACAAACGTAAGATGTGGTAAAGTTTTTATTGTAACTCTGTAAACACCACTAGATCAAGGTCATTTTAATTTTGATACTTTACCGATTCATATTTGGAAATAAAAATGTCAATTGGCCCTAGAAACAATAATTAGTAATTTGTTCTAAAAAATTTTCACCCAAAGTGCGTTTTCCCTTTTCTAAAAAATGGACTCATCTTTCAAAGAGTCAAAATTTCGCACAATTTGAAAATTTTGGGGTAACTGGTTCCAAATAAAATATAACTATAGATAATAGTAAGAGATCACCATGTTTAAGAAATGCAATTCCTCGTCTCTCCCCCTTCTTGGGTCGTTCCATAAAATAATGGACTCATCCCTCAGAGAATTCCTCTTTTGATCAACTTGGAAAATGGCTCGTTTCAACTCAGACTGCTAATTAAGCTCACCATAGATAAAAATATAGGACCACCTCATCCTCCAATTCCATTTAGTTTTGTCCGCTCATGTGTTTTTTATACACCATTGAGTACAAATGTATCCATATGGCATCATTCTAAAAAACCACTTTGGAGTCAACTTTTTGGAAAAAATAAAAAAAAATTAAAATTTATTAAAAATATTTAAGGCCGAGTAGTAACAAAATTGAATTTTTAATGCCTGAATTGAAAAACTTGTAGCAAAAGGGTTAAATATGTTTTTAGACTATTCTACAAGCTGTTCGACTTCTGCACAAAATGCAATCCTGATATAATGTGTTGCTATTACTTTTTTAAAACATTCCATAAACTCATTAGATCAGGGTTGCATTTGCTACAAAAGTCGAATGGCTTGTGGGGTAGCGTTTAGCAGAATAGTCGGAGATTTTGTGGTACGACCAGTGACGTTATATACTTTTTTGAAAAGTCTGTACGCAGCCCGAAAAAAATCCCTACTTTTCCCTACGCGCCCAAAAAATTATCTTTACAAAAATTCCTACAACTTTTAAATGATAATATATGAATGCAAATAAGTACCTTTGTGTTTAATGTACATATACGTATATGGCTTAATACGAAAAAAGCTTGTCTCGAATTTTCGATATTTTGCAGAAGAAGGAAAAAACTGAGCCGCAACTTTCTTAGTTCTTTAAGAAGGATGTAATGACACGTTGACTACTAGAAAGCGTTGAAAACGCGATTTCGAAAAAATTGAGATATGTCTTTTTTATGTCAAGCCATTGATATATAAAATTTATTTAAAGTTGTTATACAAATTTTTAGAGTTTCGAGGTATAAATATTCCACTATTTTCAGAATTTTATCTTGTTTTAGGAAATGCAGCTAACTTTCGATCTACGGAAGACAAATTCCCTTTTTATCAGGATCATCACATATAAAGATATACGGGTATGATCTCTATTTCATTGTTGTTGCAAATTAATATTTATAGCAACAATGCTTAGATAATTTCGCACATTTCAATTCCACATGAAATACAGAATATACTCGATACACTTTTATATGAATTGCACTGTCTTACAAACTTTTATTTTTGGAGAGCTTACAATTTTATAATGCATTTCTTAAAGGTATTACTAATTCGGATGTGTAAACAGGAACAAATCTTTTCGGCCCACACAGACTCAAAGGCTTCTTCGAATAAAATGAGTTATATATCTACTAAATTACGCGTCAAATATTTGCCAATTGGCTTTGATCGGATAAAAAATTACGGAGTCATAATGGATTAAACTCAATATTTTATAGAACTTTAAACTATTTTAACCAATTTTTGTTATTTCGGAAGTTGTTATGTACCAAAAATAATAAAACAATCTATAGTTTTATAATTTTATTGAATAGTTCATGCAATTACAAAAATTGTACGCCATAATGGACCGAAATCGGCCAAAGGCTAAAAATACTGTAATAAAATAACGAAAAACTAGCATTTTTAAAAATCCCTACATATTAAAGATTTGAAAAAATCTGTCCTTTTCCCCTACGGTAATTTTTTTAGACAAAAATCCCTACGAATAGGGATTTTCACTACATATAACATCACTGGTTACGACATTTCTGCACATTTCCGGAAATAATATCCGATTAATATCAGATTATTCTGCACATTATCCTTCCTTAGTTTCCTTTAAGATATTTAACAGATTAGCCTGAATATTTTCTGACCTACATGTCTATGATTTGTGACTTTTATTAGTCACTTCTGCACATATTCTGATTTTAGTTTTAGTTCTCATATATTTCTTGAGAGTTTGTGCATAAATGTGTAAGTTTTTAAACTTACATAATATTGCTATATGTTTTCTGAGAAGATACCATGAGCAGAAGAATGCATACCAAAAGAAGGATCTACCATTGTATCTGATTCTATGCGCAATGTTTATACGACATTTCGGATATATTTCTAATTTCAGCTGCGACATTTATCGGAAAGGTTTCTAATGTTTTGTCCGAAGTTTTTCCGACAGCGCCCAGACACGTCGAAAAGTCCTTTCCAGTTTCGGCAGAAAATTCCTGCAGTCCATTTTGAAGGATCATAAACATTAAAAAAGCTTGCCCCAAATATTATGTTAAAAGGGAAGGGACCATTAATTCGGCCTCTTTGTGATACTCTGTAGGAAATTAATATGTTTGTCTCGCTGCCATATCAAAGCATCCAGTATCTCATAGACTCACTGTAGATTCTACCCATCCTTCTGATATGATTCCCAATATTCCAATGTCCTGTGAGACTAATACTTTTCATATGAACTTTACCAAGTAAAGTCGTAGTGGGACCACTTAGATCTACCCAGTGCCAAATGCCTTCGTTGAACAATTTTGTACGATTCGTGTTATATCAGCAACTTACAATGACAAAAAGGAATGCAATGAACTGGCTGATCATTGAGTCTTTCAAAGTTATCACATGTCTGGCAGGGCCATCCGCAGCATAGTTGCGAGAATAATCTGAGCGTCCTGGAACCGAAACTTGCTGTCTCGTTTAGAGGTACCCGGCTATCGGTAAATATATATGTACATATCCTCTGATATCTTTTAGTACCTAAATCATCTTATCCTCCTAGTAATATCAAATATTTCCGTCCGTAAGGGGCTATTTACATATAACGTAACGCTATTTTCGGATTTTTCATACCCCCCATTTGGTAACACTTTTTACAAAATTTTCAGTATAATTTATCTAATCCGTTACAAATCTTTACGGAGCGTTACGTAATATGTGAATAGCCCCTAAGACACTACAGATATACTGAAGTCCACATGGAACTTTCACATTGAAACTTTCAATATAGAAGCCTCCGCCAATACAATTGTTAATTCCTTTGAGTTTTTTTTTATCTTGTATTAAAAATAAAAAAAACAACTCTCAATAGAATTAAGAATACTTGAACAAAATCCGTACTTCTTTTTTTTTACGTTCTTCTTTTTTCCCACATTTTGACGTGAGAATTACCGCGTCTGCAAAATTCGTAGCTAAATTAAAACAAAATATTTATTCACACATGCTAAATCAAATAACTCGTCAGACGAAATTTAATATCTGTTTGGCTTTTACAGTCAGTGGGAAAATAATTTGCTTATTTAATTCACCAGCCAGACAGTTCTGAAATCCAATATCTGGGAAAATAATTAGTGCAGCAGAAGAGTGAACGGTTTCCGGCCTACTAAAAATTCTTCGTATAATTTTACGTTTTAAAAATTTTAAATATTATTAATTGTATTGTAATTTTTATTAATTATGAGACCAATTTTTTACTTTTTTTATTTTTTATTTTATTATTTGTATTTGTAAATTTTGTATTATTTGTATTTGTAATTTTTTCTTTAAATACCATAAGTTTTTTAATAAAATGCATGATTGAACCTTTATCATTCATCAAGCCAACATCGTGTCTTTCATTTTCAACAAGTCAGTGTCCGTTGTTCTTGTGTACCACTTGAACAACTGAATTGAACAGCTTGAATTATCCTTGTGAACTACTCGGATAATAAACCCCCAAATATCAGAATAACTTGGTGAACCACCAAGTTATCCCAGGATTATCAAGTTGAGCAAGGCAAACGAGCCTGCGCTTAACATTTTGGCGACCGTGACAGGACACCGGGCTTAGGAAAACCTAAAGTCCTTCAAGCGAACAATTCAAAACAAATATACCAGCTGCCAACCACAAACCAACAAGCAGCCTACTACAACTCTCAACTAGCCTCCCAAGGGCATCAACAAAGCAATATGGAAACCGCAGAGCAGCTTCTTCACCAACTGAAGGAGACCGGTGAGCGTATCGCCACCATTATCCGCAACTTTACCAAGGACCCAGTTATCCGCAAAACCTCAACGTACTACAAAGAACGATTGTCCCGGCTGACTACAGCCTGGACAGAATTCGACGAGGCAGATACCAAATTACGGACTCTAAAGAATATTGATATGGAAGATGAATACTTCACTGCAGACCGCTATAATCAAATCCAGTCAATGGCATCCAAATATATAGCTCTGATGGAACACGAGCTCACTTACCAAGACAACGGAGCAATCACCAAAGACCCTAATGATCCACCGTCAAATGGGGACGACCAGCCCGAAATCATTAAAAACCCCCCATCCACGAGACTACAACCTAGAAGTGGCCACGATGGTTTAATCAGCCGCTCCATAGGAAAGATGGCTGCTTTGGCTAGACAGCTAGAAGGCCTTCAGTTGCAGTCAGGTCAGGATGGGCCTTATTACGATGTTAAAAAAAACACCATCACCAAACTATGGCAGCAGCTAGAACTACTTAATGATGAAGTGTTGGATAAATATCCCGATCCAGACCTCGCTGGTTATGATACAAGCAGATACATCCACCTCGAACAAGCCGCTCAGCTAGCGATCATCCAGCTTACCACGGCTAACAACAATCACCAGTCATCCAAGAGACTATGTCTAGACCATCTACCCTACCATTGCCCTCAATCACTATCTCTAAATTTGAAGGTGATTATATGAAATGGACATCATTTTCTGACTTATTTAAGAAAACTGTTCATGAGCAACCGATGTCAGACGCTCACAAAATGTTTTATCTGAAGACCAACGTTACTGGTGAAGCAGCGAAGCTTATTAATCATCTCGCTGTTACTACAGAGAATTACAAAGCCGCTTGGCAGCTACTACAGGATCGGTATGATAATAAACGACTAATAGTGGCAACAACGGTTCAGAGACTGCTAGACCAACCATCCGGTGCATCGACATTAATGGCCGTTAAGCGATTGCACGATACAACGAGGGAATGTCTGGCAGCTCTTTCTAATATGGGGCTGGAAATCTCGACATGGGATCCACTCCTAGTCCACCTTCTGGTCAAAAAGTTGGACAAAACGGTATACACTCAATATGAGCAATCGATCACCAAGCCAAAGGAAATGCAACCAGTCAGCCAGTTTCTTACCTTTCTGGAGAACTACTTCCACACTCTGGAGGCAATGGGACACAAAGAGAAGACATTTTCTCCTGCAAACAAAACATGCACGCTTACGGCCCATCCCCGCCATGAGAACCAACGATGCCTAGTTTGCAAGCAAGAATGTCACCCATTGTATAGATGCAGAGAATTCATCCAGCTAAGCCCTGCAGACAGGCTAAACTTGATACAGAAACATAAACTGTGTGTTAATTGCTTTAGTCACAATCATTTGACCAAACAGTGCACAATTTCAGGCCGCTGCCAGAAATGTAGAAAAATGCACAACACCCTGGTACACTTGGAACAAGCCCCGCAACAGAATTCAATATCCAGAAAGCGTAACAAATCTAAGGGGGAAACAGAGTCAGCCAATGAAGTAGGTACAACGAATAACTCCTCAACACAACACGCGACATCCCTAGTCAGCACACCAACAAAAGTTGAAAGCATGGCGGGAAGTTACACTAACAAACGACAGCGTTGATAAAGGTCAAGGCTAATGGTTTGGAAACGGAATGCAAGGCAATCCTTGATTCAGGATCACAAGTCAATTTGATCACAGAACGATTAGTCAACCGGCTTGGACTCCCAGCAAGGACTACTTCTGTTTCAATCAACGGTATTGGAAAAAACAGTACCAAGGTTCAACACCGAGTCAACCTTACGCTACAATCTCGGATCAACAATTTTTCAACACGGCTTGAAGCATTCGTATTGCCGCAAATTATTTCCCCTCAACCCGCTCAATCGCTTATAATTGACAGGTGGTCAATCCCCAGCAACGTAGCATTAGCGGACCCAACTTTCAATCGTCCAGAAAAAATCGATATTTTGTTAGGGGCGGAGTATTATCATCAACTACTCACGATCGGACAAATCAAATTAGGCAAGGACCTTCCACTGCTTCAAAATACAACTTTCGGATGGATCGTATCGGGAAAGGTATCTGGTGAACAGCTCTCATCAGCAATCTGCGGAGTCTTAACTGAAGAGGATAAAATGAATACAGCTATTGAGCGATTTTGGAAACTCGAGGAGGTTGAAAGAAGAGAGCAAAATTTATCACCTTTTGATGCACAGTGCGAAGCACATTTCAATCAGCATACCACACGTGACAAAGAAGGTCGATTCATAGCACGACTGCCGTTTTGTGCTGAAACATCTTTATTAGGGTCCTCACATAGTATCGCATTCAACCGGTTCCTCGCACTAGAGCGTCGATTATCAAAAGACGCTTTATTGAAGGAACAATATGCGCTATTTATAAAAGACTACGAAACAATGGGGCACATGTCGAAAATCAATATAGACGAAGTAAAGTGGCATAAATACTTTATTCCTCACCACTGCGTTTTGCGACCCGAAAGTACTACAACTAAACTCAGAGTAGTCTTCGATGCGTCAGCAAAAACATCCTCAGGAAAATCCTTAAACGATATTCTGCACACTGGACCACCACTACAAAATGATCTATTTACGGTTCTATTGCGATTTCGGCTGCCGCAGTTCGTATTCACCACAGATATCGTGAAAATGTACCGCCAAATTTATATCCACCCCAAGGACCGACAGTACCAGATAATCCTCTGGCGAAACAATGCCTCTGAGCCCATTAGTTATTTCCAATTAAATACCGTTACTTATGGTACTAGACCAGCACCATATCTGGCAATCAAATGTTTGAAGGAAATAATCCAGGATAATAAGATGCAAGCTCCATTGGCAGCCAGTTTCTTGGAAAAGAACTTTTATGTCGACGACGGGCTGGGTGGAGCTGATAGCTTGAACACAGCCCTAGAAACTCAGCGCCAGCTGCAAGACGTCCTGGCTAAGTACGGGTTCCATCTACGAAAATGGTGCGCTAATCATGCCCAGCTGCTCCGCAACATTCCGAGTTCTGACCAAGAAGTCAGTCTTGACTTCTCAGACGAAACTGATTACACGAAAACACTTGGATTGGTATGGGTACCTAAAGATGACCTGCTTAAAATCAAGGTCAACATTCAACCAATTAAAGCCGTGACTAAAAGAACAGTCACATCAGACTTGGCGCGTATCTTTGACCCACTAGGACTACTGTCGCCAGTAGTTGCCAAAGCAAAAATGTTTATCCAGGAATTATGGACCTTGAATCTTTCATGCGACGAGGCTGTTTCTTCCGAATTAGACTCACGCTGGCGAACCTTTCGAAGCCACCTAAGTGAACTTGAAAGTTTTCAAGTGCATCGGCATATCTATAAAGGAGCTCTTCCTAGCAAGACTCAACTTCATGTTTTTACCGATGCCTCCGAAAAAGCGTATGGCGCTGCAATATATGTGAGAACAATTCTACCAAACAAAACAATAAGAGTATACTTGTTATGTGCGAAATCACGGATAACTCCGCTCAAGCAGCAAACGCTGCCTAGACTAGAACTATGTGCCGCACAATTGGGTGCTAACTTAGCTGCAAAAGTGAAACTAGACTTGGATATGAATTCATCGCCTACATTCTATTGGTCCGACTCAAAAATAGTCTTATCGTGGATACATTCAAGATCTTCTTCATTTCATACATTTGTGGCAAATCGAATCGCTTCAATTCAAGAAAACACGCTACCTGAGCAATGGCGACATGTAAGTTCTAAAGAGAACCCAGCGGACATCATATCAAGAGGATTGGATCCACAACAGTTACAGCATACACCCCAATGGATGTATGGGCCATTTTTTCTTCATGGTGACGAGAAACATTGGCCTCCCAGTTTTGGACTAGATCCTAATTTTCCGACCCCTGAACAGAAGCAAGGATCTTACAACTCACTCATTGCTGTCAATAGTGAAAACTTTGTGCACAGCATCAACCACCGAAATTCACTAAAAAGGCTCCAACGTATCATAGGATACATTTTAAGATTCATTAAAAACGCCAAGACTTTCAAGCCCGAGCGACAAACCCAACAAACTCTCACACCTCTTGAACTTCACGATGCACTTGCCATCATTGTTCGAACCACCCAACTATGCACGTTCACAGAAGACATTCAGCAGCTGCAACAGAAAAGGGAACTTAAGGGATCGAGTCAAATAAAAAGCTTATCCCCATTTTTAGACGAATATAACATTCTAAGAGTCGGAGGCAGATTAGAAGCATCCACGTTATCATTCAATGCCAAACATCCAATGTTGCTTCCTTATAACGACACAGTAAGCAAACTAATATTTGAGTCGACACATAGGGAAAACAAACATTGTGGCCCTGGAGCACTTCTAGCAATCGTAAGACAACGTTTTTGGCCCATTAAAGGCAAACATTTGGCTCGGGAAACTGTGCACAAATGTGTGCAGTGTGCACGAGCGAAACCAAAACTTCTGCAGCAAATTATGGGAAACTTACCAGAAGCAAGAGTAATGCCAGCAAGACCCTTTATTAATGCAGGAGTTGACTACTGTGGTCCAATCTGGGTTCACTTCAAAACCCGAGGAAAGCGACCCCAGAAGGCGTATATTGCAGTATTCTGCTGCTTTTCCACAAAGGCAGTTCATCTGGAGCTTGTAACAGACCTCACAGCCGACGCCTTCATTGGAGCCCTCAAAAGGTTCATCGGCCGAAGGGGTCACTGTCAGCATCTCTACTGTGACAACGCAACAAACTTTGTGGGAGCTCGGAATCAACTAGAAGAGTTGTCAACTGCTCTTTTCGCCACAGCTGCCCAAGAAAAAATTCAACAAGAGTGTGCCAGCAAAGACATCAGCTTTCATTTCATACCTCCACGAGCCCCACACTTCGGCGGACTATGGGAGGCTGCAGTCAAACCCGCAAAAAGGTTACTTGTTAAAGAAATGGCAAACGCGTCTCTGACCTATGAAGAAATGGAAACCGTGATAATAGAAGTCGAAGCAATCCTTAATTCGAGACCGATTGCACCGTTGCCGAATAATCCGAATGATGAGGCTGCACTGACACCAGGCCACTTTTTGATTGGTGAACCTCTTACAGCACAAGTGGATGCAACTGCCAGGTCAACTTCAACAACTCTTACAAAACGATGGGAGCTAGTATCACAAATAAAACATCAATTTTGGAAACGATGGTCGCAGGAATACCTCAGTGAACTCCAGCAGCGGAACAAGTGGCAAACCAAGGCTCAAAATTTGCAACGGGGTACCATAGTTATAATTAAAGACAACACACCAGTTATGAAATGGCGTCTGGGAAAAGTAACTGATATATACCCCGGTCCAGACGGACTCGTCAGAGCAGCTGATGTAAAAACATCTGGTGGTATCGTTAAGCGAGCAATTCACTTGCTGGCTCCTCGTCCTGTGGAGCCACCAGAAACAAATGTTAGCCATGAAACAACAGATGAGAAACCAACACGAAGAAGAGACAGTTCACCCAAGAGCAAAACCTTAAATGAACCACCCTCAAAACGTTGTACTCTAACCGCAACAGGTCTGCTAATACTCGTAGCATCACTTCTCCCTTTAATCCTATGTCAACAAGTGACGTACACCCAAATAACCAGCAACCCTGGATTACATTTCGAAAATATTGGCCAAGTTAAACCTGTCATCGCTGAATGGAAGCTCCTTATTTATTTTGAACTGACACCGTTCTATAACGAATTAGAGCTTTTAAAGAATGGTACATCTGCGCTGAACAGGGCCTGCAATTACTCATCCCTTAATCATCAATGCAACGGACTTCTATCCCATTTTCAAGATCTCAGGGATGAAATGGAGCATGGTTTAGAAAATTTCATAAGAAGGAAGCGACGCGGAGCAATAGACATCGTTGGAAATATAGCAAACTCCTTGTTTGGCGTTCTAGACTCCAAATATGCAGCAGAAATGACCGATACTATTAATAGTATAAAAACCAACGAAGCCCACTTGCAGAGACTTCTGCGGAATCAAACATCGTTTCTCGACTCAACCCTCAATCTCATGAAGCAGTCTGAACAACGCACGCAAGATAACTTCGAAAAAATGAACGGTAAAATAAACAAACTACTCTACCTGACAAACAACGACAGCTACCAGCGATCGGAAGTCATTTTATCACTGAGTGTCCAGTTACTTACAATTGCTAATAATCTGCAAAAAATGCATACATCTATGATCACGTTGTTAGCGGACACTTACCATGGTCGAATTAGTCCGGTTCTACTAACCCCACAACAATTTTCGGGTGAAGTCGATAACATAAAGGCGAACCTTCCCACAGATCTAACACTACCAGTTGCAGACATTATTCATTTATATGGTGTAGTCACCGCTCACGCAGCAATCTCAACTCAGCACATTATTTGCACCTTGTTCATTCCTCTAGCCCATCAAGGGCAATATGACCTATTTTATATTACTCCAGTACCACAGCTAATGAACGACACTTTAGTGGCTATCATACCAACAACTAAAATGATAGCTCTCAACGCTCATCGTGATGAATATTTCGCTCTAGATGATTCGAAGCTAAGTAACTGCAATAGACTTGAGCATAACATTTTCTTATGCCCACACATTCAAGCTGCATATCATCGAGGCTCTCAAATTTGTCGCTGTGAGATACATTTATTCAACAATGAATCCGACTCAAGCTGCAACATAGAGTTGATAAGCAGCAACAACGTATGGTACCAACTTTATAACAAGAACCAGTGGCTACTCGCAACTCAACAGCAACTAAAACTAAGCACAGTATGCAAGGGTGAAAGCAGTTCTCAATTTCTGAAAGGTACTGGATTGCTCACGCTTCCAGCAGGATGTGCAATTAAAACTGATGTTATTACCATATACGGGCATCGAACCATCTCATCAAACTTGCATACATCATATACAAGCAATGGGATGACATTCCTTCATCTCCAAGAAAACGTAAACAACATGACACAATCCCTGTCATATACTTCGACAATTGAAAAAATAGCCCACCTGCAGAAAGAGATCAGGGCACAACGACAAGAATTTCCTCTAGCAACAACCCATAAAGTACATAGCTTAACAATTAGCTATATTGGACTGGCCTTGATTTTAGCAGTAATAGTTGCCCTGATAGCAAAACAAAGATTGACGAGAAGACGTGACCCGCTCCCCGAAGCACCACAACCGTCTCCACGATCCAACTGGAATGTTTCGTTGGAACCAACACCTTAACCCACTTCAAACTAAATTGCCGGAGATCGCACATTCCCACTTTCCAACCCCCTTGGGGCCGCAATATGTTAATTCCTTTGAGTTTTTTTTTATCTTGTATTAAAAATAAAAAAAACAACTCTCAATAGAATTAAGAATACTTGAACAAAATCCGTACTTCTTTTTTTTACGTTCTTCTTTTTTCCCACATTTTGACGTGAGAATTACCGCGTCTGCAAAATTCGTAGCTAAATTAAAACAAAATATTTATTCACACATGCTAAATCAAATAACTCGTCAGACGAAATTTAATATCTGTTTGGCTTTTACAGTCAGTGGGAAAATAATTTGCTTATTTAATTCACCAGCCAGACAGTTCTGAAATCCAATATCTGGGAAAATAATTAGTGCAGCAGAAGAGTGAACGGTTTCCGGCCTACTAAAAATTCTTCGTATAATTTTACGTTTTAAAAATTTTAAATATTATTAATTGTATTGTAATTTTTATTAATTATGAGACCAATTTTTTACTTTTTTTATTTTTTATTTTATTATTTGTATTTGTAAATTTTGTATTTGTAATTTTTTCTTTAAATACCATAAGTTTTTCAATAAAATGCATGATTGAACCTTTATCATTCATCAAGCCAACATCGTGTCTTTCATTTTCAACAAGTCAGTGTCCGTTGTTCTTGTGTACCACTTGAACAACTGAATTGAACAGCTTGAATTATCCTTGTGAACTACTCGGATAATAAACCCCCAAATATCAGAATAACTTGGTGAACCACCAAGTTATCCCAGGATGATCAAGTTGAGCAAGGCAAACGAGCCTGCGCTTAACAACAATCTTTATCCGTTCTTTCAGGATTAACGAGTGCTATTGTGGACATCTGTATCATATACATCCGATTTTTGGATCCAAACAGCTGGGTAGTTTTATTTGTGGTCAGTAGCTCCTCACTAAATATTAGTCATAGCACAGTTGACCAATTTATGCCAAAAAAGCCTATAGACCTATAAGTAGCCAATTCAAAGAGCACTGTAACCGGGTGGCCAATACTTTCAAACCTTATTTCCTATTGCTAGCTTTCGGAATTAAGTGAAATACTCTAAGACTAATATTTACCAAAATTCCCATGAATGAAGGAACTTAAATTTTCTTGGCTATCGGAAAAATAGGAATATACAATCCTGAATTTCGACATGAAATCCGGTGAGCACTTTACTTATGGGCAAACATAATCTTACGTTCGGTCCAGGTCCAACCTCATCTATGCCTTTCAATACATCAATGAACTTCTTAGATTCTCAGATGTGTTCAAGATTAACGTCAGTACCTATCATTACTTCCTAACCTGATGGTGCCATTAACATAGAGTGAAGTTGAGTGTTCACTTCCACGTCCCGAAGGTATCTGTTAGACTTGCAAGGAACACACAGGTACTAACTTCTAGTTCATGGACCGCCCACCAAACATAAACAAATTGCTAGAGTGTTTGAGATATCTAATCTCTTACTATATCAGTAACTTACGCAATGCCATGCAGCCGAGTTTAAACAAGGAGTAACCAGCAAACTCGAAGTCTGCCACAAATGCCGACGATAGCTATGGAAAGCCAATGCACTTGACCACAAATCACTAATTGATACAGCTGCTGTTGGCTTAGCAAATCCAACCAGTCACTAGCACTGGTCGAACATCAGCCATTTAGCCAACACCTCTTTCAGTGATTTTGGTAGCAACCACGTGGACTCCTGAAGGAGACCTCAACCAACAACCGTTCACAGAATCGATCCTCATATTGAGGGTAAAACAAAATCCGTCAGAACATCCATTCCCATAGCAGTAAATCAATAGCCATAGGAACTGAGTATGTCTATTGGCAAGAATAATCTCTTGAACCCTCTAGAGGGAAGATCATATGTGAAGCTACAGGTTCCCGTGGCGCCAGTGTATGATTACTGATCGAGCCTCGAAAGAAAGCCTTTAAAAGTTAACTTTCTATCAACTTTGGTCTTGGGCGAGACCTTAGATTACGCCGTAACACATATTCTTATGAAATTCAGAGTTTGTTTCAATGGCAGTGATTGTTCATGTTCTCAAGCATCTAGTAAAACCAGTTTACGATACATTAAACTTGTCCCAAATGTTCCAATCCTCAAAAAAGAAGAATATTATAGGCACCTCGTAGTATGGTCGGAGTATTTGTATTTTTGATATACATACAGACTTCTTTTGATAATTGGAATAAGCGCAAATTTGCGGATATAGAAACAAATAACATTTGCTAATTTCATATATATTTGGACTAGTCTAACAATTTCATATATTTTTGGACTAGTCTAACAATACATGTAACAAACCCTTGCCCTTATGTTTGTTGGGTTTAAGTAAAATCCTCTGTGTATTTGTGCTAAATGTCTGATTTTAAGTTAATATAATCAAATACTCATATTTTCAATTTTTTGCTTTCTTCTCCTTAAAAAATTGTTATATTACTCGCTTGAATGATTTCTATAAGTGTTGGTATTCATTATGAATTTTGTTACTGTTTCGTGGTCCTTAATGTATCAGGTCAAAAGTCAGATAATAAAATATGTATTTTTAAATTCATTATAATTTAGATTTTATTGTAATATAATAAATATTTTATTACGAAAAGTTGTTTTCTGTACTCATGTGTAAACTTTAGGAAAGACTTTCAAATATTAAATGGTTTGAATCCCATTAAAAAATTGTCATAATGTTTAGGGTCTTCCACTCTGATGCAGTATTATTAATCAATTCTATTTCGAAGGATACCATTCCCTCATTCACTGTTCATGTGTATTTCAGACGTTTGTCCTAGGTGGTGTTGGTTGCATGTAAATTTCATTCTTATTATTCCAGCAAATGACTGTAAAACTTTAATTAATCATTACTTAGTTAAATTATAATTAACACTTGTTACTCACTGGTTTTGCACCATGTAATTTTTAATTCTTTGTCGAGTTAATCAAGCTGGAAATACTTAGAATATCATTGGATAAAAATTTTCACAACTCAATTCCTTTTTAATTCAATATGATTTTTATTTTGAGAAACCAAATTATAGTAAGTATTTAACATCGGAACTTGAGTAAATTCTTTATACTCCTTTATCCTGGCGTTGTATATATAAACTGTCCGCAAAAAATCATACATATAATCTCGCCAACCCGTCAAGACACTTCAGAGATCAAATGCCACCAAAATCGGGGTTTTTTAATATCTCCCCTTCTTTCTCGAATACAACTTTTTATGTTATAATTAGGGAATTCAAAGCCAGCTTGTGTATTATTTTATCCCGTAATTTGTATTTAAACAGTAGTTGACACTTTGAGCAGCTTGTGCCTCAGAACGGTAATAATTTTGTCCTTTTTCCCGAAGAGTTCATTTTAAAATTGCGATGTCTTTTACACTTTTATTTTTCACAAAAAACTTTTATTTATTTATTTTATATTATTTTATTTTAAACATAAAATTGTAGAATATGATATACAATTTTTTTTAAACATGCAATTCATTTGTAAAATTTTATGAATTTTTTGTTTGAAAATTTTAAATAAAATTTTATGCCTGCCTAAAATAATATGAAAAAATAGGACTGATATGACAATACTTCGAATTGTTCAAATAAAATTTGTAGAGAATACGATTTTCTAAAAACTTTTTCTACAAAGATATTTTGTAGGATCAACCGCCTGAAACACTTTCGATCAGAATGGGTTCTGTGACATGACTGTGAATGAGACTTCTACAGTTACAGTAAAAACAAAATTTTAACTATGTAGAGAATTTAATTTCCTTTAAGAATATTTATTGGTTTTTTTCTGAAACTAATTTTTACATGAGTTACAAATTTCCAAAGTTTAAAAATCAAATTGTAAAATCATACCAAGGTTGGGGCATAGTTATAAGAAAACGGTTCATCTGACAAAAAAATTTAACAGGACCTTTTTCGTAGAGCATTTAATTTTCTTCAAGATATGTTCCGGTCAATTCCGTTTGGATCGACGGTTTGGGATTTAAAAAGCAAAAACCTGCATAGTAAAAAAAAATTGTGATGATAGACCTCTAAATATTAATATTAAGGGCTCAAATTCTGACAGTAGTCCTTTTTTGTCATCCCAAATAATATTTTCGATATACTTTTAGGAAAAACCGAAAGTCAATTTGGTTTGTCCACTCTAATGCAACACTGTGCATTTAGGAGCTCCTCACGATATAAACGACAAAAAAGTGATAACTGCCAAACTACTGTTTATATTAATTTAAAATTTGGCAGATCAATAGATGAGTGGCTATTAGAGATGAACGATATTTCAGTACCTGTGATTTAATCACTGTTACTGAAAAATCACGATTCACAGTTGTGACAAAATTTGTCAAGTAACTGCTACTTGCAAAGTTGTTCTTTACTATTTGTTACATAGAGAAAATTATGATATTTCACTGTTTGTGTGGGTAATAACGTTCTTTATTTACGTACAATAACAACAACGAATAGTGTGGTAATTCTTGTGTTCTCTTCTTCCTTCATACTGCACAACCTAAATCAGAGCGTTAAGCGTCGCGTAAGCAGCAGGGTACGCTTTTACAATACATTCAAAGTAAATATTTTGTAAATGAAATTTATTTGTTGATGGTTATGAAGCAATTGTCTATATGCATTTCGAATATAAAATATTTGTTGGGTTTTGTATAAGTTTCTAAGCCTACTACACTTATTTTATTCTTTTGTGATTTTCAAAAATATTATCGTTTGTAAATTCTCAAATGGGTTTTGAAAGTCTGTGCATAAAATAAGAGTTTTGTAACTGTTCAAAGTTGTGGTTAAAGTCTACTGACGATTTGGTAAAAGCGCCAATGAAATGCATATAGACAATTGCTTAAAATTGCTCAAATTCACAGTCATTAGTTACCTAATGACAATAGTTTAGCCAATGATATTTTATTCACACTTCTTTGTTTACCATTAGTTAAACCGTCAAACGCCATTGGTTAACAATTAGTTAGATGCTTTGAAACATGGTGCAATAAATATACAGGTGGCAGCATAACGTCAGCTGATTATATTTTGTTCTGGTAGTTTTGTACATAAGTAACGTCTAGCACGTGTATTTTTTGAGAAGCATTATCTAGTTTTTTGCATACTTATTGCACCATGTTATGGAAATTATTACGTTCATATAGCATACTTTTAAGAGCGACAAAAAACATTTGCTCCATAAGCTTTGTGTGCTTAAAAATTTTTTAATTGCCGCCGTAAGATGTGTAATATTCTTTATTTCTTTATTTTTGCTTGTTTATTTATATTTGATACCCTATTAAAAATTTTAGTTAAACAATACACTGTAAATATGAAGTTTTAGTTAAACAATAGTTATCATTTTAGTTTACTAGTAATTAACTAATGAGTGGGCCTTAAAGGTAAATATTTTGTGGTAAAATGTACTGTAAATACGTACCCTGTTGCTTACGCGACGCTCAATGCTCTGATTTAGGTTGAGCTATTAGTATTTCTTTTTAAAATTCAAAGTATATTTTATGGCGTATTTAAATCTGCCTTGGTGTATTAAAGAACAACGTTTTTGTTGTAGATATGCATGTGTGTTTTGATAATTACATTGATATAAGAGAATTGAAAACAGTGATCACAGTTACAGTTTTAAGTAACAGCGATTTTTAAATCACGTTCACTGTTCATGATGTTCTTTAAAAATCACGGGATCGCTCATCTCTAGTGGCTATACTTTCCTAATTGCGAGAATATGCAGAATATGTACTAACGACTCTATAGTGGGCTAAAACTAAACGCATCGCATGTGAAAAGCTTTAAAAGCATTTTACCTTTCGGAAATTTGAACCAATTTTAAAAGTTTTTAACATTTTAGACACAGGGAATTCATTTTACAGGTGGTGGTAATAATGCAACAAACACGATATTAATTCGCCAGGTTGGCCATAACTGTCAAAAATAGAAGACAAAAATTTATTTAAAATGTACTTTTAACAACTGTGATTACAATGCTTAAAACACATACCTTCCTTTGTTTATTGCCACATATAAGTGTCTATGCCCATTTAATCATTTAAGAGCACATAATTAAAAAACAATTGAAAGATACAGCCAACGCGGCGAAATAGTCAGATATGATTTCAACACGACCTTATTAATCGGCCTTGATTTTAGATTTGGTAAAAAAGTGTACTAGACCTAGTCCCGACTAGGGTTGTCAGATTTTTTCCGACCTATTTCGCCAAGTTGATTTTAAAAATCCCCCAATGTTTATAAATTTTTATAAAATAATCGTATAAAAATTTTGCAGAAAATCGGCAAAAGTAAAAATAACATCGCCAAAAATTATTTCTTCATATTCTTCATAAGAAAGAAAAATCATCAAAATCATATTTTTTTTAATTTGTTGCAGACGAGCTTTGGTAGGATTTATTTTTGAAACTACTCCTTCAACAAACTAATTTTCCTGAATCACAAAAATCTTGAAGTTCAATTTTGTGAAAAGAAGCCATAAAAATCGTCAACAAATTTATTTATCGCGAGAAAAATCGCCATGTCGCCAAATCAACAATTTAGATGCCACAACGTTTGGCGAGAAATCGCCATATCTTACAACCCTGGTGCCGACCACCTCCGAATTGAAACAAACTTGGTCTTCTAAAACTAACCTTTAATCAAAAAGATTAGCGGAGTATCGGCGGTGGTTCCCAAATTATATTTTAGGAATTATATTTTTAGGAAAAATTATAAAAATTGCTTCAAACTGCTTTTATAAAATTGTTTTTAACTTTTTTAATATTTAAGCTAGACGAATTATTCATCTCTCGTTTTAAAGGTATTGTTATAGTACTTTAACTAGGGGTGCCAGACGTGCTCTTTTAAAGAGTACATGTACTCATTTTTAAAAACATGTGCTCTTAAAACGAGGTGGTCCAAAAGAGCACGCAAAAGTGCTCTATTTATGTAAAGTGCTCTTCTTTGTGCTCTTTTTTAATTTGGATAACAAATATAGCTTCCCGCCATTGTATTCTAACCAACCTCTATTTCACAATAATAAATACTAGAGGCAAGCAAGAGAAAGCTGCTGTTTCTACTTGACTTTCTTCTCTATTCTAAATAAATGTATACAACGCTTTTTTATGAAAATATGTGATTTTTCAGTGAATTAAGAAACTTTTCGTAATGAGCGGATGAAAATACATAATGATCAGCTATTTTCATTTTAGAAAATTTACAAAAAAAAGTTCAAGGACTAACGTTTAGTCACTAAGCTATGATATATGTGCTCACTAATGTCACTCTACTTAAATGAGAGATTTTTGTGTAGATTAACAATCCAGAAAGTATTTTAACGTTTTGAAGACAGTTCGTGAAAAGATGGCGTAAATTATGCAAATATTTGGCCATGTCACAGAACACAATTCCGTTCGGAAACGGAATTCAACCTACGCCATTCTTGTAGCAGATGGTGTCTAAAAAAAGAAAACTAAAATACGCAAATTTGTTAGGTGTGTCCAGACTGTTGGCAGCGCTACTATATTGCGGTGTGCTCCAGATAGGGCTTGACATATTAGGGTGGATTGAATTCCTTTTCCGAACGGAATTGAACTCGGTGACATGGCTGATTAAATGTCACTATATCTATAAAACTAGAGCTATTAGGGAAAAAGAATTCTCCATTATACGAATGAATTATTTGATTGTTTTTATTCCATGAAAATTGGAATGGGGTTTTTCTTTGCTTTTTAAGTACATAATTGATTTTTTGTTAGTGATATTTATCTTTTTTATATCGTATGTTTTACTGAACGTTAAAATGAATACATAATACAACTATAATATTGAAATTTAGCGTTATTTCATTGTTTGAAAAAGTGTGCTCTTTTTGGCCGTTTGTGCTCTTTTTTAAGCTGACTGTGCTCTTTTTGCCTCTTCAAAATGTGGCTCCCTAACTTTAACAGTTGTAAAAAATTTTCAGGTGTCCTTACATGTTCTTTCCATATTTAGTCTTATTTATGCTGGCTTTAGACGACATGTTTTCTAGATATGGCTTGTCAGTTGTGTGAGACAAATGTAACTTCGCATGGTTGTCAAAATTGTAAATTTACAGACGGTTTATAATTTTTGCTTTCACACGTACATGTGCAATTACATCTGACATAACGTCTGAGTGTTCACAACAGCTGAGTTTTTGCACAATTTTCATAAATATATAAGGTGCTCTATGCTTTTTAATGTTTTTTCAGCCAAACCACACTTTTGTTAATTCAATAAAGCTGATGTCATATTCCTTGTCAGATGAAAATAGAACACTCACTAATTGAACATTTTTCATATGACTTTACTTCTGTAATTGTCATCTGACAATGTTTCATATGTTTCACACGGAATGCAGTGGGAAATTTGACAAGTCAGATGTAAGATACATGTCGTCTAAAGTCAGCATTAGTAAGAAATTACTTACACAATTTTGACTTTTATTAGTTTTTCTAAATTTTATCATGAGTAACACCTTTTTTAGCGTGACATTTAAATTTGACTCTTTCAGCTTCAGATAAAGATTATCCTCGACCTATTTAAATTATGTTAGCAGCTTATAAAAGTAAAAAATTTATTAAAAACTAGCAATTCCCTGTGAAATTATGGTGTAAGCTAATTAAATATATCAGAAACCGATTCTGATGAGCCATAAAAGGCACTATTTTTGGGCAAATTTTGTTAAGCATCAAGTATTTAGATAACGGTAAAGTTGCGCCTTTTTTCTCAGAAAATCCCTTTTTGTGCCCCTTTTATTTTGAAAATCCCTTGATTGCGCCCCTTTTTGAAAAATTTCAACAGTAACGCTACTTTTACCATATCAGCGGCTTTAAACTATTGCTGCCCAAAAATATTTTGCAGCTGCATTGCTGAGAGAATTTTGAAGTACAATAACACGATAAAGTAAACGCAAAGATTTTCATTAAAATTTTATCACAAGGAATTAAGTTGGTCGTAAAAGTGTACAATAATGCAGTTCACACTGAATTTGCTATTTTTTTAACTTAGTAAAATGGAAATTTCCAACCCCCTTAGTTTTTCCAAAGTAAATTTTTATTTCTAATAAAAATCACTCTATTTTCCATCATCATTTACTTTACACACTGTATGTAGCAAAATACCAACACAGCTACTATCAGCGTGACCGTTGAAAACTTTCAAAAAGTGGTACAAAAAGGGGATTTAGAGAGAAAAACTGGCACTAACAAGGCGATTCTCCGAAAAAAGGAGCAACTTTTTTAAAAAGAAAATAATTGAAGCAAATTCTTGTATTTAATGAATTTCTAGGGAATATAATAGTTTTGGAATAAAATTAATCAACTTTGATGTTTTTTCTTCCTAAAAGAAAGAGTTTTCAGCAGCAACGAACTAAGCCATTTGCTAACGAATTATTTAAACACAACCCAGCAAACAAAAAAATACACCATATGTATTGTTAAACGTATCACCTGGATGCAAAGTATTATTGCGGCAATAATCGATTTCGTATTGCGGAAGTTACTTCCTTCGAGAGGAAACGTGTCTCCGTGGCAATACTCCCACGTAATACGAGAGCGATTCTTCTAGATGATAAACTTGAAATATCGCCAGATAGCCACCTGTAAGAAAATAAGAAGATATACCCAAAATATTATTAGGGAGATAAAAAGAAGATTTTGCATTTCTAAAAAACATAAAATTTTCAGCTTGCCTTTTCATTAATAGTTGTAAAATTCATTTTACCACATCTTAAAAAGTAATATTGGTTCGGCGATCGCTTCAAACCATTTCCAGTTTTCCTGAGCAATAAAACTGCATAGAGTGATCTTAGTTCTAAAATGAATGATTTCATTACAAGGCTTAAGGCATCTGAAAATGTAAGATAAAAGTTTCTCAGATAATTTATATGTCGTTTTATCATAACATCTTAAGTCGAGTTGAGTCAAAATCGAGTTGAGGTCATATTCTGGTTCGTCTTCTTACAATCAACATTCGTGTCTAATCCGTTTTCAAATACTCCGATTTTCGAAAAAGTTATCACGGTTTATTTTTTTTTTAATCTAGAACAAAAACACCACAGATTTTTCATTAAATCGATAATATCTCCAAACACGATTTTTAGACTTAAGATGTTATTACACTAATGATAATTAATATAAAAATGTCGTATTTGCAATTAATGCGGGCAATTTCAATTGCAGTGCAACATTTTATACACAATGTAAGTACTCCGTAAATTAGTTTAGTTTTTAAACAAGTTTTTATATGCAAAAATTTACATATAAACTTGAAACTAAAACTACAACAACTATAAAAAAATAATAAAAGCATTAAATTATTTTCTGATGTCATTATAAGTGCTACAATTTTGTACAATAATTTTTGAAATGATGTGATTTTGTCGTTCTTTGTTCCATTAAAAAATTAATAAAGAAGACAAAAAAATTTGATATTTTTCTATTTATAATAATTATCGTAACAATAAAAATACGGAAATTTATTTACTAACACCTTCGCACCACCAGAAAGAAGAACAACTTCATCATAACCAACTATAACATTGTCCTTATCATCATCATCAGTTATTATACTCGTAGAAGTCCTTTGAAGTGAATGTTGTATGTGGTTACATGTATGTGTGTATATTTGTAAGCATAAGTGCTTAAAATATTGTTGTACATAATATTTTTGCTCTTCAATTTTATAATGGCATTCAAACCATTTATACCGATAGCAGTGATGGAAGTGTCATTTTCTGTCATCTCCACGTCTGATAACTTTTTAGCCGTTAAGCTTGCGAAGAGGTTTTTTGTGGAGAATTTAATTTCCTGCAAGAATATGCTCATCAAAATTAAAAAAAAATCAGTTGTATGACTTTGGGTCACACACGAAGGGTTCCGTACATATATCATTATTTCGTGTTTGCTTGCCCTATTTTCATTTTGGCTTTTTTTTCGTTTAATTTTAGTTTTGTTTTGCTTTTGATGATTTTTTAGTTTTGCCGCTTTTTTCATTTCGGTGATTTTTTCGGTTTTTGGCGACATTTCGTTTTTTTACGTTTTGTTTTTTGCCGATGTTTTTAGTTTTGTTTTTTTTGTTTTAACGATTTTTTTTCGTTTTTTGACGATATTTTATGTTTTATCGATTTATATTAGGTTTGGCGCTTTTTTCAGTTTGGTGATTTTTTTGTTGGCAATTTTGACGATATTTTTAGTTCTAGCAATTTGTTCGGTTTTTTGCGTTTTTTTAGTTTTTTTTAGTTTTTTGACGATCTTTTTAGGTTTGGTGATTTTTTGCGTCTTAGCGATTCTTTTTTACTTTGGTTGCTTTTTCTTCTTTTAAGCGCTTTTTTAGTTTCGGCGATTTTTCGATTTGGCATTTTTTTAATTTTGGAATTTTTTAGTTTCATCATGTTTTTAATTTCAAGAGTTTGCCTCTTACGGTTTCCAAGATACAGCGAATTGTCGAAATTACATAGTAAAATTACACGGCGTAGCAATAACAATAGGGTTTCCTATACACTTTAGTTGTAACGAACCCAAAAACTATTGAAATTAAAAAAAAAACACTAAAACTAAAAAATTCCAAAATTAAAAAAATCGCTGAATCGCAAAAAAAAATCAAAAAGATCGCCAAAAACTAAAAAAAGGCCAAGAACAGAAAAAGTCGTCAAAACGAAAAAGCAATAAAACCTAAAAAATCGCAAAAACTATAATATGTTTAGTTTTTATGAAAAAAAAATCGCCAAAAATGAAAAAAATCACCAAAACGAAAAGAAGCTACAAAACAAAAAAAGAGCGCCAAAACTAAATAAAATCGGCAAAAACCGAAAAAATCGCCTAAAAGAAAAAAAGTGTCAAAAGCAAAAATAAAAAATAATATCGATAAAACTAAAAAAATCACCAAAAACAAAAAAAGTCCCCAAAACCGAAAAAAGCGCCGAAACTGAAAAAGCAAAAACACAGAGATTAATCGATAAAACTAAAAGTATCGTCAAAAAGCGAAGAAACCGTTAAAACAAAAAAAAAACCAAAAACAAAAAATCGCCAAAACTAAAAAATCGGACAAAAACAAACAAAAATTGCAAAAAACGAAACATCGCAACAAAAAATGAAAAAATCACAAAAAATGAAAAAACCGCCAAAACCGTCAAAACAACGAAAAAAACTAAAAAAAATTAAAATTAAACAATAAAAAAACGAAAAATTTGCCAAAATGAAAAAAGGCCAAAAGCGTACGGAGCATTCCGTGTGTGAACCAAAGTCGCACTTCACTGAATTTATTTATATTAGGAATAAGAAAGCAAAACGAATTTTCAGAGAAATGATGGTGTGTACTCGTTCCCCCTACCCCTTGTCTCTCTCACATAAAAACTAATCAATAAGACTTGCATAGTGTGAATTGCGACTTAAGCTTGATTATTAGCTTCTAAGTTAATTTTTGGTGCAGATATGCCACGAACGACTCTAACTCATCTTTAGTTTCAGTCGTTGTTTTCCTTTAGAAGTGGAAATGTTTAATGGCTACACTAAACTCACTTCTTCCTTTCTTTCATTATAGTTTTGGTAAACGGCCCCAGGTCTCTAGGAACCGACTGCTCAAAAAACAGAATGAAGGATTTTCTTGAAAAATTTTGCCAGCCGTGTTTTCCATTTTGGGGGGCTTGAGAAAGCTACTTTCTTTTAAATTTTCAGTAGTTCTTATATTATTTTCCCTTACTTAGAATAGCAGTCTTATTCTAACAGGCTATGAATTTATCTACCATGCGGGAAATTTTGTACCAATTTTCTTCAATGCATTTGTCCTATGGCTGACGAAAATGGAAGTAATACAATAAGCTCCTGAGTCGTGAGCGGTGAAAAGATAACACGTCAATTAACTATAATCAAAATGTTAACAAAGTAACCACACTGTACAGGCAGATTTTTCCAAATCAAAAATATTTGCTTAGAGTATAGTAATTAAAGTATTAAAGAGACCATGACAGAACAAGTACCTTAAGTTTGGATATAGAACTTATGACTGAGTATCTTTATTATATGAATTGGAACTCTCCAATGACAACACCAAGTAAAAGTGACAGGTCCCTTTCATATAAAGTTACAGAACCCGAACTGGCTGGTAGTCTTCGGGAGCCAGTCACGTGACGTGTCTTGTAACAGCATCACTTCCTTATAGAGTATAATATACTCAAACATACAAATTTTCGTATCTGTTCCTGTTGGTGTTGCTGGTCTTAATGTTATTGTCATTGTTGTGCTATTGGCATGTTGATTGTTTTAAAAAGCCACTTTATGTTGTCAAATATGCTTCATGTACATAGTTACATACGATGCACAAACAATAGTTATACACGAGCAAATATGTATGTATGTGCATACTATCCTTAAATATGTCATTCAAAAGTTTTATATATTATTTTGAATTTATAAAATTTTGCACTTCTCACAAATATACATTAGGAAAGCCATACATATTTATGTGAATCGACATTTTTACAAAAAATTTAAAATTAATGTAAATTCTAATTATTATTAAGAGTGGAATGCATATTTATAATAGCTAATCAGACTAACAGAACGTATAAGTATTGATTTCGAAGGCCTCTACACCATCTCATCAGAGTTATTTGTTAATTTTTACCACTTGTCAAGGTGGATGCTAGGAACCAGTGATCAGTTGTAAGTTAACACTGCAAGCACTATCATTTGCACATATTGATGTTAAAAACCACGAGCATTGTAAATGTGAGTGGAAAGCGAAAGTGAATCAACTCATACACTTCTCTGGTAGGAACATCAACTATTTAACCAATTTCTTTAACGAAATAGAATACGAGAGGTATTTATTGTATATATTTTCTTATATTCATTTCTAGTTAGTTAAATCACCTTTTCCCGGACACTGTCCTCTTTTGTAGGAAGTCCGGTGTAGTATTCTTTCTTTTTTGGCAAGTGTCCGGAGTTGTCCTACTATTTTTACACTTTTCTCCAGATATTTTTTATTAATCTAAATTTATGCAATGAAATTTTTCATGAAATTTTTTTCCATTCTCTTTTAAATTTGCATGGTCTGTTTAAAAATTTCCATTCTAATTTTTTCACAATTATTCAATATAAAAATGCTAGCTAGCAAACAAAACTCATGCCTTTTCGAAGCAGGAGAAACAACAACAACCATCATCTCTCGCACAGAAAAAACAAAATTTAATTTTCTGTAAAGGATTCAATGAAATAGTAAATATTTTATCTAGGAACGGACCTACAAAAAAATTTTGTATACTCGTATATAGACAAAAATATCTCAACAATTTCATTGAAAAAATTTATTTTTTCAGTGAACGAATTGCTTAAATCTATAAAACAATTTGTCTAAAAATTTTTACAAATTGTAAAGAAAACAATTTACTAAATAAAAAAAAAAAGATTTATTGGCTTTTCTGGAAAATATCATACAATATTTTTGTCTGAATTTATAAAACAATTAGTGTAAAAATACTAGCAAATTAGTTTGGCTTAAGTTCATTTTTAATTTAATCTTTTGATCAAATTATTTTTTATTTAAGAAAGAAATTCTAAAGCATGTAAATATTGAACATTCAAAGAAAAATTTGGCTGTACGGAAGGTTGAACTGACAGCTGTTTCGTGACCACCAAGTCTACTCATCAGAGGACTCTCATCAGAGACTCATCAGAGGACTTTGAATGTTCAATATTTACATGCTTTAGAATTTCTTTCTTAAGTAAAAAATAATTTGATCGAAAGATTAAATTAAAAATGAACTTAAGCCAAACTAATTTAATAACTTTGGATAAAAACCATACAGTTCGACTAAAAATTCATTACTCAATACTAGCAGAAGTCATTATTATTCGGCTTAAGTTCGCAATAATTGAATTAATGTAAATTCAAATTATTTATAAGAGTGGAATATTAGAATATCTAATCAGACTAGCAGAACGTATTATTAGTATTCATTTCGACAGCCGCTACGCTGTCATCATCAGCGTCCTTTGTTCGCTTTTACCACGTTTGATCGTGGATACTAGTATTAATGAAACATCAGCTATTTAACCAAATTTTATGAGGAAATAGAATATGAGTTATCCTATTCCTTTTTTTTATTAATATGGTGAGCCGAACAAATTTCACCTTCTGATTCTATATTCCAATTTTTCCAACTCCAATTTTTATTTTTGGTTTTGCTTGTACGTAAGTTCCGCCCACGATAAATCAAGCTATTGTTGTTGTACATGTTCTTAAACAGGTTTCTTTATGTCATAATTAGACCGCAGAGACCACACATGTATTCAACTTTTTGCGGGTGCCGTCGCAAATTTTAATATTTGTACGTAATTATTATTTGAACTGAATAATTATAATTATTATTTGAACGGAACATTTTCAGTTCGAATAATAATTACGTACAAATATTAAAAATAGTTTACTTAATAAACAAAACTATTTACTGGATTTTTTGTAATATATGAAACAAAAATTTTTGCCTGGGTAATCATTATCCATTAAGCATTTATGAAATTTCACTTTGTTAAATATGTTCAAGTCTGAATGTTTATCTAAAGACTCTAAAAAAATTAATGAGAATTAATGCAAGGACATTAACGTATTGATTTACTCAAAAATCTTCAGTAAACAAACTTGGTACAATCGCATTCCTCTTGCTATCATTGTTGTTGTTGTTATTGCATGTATGTCGTCATCGGGGTTGTTTTTTTTACGACACAGTTTTTCTTGTTGTTTTTGGAGTTTGCGTTCTAATTAAGAGTCAAACAAACAATTCATTGATTATGTAAAGAATATTTACTGAAAATAAAATTTATTTTGAAAATTTTTTGGTGATAGTGTTTTCTCTGCGTTTACAAAACTGCTTCTGCGGAAGAAGTAGTTTTTGCTGGTTACTCTATACAACAAGAAAAATACCAAGAAGTACCACTATATTTTTTTGATGTGTTATGGTCTTCTAACTACAAAAACAGTCGAAATTTTTTATTCTTTGAATAATTATTTTATTTTTTATTTATTATTTTAAATTTGGTATTTTTGAAGAGAGTGCTCCACTGATTTTATCATAGCTTACAAAGGTGTTGTCCATTTTTTATTAAAAACAAACACTAAGAAACTTGAAATAAAACTATCTTTAAGCCTTTCTAGCATTAATTTTTTTATATACTCAATCGTTTCAGAATTATTCAGACCGCAATGATGAAAAATATATTTCTTATGAAAAATTTAAAAAGTGTTATATATATATTTTTTTTAATTTATAAAAAGTCGCAAATGGCAAAATATTACCATTTTTATTCTTTGATCATCAACTTATTAGTTTTTGAATTATTCCGAAATTATGAAAAATATTAATATGAATATTTCGAACGCATTTGCTTGTGAATCTAAATTGATTATTAGGCTAATGTTCGTAACGTTATATTCAGAAAGAATTGGTCATGATTAATATTCCAAATAACAACGGAAAAATTAACATCAACTTAATTGTTCAACGTACACAGCAGAACAGAGTAGCGCCACTTTCGGAAGACGCTTGTGATTTCAATTCTTATATATACAATTTGTTCGTGAAGATTGAAGTTGATGTCGATTTTTCCCTTGTTCCTTGTTAATCAAGCGAATGTTAGCCTAATAAGCAATTTGGATGAAAAATGTATTTTCTTAAAGTTAAAATTTTTTAAAAATTTATAAAAAATCGAAATCGCAAAAACTTGTAAGTTTTTATTAACTAATCATAATGCAAGACATATCTCAATTGAAATCAGCTTTATTTCGTGAAAATCGATGGATAAATATTGATGTTATTCATAATAAAGTGAAATCACCTGATTTATGCAAAAACTGCGAATATTTAAATTGTAAAACAAACTCAATTTGTTTTAATAACCACCAAAGGCCATCAAAAAAATATTACGTGTATCGGCGTTTTTGTAAGTTTACATCTGGGACTCTTTTTAGGGGGATTTAAACTTTTTCCCCTTTACACATAGTTATGCTGCTTCGCTAAAAGATATCTATCAGGCCTTACGTTTACGTGTAATATGTGTTCGGCACTTTTGTGTCAAATACCATGGTTAACATTTTTGTAGAACAATTTATTTATATTTTTGTAGAACAATTTATGAGTCTGTCCGGCCCCCAAATAAATAAGGAACAAAAAACTCCCGTTCAGCGGCATTATAGCGGGCTAATTTGTTGAACAAAATATGTTCTCGATGGTTTTACATAAAAAATTCGAACACACCTAGTAAATTAAACGTAAGCCCTAGAGGATATTCTATGCCGAGTCTGTATAACTATGTGCCAAATGGGAGAAATTTAATTCACCCTAAAATGAATCCCAGATGTAAGCTTTCAAAACACCAATACACGTCTGTATTTTTTGGTGGCCTCTAACAAAATAAGTCGTTAGAACCTTGTTATTTAAAAAAATATTGATTTTGTTGTACCGTTATATATTCGCAATGTTTGCAAAAATTAGGTGACTACACTTTGTTAGGAATAAAATCAATATTTATACATCGATTTTCATGAAATAAAGCTTATTTTATTAGTATATGTATGTATGTATTGACAAACACTTTTCTGCTAACTTCATTTGCTCTAAATACTTAAAAACGTACATACTTTTAGGAGCGTCAAATAAATATTTGGTCACATGCTTTTCATGTGAGATTTGTTTGTAAAAACAAACACCTCAAGGTATAAAAACATTCAGGTATGTGATGGAAAACAATCGTTTTCAAAATGATTTCAATACGATTGTTTTGAAAGGGTGTGATGAACTCCGACCGATTTCAACAATTAGTTTCGAGCCAAACTCAAACTATTGAATTTTCAAAAGTGCACAAGAAGATAAAATATAATCAATATAATAGAACTGTGAAAAGAAATTTAGCAAAAAAGATTGAAAAAAGCTATTAAACACAAATTTGGAAGTTATTGATAAAACGACTATAGCAAACACATCACACCTTTTATCGTTTTCAAATCGTTTTTGTGTCTAAATCGTTTTTCATCACATATCAGATTATTATTGTAAAATCGAAATACAAAAGAAACGGAATCTGAAGCACCAAAAATAAACTTTTTCGGAATGACAACTACGGAATCAAAACGGAATCTGTGACACGGCTGTATATATATATATATATATATATATATATATATATATATATATATATATATATATATATATATATATATATATATATATATATATATATATATATATATATATATATATATATATATATATATATATATATATATATATATATATATATATATATATATATATATATATATATATATATATATAATTTCCTTATTTGTGTGTTCCTCTTTTTTTGTCTATCCAGAGCTTTTTGAAGCTCAGTGATGGGCTAGAAAGCTGAAAATTTAAATACATATATTAAGAAAAACCTAGGCCAAAGCCTAATGTAGCCGGCGTTTTGGACTGTAGGCGGAGAATTAAGGAGCAAAAGGGGCGTGGCAAAATTAAATTTTTTAACATTTTAGCTTATATTAAATCCCCCTAATGACAAACAGATTTTCTTTTTCTTCCTGGCTGACAGGGACAGGCTTAACAGCTAATCAGTTAATAAAAATGGTAAGTTTGAGACATTTTTGATTTATTATAAATTTAATATAGATAAAAATTTCCCAATTTTGCATAAAAAGGTATACATTGCGGTCTGAATAATTTCGAAACCACTGAGTATATTAAAGGGTGCTCCAAGCCTGTATCTTGTGAACCATAATAGATAGACCCTTGGTTGATGTCCTAAAGCAGGTGCAGAAACCTTGGTATGTGAGTCGGTCTCGCACTTTTCTGAATTTATTTTTTCTTTTTCTGAAAGCTGATTTGATCGGATTTTTTTAGCTATGTTTCATTCAACTAAACTTATATCTATTTAAAGTTTCAACATTTTCTACTGACAAAATGCGCCTCAGATAAAGGCCCAGTAAAAAATTGCTTCAAATAAAGCAGGTTTTTACTGCTGCTTTTTGTATGGCGGGATCCCGGTTTGGAGTGCTAAATTTTTGCTACAAAAAGCGCTTTTTGAAGCGCTGAAAATCATCACCATTTTCAGCACTAAAGCTGTAAGTATATGGTACTTTCTAGTTTAAAAACCTGCATTGTATCATTAGTGAAAAATCAGTTTTTTTTGTATAGTTTCTTTCATATACATTCACTGCTCTGCAATAAGCTCTTCTTTTAAAGCGTATTGTTATGCGCTTTATTGCCTTAGTACTTCAAAAAACATGAAAATTTTTTACAGGGGGTATTAAAATTTTTATTAATCACTATTGCTAGAAGAAAGACATTTCGGTGTTACCTTAAAGAACATACACCAGCACATTATTCAAGGAAAAGAAGTGACTGTAACTCTTATTATATTTTTTAACGTAAAAAAGAGATATTATTTTTAACAAGCAAATTAGATTTATTCATAATAGTATTTTGGCTCTTTCAACATATTTTTGTCGTCATATTAATATCATTTCATATCATAAAAGCATTGAAGTTGCCCTTGTTTCTTTATTTTTATTGTTCCATGCTGAAGGAGACAATAAATGCTTGATCTATCTGTGTTTTGTGTGTGTGTGTGAGTGTGTGTGTTTGCGAATGTAAACATTAAAAAATAACAAAACCACCACTTTTAATTGTGACCGGATATTAAAGGAAATTGCTGTGTCATTTCCCATACCTAGCTCAAGGTTGTGAAGTGTGTAAAAAAGTGCTGTTTGATTATACTGGAAGAATTGTAAAACTAATAATTTAAATGCATAATTGATTTGCAGGCAATTTGATATAGGTAAGTAAATATAAACAAATGTGTAAAAAATGTGGAGATCGGATTTAACTTTTAAAGATATATTAGTATTCATAAAAAAAATTATGTAGCTTTTTATTTTAAAGCAATCAAAGTTATAACCTAATTATTACTTTGAGAACAATACATACTTTAATTAAAAGTTAAACGGAATTTGTTTTTTAATAACAAGTGGAGACTGGTTTTTCTAAATCCCAGGATTCTAGATTTTACAATTTCAAATCCCAGGATTCGGGGATTTTTCGGGATCCCGGGATCCCGGGACTCGGGATTTTTCTTTTTTAATAAAACACTCAATTTATAAAGTAAAATACTTTCATTATTTGTATTCATAATAACAACTATAAGAAGTTAACAAAGAAAAGCTAATTTCAATGTGTTCATGTAGCACAACTCTAGATGCTTCCTATTATAAGAATTCTTCATAGGGATTCCAAATCAGCCTTCAAGAAGTCACATAAATACTTGACATTCATGGAATAAGGGATATTGAATTCATTTAACGATAATATACCAAAATCAAGTTTTCTCCTAAGAGTGAAATAGTGCACAAAGCATCATTCATGACGTCTAAGAGAATACAGCCGAATATTTCAGTTACCACAACCACCAAGTCATCGGCCTATCCGGTCACTTCATGCCCGCTGTCACTAAGAACGTGGTGAAGTTCGTCTATTACCAGCAACCAGAGGAGTGGGGATAGATGATATCCATTGACAGCCATAATATATTTAAACACATAAATTAGTGTTACAATTGTTACTTTCATTAAGAGTTTTTTCGGGATCGGGATTTTGGAACTAATTTTTCGCAAAAATACAAATCTTCTGTTAAAAGTAATTAAGTTTGAGTAACCCTTTATGTCTAAATAATATTAAAATTTTGAATATTAAGCAATCTGTCTAAAAAACTGCAGAGAAATGTTTAAATAATAGAAGCACGCTATATTTCTTTGGTCATTAAAGTTTAATTTATGGTATTTAAAAGTTTTTAAATATAAATTTTGTAAGTGTTGGTAAGTATATATTGTTAACTTATAAACAAAATTCTAAGGCTTTTTCTTGTTTCAATAAATGTAATGAATTAAGAAAATGTACTTCATACATTTTTATTAAAGAAAAAACTTTTCATATTAAATATATTTAGTCCAAGTGAAAAAAAAAAATTCAACATAAAGTATAATATATGGCGGAATGGTAGCTACGATAGAATATGAGCCAGGAGGTCACCGTTCGAAGCTGCATACAGCCAATTACTTCGCAGGCGTTTTTATTTTATTTTTTGTATTAAACATATTTTGTTCAAAAATCAACAAAGAGAATGCTTGTCTAATTTTAGTTCCATAATATATTATTATATTAATATATAATATATTATAATCAGTAAAGTGTTGCCGACTATTATTGATCTAATTTTCAACAAAAATGTTTTAGAGTATGCTGTAATAAAACAAAGGAGTTTATTTCGTCGCCTTTGAATTTTCTCTATATATTTGATGCCGAGTCAGTGCCCCATTACTGAGTGCCATAGTACCAAATCGGTTTTAATATAGGGTTGTTATCCGTCCTCTCTTTGGGATTCTAGAGATGCCCGTGCATGGAATACATTACTTGAAAACTTTTTCAAGACGTGTCCAATGCGCAATTAAAAAAGCGCATTTTTATACCCATAGGTCATAGTTTGGTTTGCTTATCTATATATCCGGCTTGTGAGCTGATCCGTATCTCATGAGACAACTTATGTACCTTAGGATACCCTTTCAAATGTCTTTTGAAGTCGCGTCTAGTGGTGTAAAACTTTTCCAATAATTGTTTTTGTGGGGTATTACAATACTGATGGCTGGGTTGGGCAGGTTTTCAGGTCCATTGCATGGGAATACAAAAATGGACAATTTTTAGACACGGTCGACCTCACTCAAACTGTTTTGGGATTACTTATGTATGTATATGTATGCCAAACCGATCTATAAAAGTAAAATTAAACGAAATTGAAGAAATTGTTAATAGCTGTTTATATTGAGATGAGTGATTATATATTGAAAAAGTTCGATTTTAAAAAGCAACTTTTAAAAGGAATAAATTTAAATTTTGCTATCAATTTACAAGCACAATTATGAGCCATATTAATATAAAATTTGTCGAATGTTTATAATATAAATTTCCTTTGAAATGAGCTAAAATGAATTGCTTTTACAAATTTTGTTACTCGAAAGGAATCAAAGTGAAATTTATTGATTTTTTCATAAATTCTCTATTTTATTAAAAACAATTGGCAAATGAAGCCACCAAACGCATTTTAAATTGCACATGTTTTTAGTTTATCAGATTTTTTGCAGATTTAAGAAATATTATGCAGATTTTGCGGATTTTTTAGCCCAATTTTGCAGATTTTGGAGGACATTTTCTTGGCAACAGTGATTAGTACTATGTTTTTCTGGAGGAAAACATAAAAAATGTAACTGTAACATATTAAGTTTTCATGCGAAAAATATGAGTGGCACTCGTTTCGCATCTAGTTAGTTTACAACAAACACATGGAGTTATTTTACAAACTTTAGAAACTGTAGCATAGTTTAAGGGCTAGTTAATATTGGGTACATGTCAAATTTTTCGTTCGAAATAATCAATGTTGATCATAATTTTTCACAAATTTTAACTTATATAGTTATAAAAAAATATTATTTATGAAATTTACGTTATATGTTTATATTGTTATGAATGGTTTATAGACTGCAGATATATATACAATTTCTTATTATAATCCCCCACTATGAATCGTTTAGCACTGGTAAATTAGCAGATATCACACTTTTTAGCAAAAAATTGTGTGGTCACGTTACGTATGAGTGATATTGTTTTGGTGTTTCCAACAGTCATACGCCTAAGTAATTTTCGGGGTATGAATATTTCGTAAAAAATCAAGGCTCGAACTTGCATGCATCTAAAAATTGATTTTTAACGCTTAATACATTCAGCTAAAAATTAAAAATATGCATACCTACGAACAAAGTTCCAAAAGTAAAATAATATGAAAATATTTTTTAAAATTGTTTATTATTATTAGAGAAAAAAACATAAATCAACCATAATTGGATTCAATATTTCTGTGGTCACAAGCCTTAACCGCCTAAGTCTGTTTTCCGATGTTTTCAGGAGAGCAGTTTAAAGTTTAAAGCCCTCACTGCAAATCAAGAGTTGCTTTTTTGTTGTTTATTTTTTTACAGATTCCAAGGAAGCGAATTCTTTTAATCATCTCTTTAAAAAAATAGTTCTTTAGCGTGGCAGTCAAGAGATAATAGCGAAAAAGACACTTAGGCTCTTATGGCTTATTAAGTACAAAAAACTCAAAATGCTAAAGTTGAGTTAGGCTTCTGTGCCACAAGAAAACACTAACTTTTAGTGCACCTAAGTCAACTTAAGTCTTTATTTTATGACATCATTTGTATGATTTTATCTCTCATGTTGAGTTAAGTTCTTATTCTTTGCTGATAATTCATAATTTGTCGACTTATGTTATATTTTCACTTTGGATTCCTTGAACATAAAAAATTTCTCTAAGATATTTAATTTAAAAAACACCTTTTATTTAATTTAAAAATAAAAGTTTTACAAGCGTTTTTTTTGTCGTAAGAGGTATATAATTTACAGATCAACAATATCCACTTACGTAACATACTCGTTCTTAAATGAAGATTAAATGAAAAAAAAATCCAAAAATACCAATAAACTAACTTTTATCCGCTTACTTTTTTCCTTAGGACTTTTTTCCTGAAGCTTTTCTAATTCTATCTTCTTTATTGTTCTGTCAGACATTTTGCATATAATTTTTCACAAAAATTTTTAAAAAATAAAACTTATAAAACAATCACCAAGATGTAGAACTCTCCTCAATGGTCTATCTCGACTTAGTGACAAATTTTTTTTAATTTTCAATATTCATAGTTGGACATAAAGACTAAAGTCTACTTAAACAACAATTTTTTTTAAATTCTAATTTGGAATTAGAATTTAACTTTTATTAAAGTGATTTTTTAGTTTGGAAAAAGAACTCAACTCAATTTATGCCTATCAAAAATCGATATTGCAATTCGGAATAACAAAGTAACTCAACTTAGGAAAATCAAATGTTTACTTTCTACTGCGGAATAACGACATAAGTTTGATTTAGACAATAATAAAAACTTTATGTTTCTAATTATCATATCTTAAATTGATTTAGGCCGTTATTCCAAAGTAAGAATATATAATTATGAAACACTTAATTTGAGTTAGGAAACTAACGTCGGTGAATTATGAGTTAAGCCGTTAGTCCAAAACAATAATATAAGAAAAATACTTAAGCTATTAGGTTTTTTATGGATAGATGTTATATCAAAAAAGATACAATTACCAAAAATTTATAGCAAGTAGATTCAAACATGCTGAACATGATAGCACCAATAACTCAGTTTTGTCCTAACTCGACTTAGGCTGTTAAGGCTTGTGACCACAGATTTAATCCAATCGAACTATAGTTGAGTTGCCAGTCGGCAACTGGAAATTAATGGTAGCCAGAAAGGCACTAAATAGCAACTGAAATTGGCAGTTCTCAGTTGCCATCAGTAGTATAATTTTCAGCAACTGACAACCCAACTGAGGCTCGGTTGCCATGCATAATCGGCCTATTAATATGTTTTTAAAAAGGAGGAATGTGCATTAAAAGAATTTTTTATAATATCAAAAATATACATTTATTGTCAAAATATGCAAAAATATGCACTTAACACCAAAATATGCAACTACAAATCGGTGCCAAACTACTTAAAATCTGATAATTCGCATACACTGAAAAGAAAAATCAATCCATCCGTACTTACATTAATCCCGAGCGGTGACAAAAGTGCGGTAATCCCGGTTTTTCTGAAATCAAATACAGAAAGATTGATTCAAGTCGGAATATTCAAGTGCAAAATACTTAGTATTAGCCTGATTAGCCTTTATTCATGTAAAAAATCTTATTTTAAGTACGAGTATGTTTATAAACTTTATACACAGTCGCACTCGTACTGTGTTGGTGTTTGTTTGCTTGATGATAGCCACAAATCAATGTTCTGCTTTTGTTGTTGTTTGTTTTCATTACTCGGCCATAGCCGACAAGTAGCTGATACACGTCGTCTTGCATGTAGATTCAAGCCCGCTGTATACTTGAATCAATCCGCAACGTACTTGAATCAATCCTAAACTGCGTACTTCAATCAATCCCGCGCGTTCTTGAATCAAGCCCGAATCAGGCTAACTTTTACTTATTTAATAATCCTGAAACAGACTTGAGAATTTTTATTTTTACTACTTATATAAATTTAATATTTTTACTTACTTGTTTTAATTTAAATTTATTTTTGTTCATTCCTGGTAAACCAACGCCTAAGACAATTCAGCTAACTCGGTATAGAGAGAACGACGGCTAAAAATCCAACATAAGCCAGCAGCATGTAATACGACGTTTGTAGGCCATTAGTCGGCAGTGCACGAACTTCTGTTTGTTCGTGCACCAACAACAAGACAACAACACAAGCATAACATGCGACTGAAGCTATCAACAATAAAACAAATACCAACACACTACGAGTATGTAAAAAGTTTATACTAATAGTAGTACTTAAAATAAGAATTTTTGTACACAATTTAACTGCCAGTTTTTGTAAATAAAATAAAAATTTTCGTTAGGGACTTTGAATTGAACACAAAAACAAATTTGTGTATTTTTATTGTTGTTTCAATATAAATTCCCTAAATATTTTGTTATTGATTCAAGATTTTTTACGTGATTATCCCCTTTTCGCTTGACTTAAGTACATTTTAGTGTTATTCGTACTTAAATTAGTCGTACTCAAAGTAAGTAGAAAATACTTGAATTTAGTACGGCGTTTTTCTTTCTGTGTAGATAATTAGTCAATACGTCTTTATCTTTTACCACAAAAAACATGCATTTGCATGAAAGTCCGAGCCCTGCTTATCTGTTATAGTTAGTGAGTTGTACTCATTTGAAAATTTAAGTATTTTCAAAGCTTTGGTCCAGTATATTCCAGACATCGGATCCAAATATCATTCGATCTATAAAATTTTTTCTTCGTTAGTTAAAGAATAAAATTTCAAGGAGTTAAAAAAATTTCATGAAATTCTGCCGTCTGAGTTGAAGAATATTAAATTTTTAAATTGAAATTTTCAAAAATATTGAATTTTGGACAATTTTGCTTAAAAAAGCACCATCAATCTAATATATATCCAGCAAATCCAGCATTACCATATAATTATTTTTAAACTTGTCATTTCTGGAAAAAACTTTTTGTTTTACCAAATAACCTTTTTTTCTACAAAAGTGCACGTGCAAAAGAAAGCACAGTGCCCTGGGACACCGGGTCGCAGCTTATTCCCTTACAACATACATATCTTATATAACGTTTGTGTCAGTCCAGACTCAGATCTAATAATTTTTTAAATTCCATTCAAATTGGTTGGATAGTTTCAGAGAGACAGAAATTGTCCCTTAACCCCCTTATGGTCCTATTTTTTAATAAGTATGTAGCCTATGTGTCCTCTAGACTCCGATGTATCCATGTTTTAAATATAATTACAGCTGCTCAGATGGTTTCAGAGAGACAGAAATTGCACCTGAACCCCTTCCCGCCATCGTGATCCTATTATTGAAAAATATATAGCCTATGTGTGCTTCCAGACTCAGTTCTATTCATGTTTTAAATTTCATTTGAATTGGTCATATAGTTTAATATGTTGACAGACAAAAATTGTCCGTTCAAACGGTTGTAAGAAATTTTTAACGCATTTTACTGACAATATTGCAAGATCTGCCAATCGTCTGTACCTACCTTACTCTGCAGTTACACGTTCAAGAAATTGCTTTCAAGTTGATCACACGTATTGCTTGTTAAAACTACTTTAAATTGACGCTGTGACGTAGGCTGCAAGCAACTTGATATTCAATTTTGTTTTCAATATTCCGCCGTCAAGGAATCAACAACGAAACAGTAAAGCTCGGTCATAACGAATTCTCGGTTGTAACGATCTAAGTCTAAAGTGCCGACGTTTTGGTTGCCATTTTCATACAAAAATAATTCGTGTTAGCGAATCCTCGTTTGTATCGAACTACGCTTCTTACGAACTTGTCACAGAGCGGTTTTTTTGCTGTTTGCACAAAGTTCGTTATAACCGAGTCTTACTGTAATTTACTTACAATAATTGTGATCAGCTGTTTAAACTGAACAAAAAATGGAAAAAAACTTCAAAGAAAAATTGAAAGCAATGTGTGAGTGCGTTAGTAAAAAAAAGTGAAACTTAAGTGAAACTTAAGTTTTTCGGTCCAGCCATTTTGAAGTTATTACCATCCATATACTTCGGGAGTTTTAACATTTTTGATTTAATGTTATTATATATGTTTTTAAATAAAATTTATTATTTTAAATATTTTTTCACTATATTTTCTTAAAAAGAAAGAAAATAAAAATATTACTTTTATTATTATCATCTAGATGACAATTTAGGGATATTGCTAAACTATTGCCTTAAAGGATATCTTCCAATTGTTTGCAGGGTTGAAACAAAACTTGAAGCAAAACTTGAACGTGTAACCTCCAAGCATGTTATTTCAATGCGGCAATATTTTAAATAAAGAATTTGTATGTGGTTTAAGTGTGTTGTGTTTCTTTGGCTTGCTGATACCCTGAAGGAAGCCAGGGTGCCAAGTGTCTTCAAGTCACCACTTTTGTCGACAAGTTTGGTGACTTTTTGGTGACATAACATGTAATTGTAATTGCGTCATGAACAATTATAATTACATGTAATGGGTAGTTGATATACTACCAATTGCAAATTATTTTAATTGTAATTGAAGATTATCAACTACCATTACATGTATTTGGGCAAAGGTAATAATAATTGCCCATAAAGAGGTAATAATTACTTTAACAATAAAAATTACTTAAAATGTGTTTTATTACAAATAAAATCTATTATATATTAAATTCAAAAATCATTCTAGAAAATGTAATATTTTTAATGCTCAACTTATCTCTAAAATTAACTGGAAATATCTAGAGCTCTAAAATAGGATAAAAAGTAGAAAAATTACTTACATCGCGAAAATGAAAAAATTTTGCGAAAAATTTTAAACATCGCTCAAAACACATTTTCGCAAAACTCTCGAAAATTCGCGAAAAATTTTAGAAGGGCAAATTACCCTAAATTGCTTAAAAGTAACTAATATTATACGGAATGCAAAAAACTCGGCAAAAATCACGCAAATTACGAAAATTCGCAAGAACTTGCTAACATCGAAGAAACAATAAAATTTTATGAAATTTTTGTTCGATTATTGGCCAATGATTTTAAGTAACTTCTTGATTTTTTTTATATATACATATGTATATTAAGCTAATAAGGCCTGTATTCCCAAGTAATTAAACACTATAATTACAATTTGTCCCGACGTTTCGTCGATTATATGTCGACTTCTTCAGGGGTTTGTCTGTTTTATTTTCAAAACATAAAATTAATGTAAAATATAAACTATTATAATTTCGTTCTAAAAATTATAAAACATTTGAACTTACAATTTTTTAATTAAATTACATTTAACAAAAATAAAAATGTTTAAAACACATCTTAGTCTGGTATCACAGTTTATTCAATCGCAACTCTGTAACTGGCGCTGATGTTGTCCGTATCTTCTTTAAGGTTTATTGTTTTATGTATTTTCTTTTGTATATGTAAACTTTCTTTTGTGTATCTCTTCCTCATTACTTTTTCTTTATCAAGAACTTTAACTTTTTCAAAATCAGCTGTATGACCTGTTTCAAGAATGTGCTGTGCAAGTGCAGTTGTCTCTTTTCTTCTGCTGATGTCCATTTTATGCTCAGATATTCTTGTTGATAAATTTCTCTTTGTTGTTCCTACACAGTAAAAAGTTTTAGTTTAATTTTAACACCAAGCCGGTGTGTATATATAACAATCCCTAAAAAGTGTTAAATGTATTCCATTATGGTATACTTTTAAAGAGATTGAAAAAGAGGCAGTGAGAGAGAGTTTCGTTTTTGAGAGCATAAAAATAACACCATTATGTATTACAATGGCCCAATTCACAATCTTGTACAAATGGTCTTGCATCGTAGCATTTACAAATTGGTATAGTATATTGATACTCACCACTTAACAATTGTTAGTGGTGAGTATCAATATACTATACCATTTTGCAAATGCAACGATGCAAGACCATTTGCAGAAGATTGTGAATTCGGCTAATTTATTATTTTTTGGTGTTAAAATAAAACCAAATTATTTACATTCAATACGTAACTAGGCATTAATTTAATACCCTATGGAATAGGTTTTACACCAGACCAAGAATTGGATTAATACCATTAGGAATATATTAGCCCAATTCACAATCTTGTGCAAATGGTCTTGCATCATAGCATTTCCAAAATGGTATAGTATATTTATACTCACCACTAACAATTTTTAAGTGGTGAGTATCAATATGCAATACCATTTTGCAAATGCTACGATGCAAGACCATTTGCACAAGATTGTGAATTGGGCCATTGTATTCTTAAATAGGTGTTGTTTTTAATACCCAACGGAATGAATTGTATACTAATCGGGTGTTGCTATTAATCCAGGCAGGGCTAAAATTAACACCCTGTACGTGTTATTTTCAATACCTAATGGAATATATGGTACACTAAACGGGTGTTACTAATAATCTAGGCAGGGCTAAAATTAACACCCTGTAGGTGTTATTTTCAATACCCAATGGAATATATTTTCCACTTAACTGGTGTTGCTTTTAACCTAGGAAGGTCTAAAAGTATCACCCTTTTTTATAAAATTTCACTGAAAATAAATGAAAAAACTTTAGTTTTATGTTTAATAATTTGAGTTTATATTTTTATATTTATTGAAGTATTTTAATTCATTTTTATTAAATCTTTATTTTTTATATAACAAACAAAAACAATATACTTATTTTTCTATAACATCTGGTGTTAATATATATTCTTTTAAGTTAATGCTATAACATTCATAAGGCCTTAAACATATTATATCCTTAAAAGTAATAATCCTTAAAAGTAATAATCCTTAAAAGTAATAATCGTCGTGAACTATCGCTTAGTGCTTTTTTAGCTTCATACTCACTAAACAAAGCACCGAAATCACCATTTTTTAAGTAACACTCTAATTCTTGTAATACTTCTTTGATAATAAAACACTAATGGAATTAAACGATTTGTACTTACCTTCTTTAAATTCACCTGGCTTGTTGCTTCTGTTTCGTCGAAGCAGAACTCTATAAAAAAAACAGCTACACGATTTGTATTGCTTAATTATTAGTGGCAGGTCATCAAAATCAATTGTGGCACCGTCGCGATCTTTGAACATAAGTTCTCTGCCTTCTACGTTTATGCCTAGCTTATCAATAACTAAAATCCAAAAAAAAAACACCGTATTTTAAAATATTTAGTTTATTAGGACTTGTAGTCAATACTCACTTGAAATTATAATGCCATTAGATGTGAATTCCTCACTTTCTGGTTCCACAATTTGCACAAAATAAAATTTTTCACCACTTTTAACTTTAATGAACATTGTTAAACTTTTCTTTTTAATGACTTTGCTTGTTTTAAACCGCGTGGGGGTAAAATAGATAACTTTAACACTTTATCGGCATTAATTGTAACAAAGAGAGAGATTTAATACTTTTTCTGGTGTTATTTTTAAACCAAAACAAGCATTTTCATGAGAGAGGCACATTTTTACAGCTGTTTTTAATACCTTGTTTGGTGTTGTTTTTAAACTTTACAGAATGAAATTGTTGCAAGAGAGAAATTTAAGTCTTATTTGGCATTAAAATAAAACCGAAAGTATTAAAACAAAACAAAAAAAAAAAACCAATGCCTGCGTCGGTGTTCTTTTTAAACTAGCAGGAATTGTTTTTTTTTTTCTCTTGAAAATATTTAATTACAATTTTGGTGTTATTTCTATTCCAAATAGACATTAAAAAACTTTTAAATTTCTCCTGGTGTTAAAACAATTCCCACAAGTATTACAATTTATGCCACATGGTTTTAGATATAAACTCTTTCGGAATTAATTACAAATTTAATACCAAAGTAGTTTAAAATTAACACTGCTAAGTTTTAAAATTAAACCACGATTTTTTACTGTGTATGTATATTCGCTCGCATTTTTGCTTGTCATTTCCCTTGCATGTTATTTCGTAAACAACATTGCTTTGTTGTTCTTTTTGTATTGGTGTTTTAATGTTAGTAAAAATCGAGTTTAGTGTGTGGTTAGGCTTATAAGCAAAACTAATGTTATTGTTGTTTATTACGTTTTTTATGTTTCTGTTATCTGTGAGTCTCGGAATGTATTTTACACTGTAAAAAATCCGATTAGTGGTGTTGTAAGTGTTGGTGTTATTTTCTTTGTGTTGCAAACGATGTTTAGTTGCTTGTATTAGGGTGTAGATCATTCTTTTCGGAAAACTGTTGCTAATGAGTATGTTGTAAATTTTTTGAATATTTGTTTTATGGAGTTGCGTGTCGCTAATCTTTAAGACTCTTTCTATTAAATTTTTTGCTGTGTTTATGATTTGTGATTTGGGTTGCGTTGCGTTGTAGTTCATTATTCTTCCGGACGCTGTTTCCTTTGAGTACCAATCAAAAATTATTTTTGCATCATGCCTGATAAGTTTTGTATCTAAGTATGTAATTTTTCCCTCTTTTTCTATTTCCATGGTGAACTTTAGTTTTGTATGTTGGTAGTTTAGTGTTTTCAGGATTTCATCCCGATCGTCATGGTCAATTACTGCGAAAATGTCGTCTACATATTTTGCAATGTATTTTATGTGTATATTTCTATTTTCTAATTCTGATATCGCATCGTCTAGTATGTTGTCAAGAACTATATCGGCTATAGTTGGTGATAAAGGGTTCCCCATTGGCATGCCGAAAATTTGATTGTAGACTTTGTCATTGTAAACAAAATAATTATTGTCATTAAGACAAAATTGCAGAATTTCTAAGAATTTCGATCTGCTAACAGTTGTGTGATTTTTTATAATATGCCATTTCTTCATGATATTTTTTATGGCATTTTGTACAGGGATGTTGGTAAATAAAGAAATGACATCAAATGAAACTAATATGTCTTTTTCCCCAATATTTATGTTTTGTAATTTTTCTTTTAACTCTAATGAATTTTTAATGTTGTAGTCTTTGGATATTAATAGTTTAAGAATTTGTCCAATATGCTTAGAAAGGCTGTAGCATGGCACTTGTATCGAAGATACAATGGGCCTAAGTGGAGTCCCAGCCTTATGAATTTTTGGTAATCCATATATGCGTGGTGCGGTGGTTGCTGAACATAGTAATTTACGTTTTTCAAAATTGTCAATATTTCCGTTCCTTGATAGTTCGGATACTATTCTATTGTTAATTTTTTGTAATTTCGCACTAGGGTCACCCCTAATTAATCTGTACGTATTTTTATCATCCAGAAGTTCTTTCATTTTTTGTCATATTCAGTCCTGTACATCGCAACGGTTTTATTGCCTTTGTCAGCTTGTACGATTATAACGTCTTTTTGTTTTTTTAGAAAAGATCTTGTGGCCTTAAACACCTTCAGAATGAATTTTTCTTTCGGTGTATTATTATTTTTCCTCTTATATGATGTTATCATGTTGGCTAGTTTTTTCCTTGTTATGTCTTTTTCCTTATTAGAGTTGTCTTCAATTGTTTGTATGCATTGTTCTACGTCTGCAATAATATCAATGGGGGAGAAGCTGTCTTTTTCTATAGGTAAAGCGAATTTTTTCCCTAACGAGATCATCCATTTACATTCCATTGATATTGAGATTGTGGTTTTATTTTCAAACCAATGTTCATTATATACAATTCCAAATTGTTTGAAGACTTTTTCTTTAAGTGTATTGAGTTTGTTTGTGAGTGAAAATAAAACCACAATCTCAATACCAATGGAATGTAAATGGATGATCTCGTTAGGGAAAAAAATTCGCTTTACCTATAGAAAAAGACAGCTTCTCCCCCATTGATATTATTGCAGACGTAGAACAATGCATACAAACAATTGAAGACAACTCTAATAAGGAAAAAGACATAACAAAGAAAAAACTAGCCAACATGATAACATCATATAAGAGGAAAAATAATAATACACCGAAAGAAAAATTCATTCTGAAGGTGTTTAAGGCCACAAGATCTTTTTTAACTGCACTTGCACAGCACATTCTTGAAACAGGTCATACAGCTGATTTTGAAAAAGTTAAAGTTCTTGATAAAGAAAAAGTAATGAGGAAGAGATACACAAAAGAAAGTTTACATATACAAAAGAAAATACATAAAACAATAAACCTTAAAGAAGATACGGACAACATCAGCGCCAGTTACAGAGTTGCGATTGAATAAACTGTGATACCAGACTAAGATGTGTTTTAAACATTTTTATTTTTGTTAAATGTAATTTAATTAAAAAATTGTAAGTTCAAATGTTTTATAATTTTTAGAACGAAATTATAATAGTTTATATTTTACATTAATTTTATGTTTTGAAAATAAAACAGACAAACCCCTGAAGAAGTCGACATATAATCGACGAAACGTCGGGACAAATTGTAATTATAGTGTTTCATTACTTGGGAATACAGACCTTATTAGCTTAATATACATATGTATATATAAAAAAATCAATAAAATTTTATATGAACTAAAAATAGGTAAAACTGTAAGAAATACAAGAACTGGTAAAAAATCACTATTATCGCGAAAATAGCGAAAATTCGCGAAAAATTTAATATATGCAAACAAGCTCTAAATTTATTAAAAATAGCTAAAATTGTATGGAATGCAAAAAACTTGTTAACATTAAAAACATAGAAAAGTCTTATACCCAACAAAAATATACTTACCAATTCACCAAAAATAATTAGAAAATAATTTAAACACTAATTACTTTTCTACTAGAAAAAGTATTTATTTTTCTTCTTGAAGTCCCAAAACGAATCCATTATACTTTGGATGCATACATCCTATAACAAATTAAACATTTTTAAAATCCCCGAAGAAAATAGATGATAACTTCAAAACGGCTGGACCAATTTTCTTTAAACATAGGCTGGAAGATTTTGTATCAAGTCACCTTTCAAACAAAATTTACTGAACTAAAATCGAGCTAGCCGTTTGGGAGCTACGATGTCAAAGACACACAGATTCAACAGGATACATCTAGAAAAGATGTGATATCTTCTAAACGTCTGGACCAATTTTCTTCAACCATAGCTAAGAACACTCTCGATCAAGTCACGTTTGAAACAGAAGAAACTAAATCAAAATCGGTCCAGCAGTTTGGTCTGTACGAGGGTTCGTACATCCCCACAGATACACAGACACACACTACAAACTTATAACACCCCTATATTTTGTCGGGGGTTAAAAAATAAGTACTTTTCTTTTTACTTAAAAAATTCCTAAAAATTATTAAATTTTTTAATGTCCAGCTGCAAAATAATAAATTTTACATACGTACATACATATCTTATCGTCTTCAACAGTCGCGTATCCACGACACGTAGTAAGACTTCTTCAATGCGTGATTATCGATTTTATTTTGGAAAAATTTTCTTTAGAAAATTTTCTAATACATAATTTTTTTTTTCAATTTATGTTTGTCAAGTTGGGAATTTTACAAATTTTAATTTGGAAATAGAATTTAAATTTGAATAAAGCTACAAAATAATGAGTGTAGGAAGTTGTTCAAATACGGATTGTGTGCTAAATTTTTGCCGATAAAGCTGTAATAAAGCCAAAAAGCGGCTAAAAAATCACTTTTATCGCAAAAATAGTGGAAAGGTGCGAAAAATTGCAAAACTGCAAACAAGCCTTAAAATTGCTCAAAAATAGCTAAAATTGTAAGGAATACAAAAAATCGGAAAACATCGCGAAAATGACGCAAATTCGCAATATTCGCGATAAAAGTTTTTTTTTGTCAGTTAGAAATTACAAATTTTTTAATCAATATCAGACATTGATATCTTTTTAATCTTCCAAGAATTTTAAAATATAATTGAGTATATTGTACTTAAATTAAATTTTCCTTGTAATTGTAATTGCAATCATGCCAATACAAATTACTTGTAATTTCAATTTGTATAGTTGCGTTAACAATTACAAGTAATTTGTAATAGGCTTCCTACAATTACAATTATTTATAGTTGTAATTGGTGCCACAGCAATTACAATCAGAAGTAATTGTATTGGTAGTGGTCCAATTACAATTAAAAGAAATTTCAATTGCACCAAGGCAATTACAAATTACTTGTTTGTAATTGAAGTGCAAATGTAATCATTACTGCGCAAGCATGCTTGTGGTCCTATAAGAACCACCTAGTATATAGCAAGCCAATATTTCCGAGGTCACTAGTGGAATCTCAATGACAAGCACATGCTAAATGTCTATAGCACAGAACATTGCATGGGTTACAATTAGTCAGTAGCACTGGGGACAAGGCCAATAGTGAATGAGTACAGTTTTACTATCGACATTTCCTTCAGGGTAGATACAAAGCACTGTTGTGCTCTTGTTGCTGTTTTGCTTGTTGTGTATTTTGAGCTTCGTGTTGTATACATGTAAATAGTGAGAAATATTCAGCTAACTTCATCGTTACTTTTATACTTTAATATACTGTGCTTTGTATCGTTGCTCACAATGAAATTTAAAAGTGTAAAGATATTAATATTTGCAAATTTTAAGATACACTAAACTATGTATTTTAAACTTTGTCTTTTTAGGTGCCTTCCTTGTACCTTATTGCATAATGTTACTAGTTGGGGGCATACCGCTTTTTTACATGGAATTAGCTTTAGGTCAACATAATCGTAAAGGCGCCATTACATGCTGGGGAAGATTGGTGCCATTATTCAAAGGTTTGCTAAAGAAAAACAAACAAAGAAATTATAATAATATTCTTTGATTCTAATATTCAATCAATATTTTAGGAATTGGTTATGCCGTCGTCTTGATTGCATTTTATGTAGATTTCTATTATAATGTGATTATAGCCTGGTCGTTAAGATTCTTTTTTGCATCATTTACCAAATCATTGCCATGGACAACATGTTTCAATTATTGGAATACGGATGATTGTCGACCGGTAAGTGATAAAAAAAAAGTTTCGTTGGGACAACCAACAAAAACTGAAAACCGTTAGTGACTTTTCTAGTGAATAATTTTTATAAAAAAAATATTTATATTCTCCTTAAAGTTTGAACAACAAGTTGGAAATCTAAGCGATATTTATTCAAATTCAACAAATACCTCTGAAATAAATGTAACATTTTCTAATTTAACAACTTTAAATACAACTATAGCACCAAATGAGCGTTTTCAATCAGCAGCTTCGGAGTATTTTAAGTAAGTAAATCGTTTTTTATTTTTAAAATACACATATAATTTTTATTTAATTTAAAAATTTTTATTTTTCCAGTCGTTATATCTTAGAGTTAGACAAAAGCGAAGGTCTTCATGATTTAGGTGCCATTAAATGGGATATGGCAGCTTGTCTGCTGGTAGTTTATTTAATTTGCTATTTTTCCTTGTGGAAGGGAATAAGTACCTCAGGCAAAGTAGTTTGGTTTACCGCTCTATTTCCATATGCTGTTTTACTCATATTGCTAATACGAGGCATTACGTTGCCTGGCTCTGCCATGGGTATACAATACTATTTAAATCCAAATTTTGATGCCATTTACAAAGCCGAAGTTTGGGTTGATGCTGCCACACAAGTGTTCTTTTCGCTGGGTCCCGGATTTGGTGTTCTTTTAGCCTATGCTTCTTATAACAAGTATCACAATAATGTTTATAAGTAAGTTTATACATCACTAAAAATTCTACACTTTCTTGTTTTATATTAAGTTCTTCTTTTGCAGAGACGCTTTACTTACTAGTTGTATTAATTCGGCTACAAGTTTTGTAGCTGGTTTTGTGATATTCTCGGTTTTGGGATATATGGCTCATAAATCAGGGCAGAATATTAAAGACGTTGCCACTGAGGGTCCTGGTCTGGTGTTTGTTGTTTATCCGGCTGCGATAGCTACCATGCCGGGTAGTACGTTTTGGGCTTTAATATTTTTTATGATGCTGCTGACCTTGGGTCTGGATAGTTCGGTATGTTCTTAAATAAAATATTAAATTTTACTATTTAATTATTATTTACACGAAGAAAAATGTTTCCCAATCAAATAGCTTAAAAATGGTTAGGAGTAGCTTGTTTTTTTTGGAAAATGAATGATTTTAAGACATGCGCTTTCAAAATATTCAAATATAAATTTTCGCAGTAATTAGAAAAAATACACACATTTTGTTAAAACTTTCGACAATATTCGAACAACTTAAAGAACGGATTCAATTAAAATTACGGAATTTAAGCGGGTTTCTAAGTTCTAAAAGGTGGCCGAATAAAGAAAAACGATTGGACAAGAACTTTTTAAATGGCAAAAAAGGGCATAGAAATTTTTCGACAATGATATCTCGAATGGCTAAATTTTAGGGTATTCACTCGAATAATGTTTGATCGATTAACCGAATAATTAAAGTCAAATAATGTTCGATCAAGGAAAAATTACAAATTTCGAGTAAAAATTTATTCGACTAATTTAGATCGATTAATCGAACAACTCGAGTAAAACATTTTATATAAATTTTCATTTTTTAACTAATTTTTGCAGACTTTGTAATAAAAATTGGGGTAACATTTAAGTTCTATGAAATTTTGCACTCAACGATAATATAACGGATGACATGGTTATTGAGGAATTGGAAGATATTTTCGAAAGTAAGCTAATGGCAGAATTAAATGAAAAATTAAAAGTACACTACTTTTCGTTTATATTCACTACCGTTAATTATCACATTTTTGATATATCTCCATTTTATCTGTATTTATTAATTCCATTACTAAATTTCATAGAAAATATTCACGTTATAGTCCAATTAGCGATAGAAGCACATTTGGCATATATGTCATCTATCTTCGGTTCACAAAAACAGAAATCCATACATACAATTTGCCTTATAGTCAAAATCGAAATATTTACTAAATTGTGTAGTTATTGAAGCCACAAACCATTTAAAAAAATACTATGAAAGCCTTGAATCGTTTAGTATTCCTGTCACCAACTCTCCAATAGAAGAAAATATTACTTATAGTCTTTTTTACTAGGGATGAAATACCTTGTTAATAACTTTTGTATGTGAATTTAGTTATATGCCTTCGAATGGCATATAGGAAAATTAGGCTTATACTCACATTAGCAATATAGTCCACAATTTGCGTGCAACTAAATATTGTGACTATAAGCGAAAAGTACTGTAGTCACACAATAAAAGAGCCAAAAAGTGATTTTTATTTTACAAAATATTCTGTATGTATTATTCTATAATAGTTTGTCGACGCCAAGTTAACCTGAAACCAAAACATTTGCACTTTTCTACTAGTTGGCGACACCTACTGACAGCCCCTTTTCGACAACGAGTTAAAATTTTTTGCTGTCGAGCTAACGTGTCGTTTACAAATACATAGTTACAAAGGAATTACCTTAGGCAATAGTTTAGCAATATCCCCAAATTGTCATCTAGAATAATATAATCGAAGTAATATTTTTATTTTCTTCGTAGTATGTATAATTTTTACAAAAAAGAGCGTAATCTCTACGACAAATGAATTTTAGCTGCAAAATGTATGTATGCAATTTTTACAGAAAAGGAGGAGAGATGTAATCCAAAAAATCGGTGTTTGTCAATGAATATTTTTTATATGCAAAATCTTCTTTTTTATCTTCCTAATAATATTTTAGCGATATCTTCCTATTTTCTTTTAAGTGGTTATCTGGCGATATTGTTAGTTTATCATCTGGAACAATCGCTTGGAACGATGAATCGGAAATGTTTTTAATTCAGTTCTTTCTCTTACTCCAATTTATTCAATTAGTAACAGATTATTCTTTATAGTACGAGAAATTTTCGATTTTGAAAACGCTTAATATTTTTAGTGTATTAATTTTATATAATTATTTTATGCATTACCTTGCAAAGAGAAGCATTTTAATAGTCCACTATTTAAAAAAAAACTATATGATGAATCTGCGATCTATTTATGTACAAACTTTATTCTAGTCTATACTTTTTTTTAGCAAGCAACATAAAACGATAATAAAACTTAGTTTATTACATATATCATATTTCCTTAAAAAAATAAGCAAAAACCGAGTAAATTCATAAAATTTCCGATTAACTCGAATAATAAAACTTACTCGAATAACTCGAAAGAAATAAAAGTTTTACTCGATTGTTCGATTAATTTAAAAACCTCAATTTCGCTTATTGGATTAATCGAACAATTGAAAAGTCGATTAAAATGAATACCCTAATGAAATAAATTTTAAAAGAATTTGCAGTAACGTCGATTGCTGCACTTTCATAGTTTAGTCAATTAATTATTCGGGTTTTATAATCGCTCCAATAAAATATCATAATTTTTTTCTTGTTCGAACAGCCAAATAATTTAAAACTTTTATTCGAATATTTGAACGAACAACGAATAAAAATTTTCATTCGAATAACCAATTTAAAAAAACGATTTTTAATATATTCTATCACTACCCTGGGAAAATGTTGTACCAATTTGAACGTACTTGGCCTATGACTAGTGAAAATGGGAATGGCAGAAAATATTCCTGAGTCTTGACCGGTAAAAAGAGATCATATCAGAAAATAATAACAAAAGGTTTTGCAAAATACCCTCACTAAACAAGAAGATTTTTTTTCCAAATCAAATATATTTGATTGAAGTACAGTAATTTAACTAGTATTAAAGAAACCAACACATGACAAGTACCTTAAGTTTGGGTCTAAAGCCTATCACTGAGGTTCTCTTCCCTCTAGAGTAGTGTAGACTTTTTAAAGGCGTTAGCTGACATTCCATCTTCAGCCAAACGCCTTCCTAAATATTATTTCTTCGATTGAATTAAGATAACTTGTCTTTGTATATTGTGTACTTTACGAAAATGGTGCAAGAGTGGATAATTTGTTGATCCGTGACATTTCTCAGCCTTAGAATACTTTTTGAAAATAGTTTGGTTTTTCTAAATGTCTTCCTTCACATACTTCCAACTACCCCTTACAGAAGTACTTATATATTTATAATTTGGTGTAATTTGGTTACTTAAGACATCCTATTGCTAACAACTTAAAAAAGTAATTTAAAACGCTATTTTACATTCGTAAATATATACTAGTTTTTATTAAAAGTAGTTTCAAAAACTTGTTCGATTATTCGAATATGCTCAAAAACTGTTCGAATAATTTTTTAGTCTAAATTGCAAAAAGAGTTGTTCGAATAATTCTTATTCGAATGACAACACTTTAAACAGTTGCCGATTTGAAAAGTTTGAATTTATTTTTCTTTTGCTTTTGGTTAGTATCGCAAGTAAAAGCAGAAGTAATATTTTACAAGTCGCAAACAGTCACTGTCGAAGAAGCACAGTGCTCAAGTGCTTTTTGTTTTTGATTCATATCTTACGTGCAAAAACAACAAAAAAAGTGACAAAAACCACAAAATAAGACTGAGCCTGCAGAAAACTTCTAAAAGAAAGAGTTTTTGCTTCTTCGGCTGTTACTGTTTTCGACTGCTGACAACTTCTAAAAGCAGAGACATTACTTGTGCTTTTACTTAACCTAAAGCAAAATCAAGACAAATCCAATATTTTCAGATCGTTGAAAGTGCTGCACTATTGCTCATAAATCGTTTTCTGCATCTGATTCGACTGCGACTGCGGTTTTTTTATAAGCAAAAGCATTGGTTCATTTTAAACATTTGGAAAAATCCAAAGCAGTGAAAAGTAAAAAAAAATTACGACTTTTGCTACTTCGACTACGTTATACAATGGCGCTAACTACTTCAGCCAACAAATAGCATCTTTCTGTCCAAATGCTGTCAAAGATGTTCAATTATCTTGTTGTCGATCAAGGCCTTGTTAGTATAACAACAAGTAGCACTTCACCAAACTGTCACAATCAATTCATTCATAAAAATTATTATTTTTATACACAGTTTGACGTTTTGGTAAAGTCAGCTGATGATCAGCTGCAGTAACGAGTCCACCTAGTACAGAACTCGCCTTGGGTCTCGATATAGTACAACATTTCTTGTCAGATGCATGGTTTATTATTTTGTGTAACGATATACTGGGGCCGAATTACCGCATACGTTATCGAGTAACATTGTTCGAAAATTTTCTGTTTGGGATTACGGCATACGATAATCGAGTACCTGCTGCTTAAATTCCACTCGTTAGCACTAGAGCGATCGACTCGATAATTTGTAGTAGATTAAAGAAAAGTATTGTTTGTTTCTTTAATCTAGTACAACAGTCGAAGTCGATTCGACAGCCGTAATAAGACTAATTATGTTTGTTTTGCAAAAAAAACATGGAACATGGAACCAATGAACCTTATTACAGTTGTCAGTCAAATCGACTTGGTTGTTGTAATGGCTTAAAGAAACACAAAAGTTTTCTTTAATGTATTACAAATTCTTATTCGATTCAACAACCAGTGTACAACAAACTTGGTACACTTTTTAAAAATTTCCACTCGTTAGCTATCGAATGAGGTAATCCATTCATTCGATACGTGATGAAATTTTATTAGACTCGAAAGCCTACTCGATAACGAATGCGGTAATTTGGCCCCCGAATGTGTTTAAGTTGCTAACAAATTATATGTAATATAAATCAATACACCCTCTATTTCAGTTTGGAGGCTCCGAAGCCATTATTACCGCCTTGAGTGACGAGTTCCCAAAAATAGGAAGAAATCGTGAAATCTTTGTTGCTGGCTTATTTTCACTATACTTTGTAGTGGGTTTAGCGAGTTGTACTCAGGGTGGATTTTACTTCTTTCAACTGTTGGATCGATATGCAGCTGGCTATTCAATCTTAGTGGCAGTATTCTTTGAAGCCATAGCAGTATCATGGATTTATGGTAATTTAAAAAAAAATGGTGAGACCAATCCAAATTTACAGCCAGGTGGTGTTATTACGGCAACTCATTATTATTATTATTATTTTTTATCGTTTTGTTTCGAACGCCAAACTAAAATTAGGTGATTATTATTATGGTAAAGATCGTCACATTTTAGTCAGAAAGAATTGGACATGAGGCAATATTCCAAGAAACAAGGTAAGATTTAACTTTAATTAACTCCAACCTACAGAGCAGAGAATTACAATGCTTTTTTCGGAAGCCACAACACTCTCTCATCATTGTTAATGTGTATTTAATGTCATTCTCCGCTGTTTTTAGGTGGATTGGCTTGAATTAATTAGCCTTAAGTTTCCCCTTGTTCCTTGGAATATTGTCTCACGTCCTATTTTTTCTGACTAAATTATTTATGTTATGAAGTTTAACTTAATAATAACGCTGGGGAGAAATGGGCGTTGGATATATGGCATTGGATTGGGGCATTGGATATCGAACGAAACTTCCATTTAGTTTCTATGGAAATTTCGTTCGATATCGAACGCCATAATTTGGCCACCGGTCTGCAAGAAAATCGCTCCTTTAAATAAAAATATGTGGAATATTAATCCCATATTCTTAAAAAAGTTATGAAAGTTAATTAATATGATTATTTCGAACTTATTTGCTTGTACATCCAAATTGATTATAAAGCGCTGTACAGACGGTTGTCAGACAGCGATGCCAACTTAGTGCTTTTGGCACTATTTTTATTTACTAAGAAAAAAGCACTAACTTGGTGATTTTTAAATTTTCAAGTAGTGCTTTTAGTGTTTTTTACAAATTTTCATATTTTATAATTTTTATAAATATGTATAAAATTACATAACTTCGATTTGGCAAAAGTTACAGGTTGAATTTCCAGTGGTGGTAGCAAATGCTCCTGATATTAAACCTGTAAAGTATAATATCTACCACTACCATTTCTCACAAACAAAATTATGCTGATCGGACAATTTCGGTTACATAAAAGCGTATTGAAGATATATGCACAATATCTGGGACACTATTTTGAAAGGACATATATAAAGATGGGAATACTATTTCCTAGTTTGGAGATAGGGAAGACTTTCAAATCAGTCAGATCTTACAATATTTTCAAATCTGGCAATGTAGTGACAATAAAAAAATTGTCAGCATAAGGTATATTGTTAGTTCACACGAAGGCTTTTGTTGACAGGTCGGTAACAAAAATCAGAGGGATTTCCAACAATATAATGACGACAAGCATTTTCCTCATTTTGTTTATGACCGGTTTCTTTAATATGCTGCAAGACATCTTGATTATCCACACCAGCCTTCACTATTTGCACAATAGATTACAACTTTAATGTTTTTTTGGAAACGTTTTTACGGGAATATGGCTGAGGTAATAGTACGGAGTATTTTACGTTGCTGCCTTTGAATTTTCTCTACATTTGATGCCGAGGCAGTCCCCCATATACATGGCGTATAGATATTGACGTATAGTTTGGTTATTGATTTCTATATATGTATATATGTTTCTCTGTACAATGTAAAAGTAAAATATAGATATTTTGATATGATGATTGATAAAAATCAATCAAATTTTTGTGTTGCTGAATCTTGATAATTATATTTCTTAGTTTTGTATTGCTTCTAAGGATTCTTCTTAAATAAAAAACGTGTTTAGCTTTCCATTATCTATATATTTCGAACAATTTTAGTTCATATTTAATTTGATTTATAAGTTATTTTTGATAGTTTTTAAAAATTTTCATTATCCTACATTCATAGTCAAATAACATGGTAATTATTAATATTTAAAAACATTTTAAAATTATTAAAAATAAAAAACATTGTACATTTCCATAGATCCTGAAGATGAACTAAAATTGTTCGAAATATATAGATAATGGAAAGCTAAACACGTTTTTTATTTAAGAAGAATCCTTAGAAGCAATACAAAACTAAGAAATATAGATATTTTGGTTCGTTAATTTCTATCCGCCATTATTTTAGCAATTTTTAGGGTTCCGTGCACCAAAAGTGTAAAGGAACCCTATTGTTTTGAAATTTTCAAAGTAAGTGTTAATTGGTGTAGTCTGTAGAATAGACTATATAATACTGTAGAATAGACATATAGCACTGATATTTAAAACAATAAAAATTAAAGGGTGTTCTATCAGTTAATGTAATTTTGACTATGTATTTAAATTAGACAATTTGCTGTATCTTGGAAACCGTAAGGGCAAACTCTTGAAATTAAAAAAAAACTCCCGCTATATGGTCACCATGGTCACCCATTAAGTAGCGTTCTAATCGCGATTTTATTATTATTGCTGAGCCACCACAAGCTCTAGCTTGGGGGTCCTTTGTGTCGTAGAGAGTATATTCGTTGATTAAAAAAAGCTTCTAGCCATCAAATGCGTCTCAGAAATAAGCATAACATATCATAATTTGATTTATTAATTTATACTTCAATTTCGCAAAATCCCAATACCTTGGGGTGTACAAATATTTTTGTCCTGAACTGTATAAGAATTGAAATCACATTCAACAGAGCCATCTGATTATGGAAGTATAGCGGCTTTCGAAAGTAGCGCTGCTATGTCTGCGTTTTTTGACGCTGCAATTCTTACTATGTTGGCAAGGGGGGCGAGAGGAATTCAAAGGGGTACAAGCAGGCATGAGATTCGTTTTGTTCTCTCATTCGTAATATAAAACTTTAAAAGCTGTATGCAAACATACAAACATAGATGTATAAATTGTAAGAATCTCAGCGACAAAAGTTGCACAGTTTAAGCGCAAATGCAATTTTATAGAAGAAACGACAAAAATTGCAGCGACAAAAATCATACAATGTGAGCGCAGACTATGTTCTGCTGTGCTGTGTACGTTGAAAAATTAAGTTGGTGTTAATTTTTCCCTTGTTCCTTGGAATATTAATCATTCCCAATTCTTTCTGAATATAACGTTACGAACCTTAGCCTAATGATCAATTTGGATTCACAAGCAAATTCGGTCGAAATAATCATATTAGTAAGTTTATGTCCATACGAGTCAACTTTTGAGTTTATGGGAGAGTGAGAGAGAGAGAGAGGTGAGAAGATAAGGAAGGGGTACACTGCTTCATGTACATGCAACTCTCTTTTGTTTTCTTCTTCGTAATATTAAGCAACAACAAATTCTATGTAAAGAAAAACAAAAGCTGCGCAGCAAGAATTTCATTATCCCTGTGTTTAGACATGTAAGTACTTGCATGCAAGTTCTGTATACGTATTATCAACGAAAAAGCAATTTGTATTCGTTTCTCTGTCTTTCTCATAGCTGAACCAAAAGTGTGTTAGTAGAAAAGTTTGAGTGCGTTGAGTTTTTCGAACTTGCACTTGCATGTGTAAAGGCCAGGTATATGGACACGAATGCAACTTCAAAAGAAAATTTAAGAAAGTTGCAGAAACAAAAGTTGATTCATATGGACATAGACTAAACAAATTTTTTTTACATATTTTTTATATGGAGCTTGATAATCTTAAGTTTCCGGGAAATTCACTGCTGTAAACTGAATTCGCCGTATACACCACCTTATTTATTTCGCTTTGGTTGAGCCACTATCGTAAGTATGTACATACATATGTTTTAACGTAAAACTTCATCTAAGGTACAAATCGCTTTTGTGAAGACATAAAAGACATGATTGGGTTCAGACCAGGCAAATATTGGCAAATATGTTGGCGTTTTGTAGCGCCTTTATTTCTACTTTTTATCACTGTTTATGGTATTATTGGCTACCAACCATTGACCTATGAAGGTTATGAATATCCTGGTTGGGCAAATGCTTTGGGTTGGTGTATTGCAGGCTCATCAGTTATCATGATACCAGCGGTGGCTATATACAAATTGCTCACAACACCAGGATCAATAAGACAACGCTTCCGCATACTCACCACACCGTGGCGAGATCAACAGGTGTCAGCTAATGGCGTAACGGCAGATGCAACGCAGGTACGTTTAACCGATACCAAAGAAGCTTCAGAAGTTTGAAATCAACCATTTGCTAGATTTCAAGTATATTATGTATAGCACTATTATTTAAATGTTATATATTATTAAATACCTATAATCATTTTATGTTTACCCTCCCTTAAAGTAAAGCTTAATCTGTTTTTAGTTGAAAAAAAAACTAAAATGCTCAAGTGCAAATTCGCATGCAAAACAATGTTTAGGGAATTAGCTTATAAGAAAACAAATCTTTTTGTACACTTAAAAAAATTAACAAACAATTGCAAATTTCATAAACAACGTACTTAGGTTTCTATACTAAAACGAAGAACAAAATACATATATTGTAATTATAATTATATAAAATCAGAAAATTGTTAAGAGAAAATATATAGAAATTCATAAAATGCTGTGTAGATAATATTAGAGGGAATTTAAGTAAATTTAATCATTTTAAGTAATATGTTTTTGTTAGAAAATGTAAACAAATCTATGTATATGTTTTAAATAATTCAAGGAATATGCCAATTGGAAATTGATAAAATTGTATATAGATATCGAATTATATAAAAGTGTAGTTAAAAGCTTTAAAATTAGTTAAGTCATCAACATCCCCACCCACTTATAAGCCATAATAGTTACTAGAAAAATAATGTACAATTATATATATTTTTATTATAAAAGATATTGTAAAATTTATACTACAGCCATGTATAAATATTACAAATATCTTTAGTTTATAAGACCTTTAAATGGTTTAAAAATTTTGAGAAACAGTTTTAGCATTTTTTTGATCAGCCATTCAAAAAAATGTTGAAATGTTTTATCTTCAAAATGTGAAACAAGCTTTTACAGCCATAAGGATTGTTTTACAGAAATGTATATAAATTTAAAACTTGTTTCAACTTGTTTTTAATAATATGCAATGTCTCACATAATGATAGCAATTTTTCAACACTTTGAAAAAAATCTGCATTTTGTTTTTGTAATAAATGTTCGAACAAATACTTTACATAAGCTTCCAAGTTTTTATTTTTTCTGTTATATTATATAAAATAAAATAACAGGATATAGATGTATGTATTTACAACTGTTTTAATGGAGTGCTGTCAAATCTTGAATAAATTCAATTTCCAATTTCTGGGAAAAATATAAGATTTTAAAAGTTGTTCATACTTATTTATCCTAGTTTCAAACCCTGACCATTATTTGTATTTTATATAACAAGACAAAAACACAAAAACAAAAACATAAAATTTACAATGGTAATGGGGGAGAACGAAAGGATAAATTACCTAACCTAACGATTACGGCAAACAAGAGCTTAAATAGAGTTGAATACGATATATACAGAAAGCCAACTGCTACAGATACAATAATACACAATTCATCAAACCATCTTCAACAACATAAAGGTGGAGGTACATACCACGCGTTACGCGGCAACGCTTTTCTTACTTTTCGAACTTTTAACGCTTTAAGAATGGCAAGTTACACACCACTCTTTTGATGCTCTTCTGCTTATACAATTTCAAGCCTTTGCCGGCTATATTTTGTCTTGCCTTTAAGTTTTATTTTTCTTTATATATTTAATGCAGTTTTCATCCATTTTTTAATAAAAAAATTAATTTCTAATAATTTATTTATTTAGCATATGAATCTGGCAGCACTACCTGTCATTTTTTATACGACGCGTGAAAGTTGAAGAATGTTCAACTTTTTGCGAGTAGGGCGCGTCGCAAACTTCGCTTTGTATCTTGCCTTATGGAAACACACTATTTCAACTTTTTTGACAGAAGTCTGTAAAGCATTAGCGTACTTAACGCATGCTATGTACCTTCACCTTAAAGGTGGAGGTACATACCACGCGCTGCGCGGCAACGATTTTCTTACTTTTCGAACTTTTAACGCTTTAAGAATGGCAAGTTACACACCACTCTTTTGATGCTCTTCTGCTTATACAATTTCAAGCCTTTGCCGGCTATATTTTGTCTTGCCTTTAAGTTTTATTTTTCTTTATATATTTAATGCAGTTTTCATCCATTTTTTAATAAAAAACTTAATTTCTAATAATTTATTTCCATTAAACAAACATTTTAGCATATCAATCTGGCAGCACTGCCCGTCATTTTGTATACGACGCGTGAAAGTTGAAGAATGTTCAACTTTTTGCGAGTTACGCGCGTCGCAAACTTCGCTTTGTATCTTGCCTTATGGAAACACACTATTTCAACTTTTTTGACAGAAGTCTATAACGCATTAGCGTATTTAACGCATGCTATGTACCTTCACCTTAAGAACGTAGCAATTAGGCAATTACTTAGTGTCCACTGATGAATTTTCATCATAATACCTAATAAAACGCCGGCAGAGAAATTGTAAATTTTTCATTCACATCAATACATAGGGGTAGACGTTGATGAATTTATATCATAATGAATCATATTTTCTTCTTCGTCGTACAGCTAAGATCGAACATTTAGACCTTTATATGGATAACAATAACCACCAAAAAAATATTAAATATTTTCATTATAAGATTTATTTAATAAATATCACAAAATGTATGGGTTTTCATTAAAAAATATTTATTTCTTATAATTTACACTAATTCTAACAAAGAAAACAAGCGATAAAGTAAAAACAACAAATAAAATGACGTTTCATATCATAATATATTCATCTGAACTTGAGCTCTGATGATTATATCATAACACTGATATAACATTAATAAATTGAGTCTATACTTGATGAATTTTCATCATGATATCAATTTGACATTCATCATGATATAAATTCATCAGGTGTGGACACTATGTTAATAACGAGACTTGAACGAATACTCCTAACACGTGAGGCCTATATGAAAGAGATAGGAATAATATATAACATAGCGGAAAACAACGGATATAAAAAAGATTTAGTTGACAAGATTAGAAAGGCTATCGAAGCAAGTAAGAAACGGAACAGGGAACAGGAACAAGAAAGGAAAACCTGGGCTACCTTTACGTATATGGGTAAATCAACATACAAACTGGCAAAATTGTTTAGAAAACACAACATTAACACAGCATTCCAAACAAGAAACAACTTGGGTAGAATACTGCAAAACAGAACTAACGAAACAGATTTCCTAGATAAACAAGGAGTGTACAAATTAACTTGCACATGCCAACACAGTTATATCGCACAAACTGGAAGAAAGATAAAAACAAGATTTCGCGAGCACATGAGAGACTACAACAAGAAACTGAGAGAACCAGGAATAACACCAGAATCGAATTTCGCAAACCACATATTCAGCGTTGCCAGAAGATTTTCGAAGAAAATCATCATTTGACAAAATAAAAATCATATTTTGATATAAAAAATCATCATCAATTTTTTATTTCAAAATATTATTCAAAGTGAAGCTGTACAATGTAAAAGTTTCATTGTAAAAGTTTCGTTGATGAAACTAAAACAAAAAACGCGTTGTTATAAGTTTATATGATTTCCGGAGATTTTCTTTTCTAGGTAGGGAGCTAATAAGATCCTTATATTTTTAAAAATTCGATGTAAAAGTTAACATTTGTGGAACTGAAATAAATTCGGGAGCAATCCCCAAAAAAATGTGTATACTAAAAATCACCATGACTGTAAGAATGTACATAGACGCGCCAGAATCACTTCCACCTCGAAAATGGTCTAAAGAAGCTAGGAAAAACTGGAAAAACACAACTCAAGTACATGTCGAAAATTCGCTAAAACTGTTAACAGAAAAAAGCTTTGAATTGGTTCGATATCACTAAAAGCAATATGCACTTTAAGCATATTTTCGGTAAACCTTTTTTAAATCACTAAAAAATGCAACAAATATATTTTAGCCTCTATATTTTACGAGTTTCCCAAAAACTTTAAAGATATAAAAATTTCCTTAATCTCGAAGAAGTTTAATTTTATAAAATGGTATTGTCCAAAAACATATGCATAAAATATGTAAAGTTTTTCTAAAGTAAAAGAAATGTTTTTGTTGCTTTGATATACATACATATTACTAAAACCGTATCATTACAATGTGATTTGATATTTTGTAGGCACCAAAAAACAAAAGAAATCAAAGAAAAATAAAGAAAACTCCGAAAAATAGTTAACCAGGGTACAAAATGCGTAGTATGTATAAAAAAGGATTTGCTTTTTACTTAAAAATTTGTTTTAAAAGAGAAAAATTCTTACTTTTATATATAATAATTTCCGGAATTTTGCGTTTTAGAACTAATTTTTAAGTAAAAAGCAAATATGTACTTTTTTTATTCATACTATCCCATAATCGAACATGAATAACAAACAGTTTGCTCAAATGTTCGCATAAACGCGGAAAATGATTTTTTAAAACAATTTTTATGATGCTATGAAATGAAACGTTGTCTTTCGTATATAAGAAGGGTATGTGTGATGCATGATGTTAGAACAAAAGCATCCTAGTAGTTATATATTATGAAAAAATTTTAACAAATTATTATGAACGAAGCGCGATAAATTTTCGTACTTTCCATATTTTCCAGTAAATTTTTTTTTCTGAATGACGGTTTTAGCACCCAAAATGAATGATACTTTTGTCACTATCAGCCAAGGCTGGTGAATTTTGACAAGTTCGATAGTGTGTACCTTGCATTATACTTAAAAGTCGCTAAAACGGAAAAGTGTTTACTTTAAAAGAACTAGCCGAATATGGAGAATAAAGAAGTATATTCCAAAATTCAAAATACTTTAATCAGAGAAAGTTCACATGAACAGAATATACTATTATAATTCGTATTCTATTACTAAATTCATAAATTCAAATATTTATTTTACGGAAATGGGACCTATCACAAAATGTTTAAATATTAAATAAGAAAAAAATCGGATTTTTTTTAATCAAAATTTTGTATTGAAATATTTAAAAACCACAGAAAAAACTAATACAATTTAAAAACAAATTCAAAGACATGTGTGTTAAAATAAAAACCTATGATAATTTTTTCTGTGTAGTTACATTAATGTAAGGCACAATGCACTACCATAAACTTTTATATTAAAAACTATGGACAATTATATTAATTGATTCGCCTAATTAAACAAGACATAAATTTAAAAAATCAAAATAACCCCACTGCGTAAAATAAATAAACGAAAACAACTTTAAACCGTCACAGATCCTAAATGGTCATTCGAAATTAAAAATCATAAGAGAAACCTAAAGATGATTTTCAAATATCTGTCGAATGATACCCATTTTGACATTGTTCGTTGACTTTTTATTTTTTTTTTCGTATTCACAAAATGGCGTCTTTTGGCCGCCATATTGAATTTTGACTATTGTCATATCTTTAGTGACAATCCTGGAATTAAGACAAATCGATTGACGTATCGGTCTCCGCGTTCGGTTTATATAGTGCGGCAAAGAACACACATCCATACATACATACATAGACTGATAAACACAATACCCTTCTTTGCGTCGCTCAGTCGGGTAAAAAGGCAAGATTTTCAATAATTATTTAAAATATGTATATTCAAGCAAGTATAAAAAATCATCATTTGGGAGAAAAAAATCATCTTTTGGGAAAGAAAATCATTAAACTATTACATTCACGACATAAAGGACGGCGACTGAACGTGTTAGAGAACATGCTTCAGATGTAATAATTGAAATGTTAAAATATTTTTACACAAAAGCAAACAATAGTCCAGGCAACGTAGTAGAAAATGAACCAGACAAAAGGATTACCCAGAACGTACAATTACGGATTATTACCTACGTAGGGATAAAACAACTGATAACTAATAGAGCAGATTATAAACAAAATATTAAACACAAACATAATAGTAAGACGAAAGTAAGAGAAACAGGTAACAGGTAGAAACACACAAAGGCATATGGAGACGAGAGAGAGAGAGAGAGCGAGAGAGAAATAGGGAGAAGAATACAAAGGTATCAAGGAAGGTATACAAACTAATTATAAAAGAAACAACGGACAACAGAAAACGGTTTAGTATTCAATAGAACACTGAAGATGGCACATAGCCGAAACCGGTCTGTTTATAAACCAAATTTGATGTGGGATGACGGAAAATCGTTCCAAATTATATAACAACCATGTTATCTGGTGAATTATTGATAAGGCTATAGGTATTATACCATGAACATTAGAGGAGGGCGTTTTATTTAGCAATCGCTTTGGAATACCTGTAAAAAGTTTCTCTTTTAACTCCCAAATACATATATGTACCAGGAAAATTTCATTTGGCACATGATATATTTAGAGGTCCGCCCAAAATCATTAAGTTTGGCTAAATTCTTGAATTTGTTCAAAATATCAGAAATATTTTATCAACGCAAAATGTCATTCTGAGTGTTGTCCGAAATACTTAAGACTTTCAATATTTATTTTATATATGTACATACATATAGCTTTCATTTTTTTCTTTACATAACCTTTTTGAGCTTTGTTATACATATGTATATACATATATAGTTCATTTTGTCAAATAAAATATTTTTTATTAGAAAATCCTTCGAAATTCTTTAAGAAGAACGTTCATCAGGTTATGTGCCCAGGCAAACCGTTTGGGATAAAGAACTATTTTACAAAAGAAGTTCTTCATGGTTCTAGTTTTTAGAAGCACGTGAATGGCGATGTAAAATTAGATACGACTTGGACTGCCGATAAAATGTTGGAGTGGAAGAACAACGATGAAAAAGCTCTAGCAACGATATTGTTAAGTGTGAGATCTACCCAGCTTAATTATATAAAGAATATTGAGAAATCTAAAGATGCCTGGGATAAACGTAAGGAGGTATGCAAACCCAGCGGACCGATTCAGAAGGTTTATTTACATAAAAAGCTTTTAAACCTAAATATGAAGGACAGCAGAGATATGGCTGAGTATTTAAATGTTTTTGGTGATATTACGAAGAAATTAGCCGATGTTGGAATAGTTATCCAAGATGAATTAGGTATTGATCATCGATCTTTTATCAAGTCTTCTAGTCGAATATGAAAATTGTGTTGTAGCTATGAAAACGAGGGATGCGTTACCAACATTAGGAACTCTTAAAAGCAAACTCCTAGAAGAGTATGAACATCGTAATCAACAAAATTAGTCTTTTTCAATACAGCAAGCTTTTGATGTAACCAAAAGGGAAATGAGGTACAAGAAAAGCCCTAGTAAGGAAAGTACAAAGGTGATGAAAGGAAGTTGTTTCATATGTGGTAAGATAAGATAAGTGTAACTCAAAACGAGACAATGCAAAATCTTACTCATTGATTGCAATGGCGAAATCCAAAAATGTAATTACACTAATATCATGGTACATTGATAGTGGTGATAGTGGTCATATGTGTGCAAATCGTAATGTGTTTGCGAAATTGGACAAATGCAGTGACAATATTATGTTAGTAAATAAAAAATCAATTGTTGCTGAAGGAATTGGAACTGTCAATCTTTTTGTAAATAATAGTAAAATTGCATTAAAAAATGTTTTATATTCCTCAGATTTGAATGGTAATTTTTTATCCGTCAGCAAAGTTTTTGAATATGCTGATAAAGTCAAGTTTCATAAAAATGGAGCAATTTTTGCTGATGCTGAAGGTGAATTAATTTTAAAAGCCAAAAAAGAAGACGATATATTTGTGTTTAACTGAAAGCTGCCGAATGAGAAAATATGTGCGGTACGTTCCATCGACGATATTTGGCATCGAAGATATAGATATATAAACTATCAAAGTCTATTCGTTTTATTTAAGAAAAATATGGTTAAAGGAATAAATTTTCTCAAGAAACTTGAAGATACATGTAAAATTTGTATGGTGAGCAAAATTCATGCAATCAAATTCCCAAAACAATTAGAAAGAAAATCTGTTGAGTTATTAGATTTAATATAATCTGACGTATGCGGCCATATGAATGTAGATTCAATTGGTGGATCAAAGTATTTTCTGACATTCAACTTTTGTTTATTTTCTGAAATATAAAAGTGCGGTTTTTCAAAAATGTTAAATCTTTAAAGAAATGGTAGAACTTCCAACAAGTAATAATGGTGGAGAATTTTTTAGTAGAGATTTCAATCAGTACTTGGAAAGGTTTGGAATACAACGGCAGCTAACCGTACCTTATACGCCGCAACAAATTGGCGTGACAGAAAGGTTTAATCGAACCATAGTAGAAATGGCTCGATTTATGTTTTATATTTCTCTAAAACATTTTTTTATTGAAACAATTTGCTTATCGAAAAAATCAGAATTTTTTTCAAACAAATTATTACAAATTTTTGCATTTGAATCTACAAATTTCTTTATAGCACCTAAATTGAACAAATTTACATTTGATTCAAGGAATTTGGTATTTGAAGTGAAAAAATAGTTCTTTCTGTGTATGCTAGTAGATTCTAGTCTGAGTCAAAATTTCTGGGTTGAAGCAGTAGCAAAAGCTGTTTATTTACGTAACAGATAGCCAACGAAAAGTTTAGAGGGAAAAACACCCTATGAAATATGGATTGGTCATAAACCAAATATCAAGCATTTAAAATTATTGGTTCCAGTGTAGTGTTGTTTTGAATAAGAAGAGGGGAAAAAAATTTCATTCCAAAGGTTCAAATATGGATATGGTAGGATATTCAAATGTATCTAAAGCGCATCGTAATGTTTTGTTTAATGAACATAAGTTACCTGGAGGAGAAAGTAAATACGAGACTGAACATTTTATTGATTTTAATGAGCTTTTTAGTAAAGAAAATAACGAAGAACAGCATATGTACATATAACATATGTACATATGTACATAGAACATATAATGTAGAAAATCAAGAAGTGTGCAGCAGAAGAAGTAAATAGTGATAGTTGTACTGATAAAGTTGAAAAGTCAAATGGAACTTTTAAACAAGGTGCAGACAGAAGACCTAAAATTTTTCGAAATGGCAAGCCTGGTCGTCATAGAAAAATTCCTTAGCAACTGAATAATGTGGTGGAGGAACAAGTTCCAAGAACTTTCGATTAAACGTTATCCAGTCTAAATAGTAAAGAATGGAAAAAAGCTATTGAAGATGAAATAGCCACATTAGAAAAGAATGGAGCTTGGTTGTTAGAAGATTTACCAAGTGGTCAAAAAATTATTAATAGTAAATGGGTATATGCTTTGAAGAAAAATAGTGAAGGTAAAATACAACGTTTCAAAACTATATTAGTACACAGAAAGAAAAACGCCGTACTAAATTTAAGTATTTTCTACTTACGACTAATTTAAGTACGAATAACACTAAAATGTACTTAAGTCAAAACGAAAACGGGATAATCACGTAAAAAATCTTGAAACAATAACAAAATACTTAAATAGTGTACAAAATTCTTATTTTTAGTAAAACTATTAGTATAAACTTTTTACACACTCGTAGTGTGTTGGTATTTGTTTGCTTGTTGATAGCTTCAGTCGCATGTTGTGCTTATATTGTTGTCTTGTTGTTGGTGCACGAACAAACAGAAGGTCGTGCACTGCCGGCTAATAGCACACAAACGTCGCATTACATGCTGCTGGCCTATACTGGATTTTAGCCGTCGTTCTTTCTATACCAAGTTAGCTGAGTTGTCTAACTTGGAGGTTACACGTTCAAGTTTTGTTTCAATTTTTGTTTCAAGTTTCAATACATTCACACTTTTTTACTAACACACTCACATAATTGGAAGTTGACTACCAACTTGATTTCAATTTTGCTTTCAAGATTTGTTTCAATTTTTCGTTCAATTTAAACAGCTGATCTCTCTTATTGTAAGTAAATTACAGAAAGACTCGGCTATAACAAACTTTGTGCAAAAAGCAAAAAAAACCGCTTTATGACAAGTTCGTAATCAGCGTAGTTCGATACAAACGAGGACTCGTTAACTACGAATTCGCTATTACGAATTATTTTTGTATGAAAATGGCAACCGAAACGTCGGCACTTTAGACTTAGATCGTTACAACCGAGAATTCGTTATAACCGGGTTTTACTGTTTCGTTGTTGATCCCATGACGACGGCATCTTGAAAACAAAATTGACTATCAAGTTGCTTATAGCCTACGTCATAGCGTCAATTTAAAGTAGTTTTAACAAGCAATACGTGTGATCAACTTGAAAGCAATTTCTGGAACGTGTAACTGCAGAGTAAGGCGTTGGTTTACAAAACATGATGAGTTAAGTTCAATACCAGGAATGAACAAAAATAAATTTAAATTAAAGCAAGTAAGTAAAAATATTAAATTTATATAAGTAGTAAAAATAAAACTTCTCAATTCTGTTCCAGGATTATTAAATACGTAAACGTTAACCTGATTCGGGCTTGATTCAAGCACGTGCGCGAATGATTAAAGTACGCAGTTTGGGATTGATTCAAGTATACAGCGGGCTTGAATCTACATGCAAGACGACGTGTATCATCTACTTGTCGGCTATGCCCGAGTAAAGAAAATAAACAACAACAACAAGAGCAGGACAGTGATTTGTGGCCATCATCAAGCAAACAAACACCAACACAGTACGAGTACGACTGTGTATAAAGTTTATAAACATACTCGTACTTAAAATAAGATTTTTTACATGAATAAAGGCTAGTCAGGCTAAAATTAAGTATTTTGCACTTGAATATCCTGACTAGAAACAATCTTTCTGTACTTGATTTCAGAAAAACCGTGATTACCGTACTTTTTATACCGCTTGGGATTAATGCAAGTACGGATGGACTGATTTTTCTTTTGAGTGTAGCTAAAAATATGGGATTAACTACGAAGAAAAATTTTCACCTGTCATAAGACGTGAAACGATTCGAATATTTTTGGCCTTATCAGTTGAGCACAAAATGAATTTACATCAGTTAGATGTGGTTACAGCATGTTTAATTGAAAATCTGCATGAAGAAATTTATATGCAACAGCCGAATGGGTTCGAAGATAATATATATCCGCATAAGGTTTTACGTCTTTATAAGTCCCTATATGGCTTAAAGCAAGCCTGTAGGGAATGGAACCTTAAATTGAATGAACTTTTATTTAAAATTGGATTTGAGAGTTGCAAAAACGAGCCATGCCTATATAAAAAAGAATAAAATAAAAATTTGCTGATAGTTGCAGTTTACGTGGACGACATCATTGTTGGATGTCAAGAAAAGAATGAAATACTAAAGTTTATATCTGAAATAAGTAACGAATTTGAAGTGTCAGACAAAGATTTATTGGAACATTTTTTGGGCATGAAAGTTGAACGTGATGGTGAAATTGGAGATATTAAGATCAGTCAAGAAACTTTGGGCCTGTCCCATGATGTCGACAAGTTGATGTCGCTCTCTTATTTATATTGAAAACAATAATAAAAAATTTCAATTTGTTTTTGTTTTCAATATAAATAAGAGAGCGACATTGACTTGTCGACATTGTGGGACAGGCCCTTATATTCGATAATTATTAACAGAATATAATATGGAGGATTGTAAGCCATCATTAGCACCGTTAGAACCAAACAACCAAATAAAATGCAATAAAAAGTGCGAAAAGGTTAATAGAACTATGTATATATCAGTCACTTATTGGAACATTATTATATTTGAAATTAACTACAAGACCAAATATATTACATTACATGAATAAGCTGGCCCAAAGGAATGTAGACCCACGTTCAGAACATTTTAAGTAGGGATGTAACGATACGCCGTTTTGCCGATCCGATACGAATACCGATATTTAAAAATAAATATCGCCGATACCGATTCCGATACCGATACGAATATTGAAATTGAGTTCAAGTTTAGATCAACAAAACTCAAGTGCAATTTTTTTATTATACAAAATTACATTGTAAGAGAGAATATTTAAAATTGATTTTAACCCAGTATACAAAATTGGAAGTAATTTTTAAGGAGCTACATTTTCTTTGCTTCAAAAAATCTATATTAAAAATATGCAGATAATTAGTAGAAAAGCAAGAAAAAATTTTTAATTCCTTTGTAATTTTAAAAAATACTCGCCATGCTTTTTAAAAAATCGATTTTTTAAAGAACATTTATCAACTAATATTCTTCTAAATAACTTAATAGCTTAATTATTAAAAGTCTTCTAAAACTTTATTTTTATTACTTAAATTTACATGAAAATAAAGTTTTGAGTTTAAATTCGCATAAAAAAAATTGTGAAAATTGGTAATTTGTCCTAGCATCGCTTCCAATTCGGTGATTGGTAATCGAAAAACAGAACTTCTTGCAATGGCAAGGATATGTAAAACTAATTAGAAATTATCCAAATTTGCAAAACTTCCGGATCGCGAATTCTACATTTTTATGACTTCTTTGGATTGTCTTTTTGCTGGAATAAGATTTAAAAAACAACGACTTGAGTTTGAATTCATGGTAAAATTAACAAAAAAGTAAATAATTTGTTTACAAAATAACAGCATAAAATATTATTAATTTTTAAAATTGATATTAATAAGATTTAAAAAATAACGAAGTGAATTTAATTCATGGTAAAATTGAACAAAAATAAATTATTTGTTAAAAAAAACTCTGAAAAAAATTTTCAAAGTATCGTCGTATCGACAGTAAAATATCGCCGATACCGATGTATCGGAAAATCTGAAGTATCGCCGATATATCGGTATCGGTATCGGTATTCGTTACATCCCTAATTTTAAGGCTACAAAACATTCTACGATATCTGAAAGAAACTCAAAATATTAGGCTGATGTGCGCGCTATAAGTGATGATATAATATTACGCTACAACACGATATATAGGTTTTCTTATGTGATCGCTCAAAAGATGTCCGAGTGAGAGCGAAGCTAGATGCGAGTGTGTGCTATATAGCAGGTTGTGTAATGGTTTTTAGCACGTTATCGCTTCGTCTCTTTTGTTTGTTTATTTTTTTATTATGCTTTACGACTTTTTATGTAAACATGCATTTTTAAATATGGTGTTTTGCATTATTTTTTATTGTCTATTTATGTGCACGTGTTAAAATTTTGCATTTCGTACAATAAATAAGAGCTTTTAAAGCATCACATTAAAATGGAAATTGAGAAATTAATAACAGAAGTCTTTACTCGTCCTGTACTTTGGGACCAAACAAATAAAAGCTATCACTACAGAATTGTGGTGGATAACGGCTGGAAAAGCATTGAAGCAGAAATGAAACAACCAAGTAAGTACATTATTATGTGTGATTGTATAAATATAGTTATTTACAGTTTGTGTGTACATACAAAATCGCGGAAAGCATCCCTTATAACGCGTGCCCTTGATAAGTTTATGAGATTAAATTCTCTTTCTTGGTCACTGGTATTGTAATCTGCATTGGTTTCTTCAATTATATTAGTGTTTCCTTCAAGGTCGATAATGGTGTTGTGAAGAACGCAAATATCTTTTACGATTAGATCAGCAAAAGACGGATCGGTTTCAATAGGCTTCCAAAGTAAGCGCCACTTTGCGGTAATTATGCCAAAGGCACATTCAATGCATTTGCGTGCTCGGAAAAGCCGGCTATTGAAATATTTATTTTCCGTGCTGCAGTCTCGTCGTGCGTAAGGTCTTAAAAAGTTATCCAACAATGGATATGGCTCATCACCAACTAAAACGAAAGGCATTACTACATTCGACCCTGGAAGACATATGTCAGGTGGAATAAATTGTCTGCTTTTCAATTGTTGCTACAGTTGCGATGAGTTAAACGTTCCACCATCACTCTGTTTTGCCGTAACCTCCAACTTCGATTGCTAAAAATTTGCAATTAGCATTTGCCACTCCCTGAAGCACCAGGAAAAAACTTTTTTGTAGTTATAATACATAGATCCGGAATGCGCTGGACATTTTATCCGAATATGTTTCCCGTCAATTGCGCCTGCACAGTTTGGGAAGTTCCACAGTCCCCAGAATTGTTCTGTTGTTTGCCTAATGATATCTTTTGTTGGTTGAGGCATATGTATTGGCTGTAACTCTTCCCAAAGGGGTTTTACAGTTCCCTTTACAATGATTGAAACAGTAGTCCTCCCCATTCTAAATAAATAACCCAAAGACAAAAAGGATGCACCAGTGGCGAGATATCTAAAATTATATACATACATATCGTCTAATAAAATGCAAAGGGGTCTGCCATCATTTTTAAAACATTATAAGGTGAAATAAAAATTTAATAAAAAGCAAACTATGTATTGTGATTACTAAAACTGTTTTTTCAGGATAGTATCATTAATTCAGACTTTATAATCTCAATGCATACACACATAATTCGCTTTTTATTAAGTTTTTTATATCTCATGAAAAATGTTTGCATTTTATATGACGATATATTGTTTTATATCGCTACTGCTTACATATGAACATATGTATCTTGTATATACATTTTTATTTTATTTCAGAGGAGCTGTTAAAGAAGACATGGAAAGGTATTCGAGATCAATTCCGAAATGAGTGCAAAAAAATTCCAATTGCTAGATCAGGAGATTACGGCATAACGGAAGACCAATATGGCACATATGTATATTACTTGGCCATATTTTAAGTCGTTACTATTTCTTATGCAAGCCACAGACTTTGCGACCGTTGGTACAACTCAGTTACTAATCAAGTTGTATGCTTGTCGCACAAACGATACAATTTGGTTTGCGATCTCATGCACAACTTCATTTTGCAATCAACTTGTTAGCAAGTAAATATCTCTCATTTTATGTTGTCCGCAAATAATACTCACATTCAATGGTTACTGCAAGGTGGTGACAACAAGAATAAACACGTATAATACATAAAATAGTATACGACAGGCACACAAACGTTGCGACAGTGTTGTACAACATGGCAAAAAATCAAAACTTTTTAATCTTTCGTACAAGCAAGACACAACTTAATACAACAAGCCCACAAACGTTACAATTTCGTGTACAACCTACTCAAGTTGTACCAACGGTCGCAACGTGTGTGACCTCCTTTAGACCATATGAAGCCCCGAAAATCTAGTGGCAATTTGGCAAGTTTTGTTGAATGACCAGTGTGAGCAGATTTTAAAATAATATAAAGCTAAATCAGGTTTTAAATAGAGCTAAAAAGAGCTAAAGAAGGAATTTGAAAGTAAAAAAATAAAGCTAAATTGTTTTAAAGCTTTGCAATAGTAACTTTTCAAAATTTTTACATTTTTTATAGTTTAAATGGTGTTTATGTAGGTATAAATAATATGAAAATATGTTTTTGGCTCATTTCAATGAAAAACATTCAATAAATAACAACCACCCAAGTGCTGAAACTAGCATTTCGCAAAATAAATACGATTTCGACTCGAAATCGCAATCACAAAAAACTTAGCTATTTCAATTCGCAAGCAAAGAGGAAAGTGAAATCTAAGTGAACTTTCCTCTTTAAACAAATTTGGTATCAAATTGCAAAAATAAAAGCATTCCAGTAAAAAATTTCGACTCTTTCTATTTAATATCACTTACAAAATAAAACTTTTATACATTTTAATACTAAATTAAAAAGTATGATGCCTTATTTCGACTATTCTGTTACTTTTGTTTACTTAAAAAATGGCGATTTTGTAATGCGCGTCATTATTGCAGGCACCAACTTATCACATTTGTCAACCTATATTGTTAACAGATGCATAAAACATATAATATGAAGCAAAAATAGTAAAGGGGAAATCTAAAAATAGTTGAAAAATTCTGTGTTGGATACAATGGTTTCAAAAAACATGGAGCATTGATAAGAATCTTTTTCGAAGATTATTTCGAAAAATAAACAGAACGCGCGACCCTTAGCACATGCAAAAGTGAGATTTGCGATTTAAGCTCACAAGTGATTTTTGCCATTGTAACTCCAAAAGAATAATATCACCTACGCTAAAATTTGACATTTCTTCTTTAAAATTTTCATTCAATTTACTTTTGTATTGCTTAGACTGTTTTCTAATGAAAAGATGTTTGTGATTTGTTAAGTTGAAAAGTTATTTGGCAAACGTTGTCGTAGTTGGTATATTAATTTGTTTAATAAAATTTCGGCAAGTGTATCTAATTTCTTTTTCTATTTCAGAATCTATTATGTCTGTTTTTGAAATCAGATATTGTTCAAACTTATAGTTAAAATACGGAGTTGGAATTAGAAAACCGTCTAAATTTGATTTTAAGCGGCCAAAAATTTCGGACTTCAAAACGATTTGATTACAAAGATTTTTCAAAAGCAAGTGAAGTTCTGAAACCAATAGCATGGGGTCCACGTCGTTACTTTCGAATATTTTATTTACTTTTTTAACAACAGAAAGTAATGGCTTTAAAAATTTCAAATAGAGTAAATATTTTTCACTATAAAAATTTTTCAAGACTTTAGCTTGATGGCAGGATTCCGAAATAGATGCAAATTGAAAGTGAGTTTTTAATTCCAACCATTGTATACTTATTACACCATGATGTCGACCAAATCTGCCGCAGTGAATGTTTCTGCACTGCCAGATTATTATTATTATTATTTTTTAACTACTTTATATGGTTACGGCACATAAATTTATTCTGATAAACGGTTTTATTTATTTTGAAATAGAAATTAATTACACGAAATTGAAATTAAAGAAAAAGTTAGAAAAAGCTAAATGCATTGTTGAAAAAAGCTAAGAGCTAAATGAAATATTTCGATCTAAACATTAAAAAATAAAGCTACATTTAGCTCCAAAAGAGCTAATATGGCCACACTGCCAATGACAGAAGAAATCTCAAGTAATGAAAGCCTTGATGCAACATTTAATACATGCACTGAGTATTTTGACGATTCTATATGCGATAATGAAAAAGATGCTAGAATGAAAAAGAGAAAAAGAAAAAACTCGAGTGGAGCTGCTGAGATATTGGCTTACATTAATTCAAATATTGAACTAAAAAGTCGAAATAATAAAATTTTTCGGAAAAAAATATAGTTTCAGTCCATAATCTTGTTCGATTTTTTTTGGAAAATTTTAAGTAAATTTTTTGTTCATATCCTATTACATTAATTGAAAAATTAAAAAAAATTCAACTAATTTCGTGATTTTTTGGGAATTGCTAAAGTTTATGTTTTTTTTTTTAATTTATAATCGCACTATTTCCCAAAATTTAAAAAAAAACTAATTTCGTTTACTTGGATATACGAATTTTTTTTACTCAGCGAAGCCGCTTTTCGATAGACTGAGAGGAAAAAGCCTTAAGCCCGACATACCTTAAGCATTGTTAACGTTATTTCCATTTTAATAAGGAAATAAAGTCAATTACTTTATTTCCAAATTTTTGTAGACTTTATTTCACTTTTAAAAAACGCAATAAGGTCAATTGACTTTATTTCCATTGACCTTATTATCTGTCACCATACAAACAGACAAACCGGCACTTACTTCGATGTAACATTGTCACATTATGATACGTAAATACTCATAGAGTAGAACATTTGAAATGAAAAAACAGGATCTGAACCGGACTTGTAATACCGCAGCAACTACGTTTTCGTTCCATAGTAAAAAAACACATTCATCATCATATTTCGCTAAATACAAATTTTTCGAAAAAATTACATTTAATAAATGTTGATTGTATTGATTAGTTCTTTCGATTGACATAACAAAAAAACGACAATTCGATAAAAAAAAATCGTTAATTCCTTTTTTTAACTGATCCACTGTGCGACACGATGAATTCTCATAAAGTTACAAAGAATTAAGTGTTTTTTTCAACGATAAATTCAATAAATCTTTCTTTCGAGCTTTTATTTATATTAAAAACAGCAATAAAAACCATCTTTATTTGCAGTAAATGTGTTGCTTGAGTTTGCAAAAATCATTGGACAAGTTTCAGTAAAATTTTTCTATGAATTTATAAATTCTTTTACTAATTATTATTTTTTAAATAATTAGAAAAATAATTTTTAGACAGTTATCCGATTCAGTAAATGAATTTGTTTGACTGTGGTTCTTCATTATGAAATATAAGAAAAATTTGTAAAGATTTTTTTATTAAAATAATTTTAAAATTTTGTAAAATGATTTATTTGAATTTACACATATTGGACATGAATTGGACATTATTCAACATAAGGAAACTTAATTTTTTCTGTGTAGTACACGCTATGCTATATTAAAGTTACAACAAAAACATTTCAAAATAAAATATTTTGCAGAATATTTAAAATTCCTAATAATTTAACCAGATGTGCAAGATTTACCTAAAGACTTATACCAGGAATCCCTAAGCATCGTTTAATTACTCTATAAGGTTTGTGCGCAGCTGCGAATCTTACCTGTAAGTCACAAATTTGAAGGATTTTATTACCCTACCTGCTAGGGAATACATGAAAATGGATAGTTCACGTATAAATATTCATCGATTTGTTGAAACGAGCTTCATTCACAACTCAAGTTTCTTTAAGATAACATTTTACAACTACAAAAAAATGCAACCCGAAGGTACAGATTTCGTTTTGCCAAGCGAAATCGCTGCAACTGGAAGTGAACGCGAAGTAAGTAATCAAAATAATAATGATGTGGATACAAACACAACCTTGGAATCATTTACTTTAACGCCCTTGACATCATTGTGTTTACAACGTATACCCAGTGGTTCGAGAAAGTGGGAGATGTATCTGGCAGATTTGCTCGAAGCTGAAACCACACGTTCCACCAGGGAACGAACAGAAAGCATTACCGATTTTATATTGAGATTTCCAATTGCTGAAATTTCCTAAAGCGGACGGAGGAACATTGATGAGAAATTATTTCTATATTTCCGATATAAAAAAAATCATTAGTTCTGATATTTTAGTCTTAAGATTAAACTTGTATTTCAAAACAAATAAAATGGCTCATCAATCCATAACTAATTAAAAAATACCATTAATAACTTAGTTAAAAAAAATATTTTTAAATTCAAACATGAAATTTTTAATATACATATATTTTTACAAATGTAAACGATAGTATAAATATTTGACACAAATTGATTGTACAATTTTAGAATCCAAATAAATATTTTATTCGAAATTAAGTCTCGGTTCAGACTATGAAAGTTTTCTTTCAGTAATTTTCTTTAATTCTCTTTTAAACTTTCATTCATGTTTAAACATTGAAATTTTTTCAATGAAATTTAAAAGAAAATGTAAAATTAAGCTGCACCCAACATCCGCTTGGCCATTACGAATTACAAAACAAAAGGTAATTTCAAAGAACATGAAAGCGTGTACCCCCACGTCTCAGCTAAATACTCAGACTTTCTGAAAGAAAACTGTTATAGTGTGAACCGTGACTAAGTAAAATAAACATAAATATTTAAAAAAAAGTTTATTTGTTGAATGATACAAAAATACAAGGTAATTTCCAAGGCGAATTCATACTAGGTGGCCGCAGCAGCCCAGCTGTTTACGTAAATGTTTACACATTTGGGCTGTCAGCAGTGCTAATGTATCAGCTTTTTTGACAGCCCAAATGTAAATTGCCCACTGCGAATTCTCTTGCGGCTACCTGGTGTTGATCTGCCTTGGTAATTTCATTTTAAAACCGTTTGACTTTTAATGTAATTTTTGAAGTTTGTTTTTTAGAAATATTAAATGAAAACTGCCACATTTACAAAAGAGTAGCTAATAATTTGGATTTTTTTTACAGAATGTGTAATTTTTGTAAATAATTTAAGCTTTGTATAAATAAAAACTAAAGGAATTTTCAGTAGACAAAGTGGCACGAAATGAGATTTCAGATCGTGTTTGTCAAGTTCTTTTACTTCATTTGTCTCTTCACACTTGTCGTAAGCATATAAAAAAAAGTTTCCAGAAGAAAATGTTTTAAAATATTTCTTCGTATAAATTTTATATGTCGTTAAAAAATTTCTTTGACAAAAGGACTTGCTACTGAAACTGACATAAGCGAGACTTTAGCTAATAAAAAATAGCTTTCAGCTTATATTATTTTAGCTGTAGCAGCTGAAGTATAACTGATATCTACAATTTCATATTGAATATGTTAGTTATTGAAATGTAAACCGAACGAAACCACAACAAATGGACGGTGTTGAGAACGTAGTTAATTTCCATTTTTTCTTGAGAACTTCAAACTTTCGTATTTATGAAAGAAACTTGGTATTTCAAATTATATTTTACCTTATATTTTTTGGGAAAGCACTTTTATTTAATTTTACGTACTTCTTTCCTAAAACTATGTCATCTTTTCCAAAATGTAATGAACATACCAAAGGTGTCTTTGGTAAGTAAGACTCATTGATCTGGCATAAACTAAGCCACTTTTGCAGAACATAAGGAATTGTTGGAAAGTTAAAAAATTATACACCAGAATCCTTACAAAAGAGTCTTGTGTTACTGCATTGCGGAAAAAGGCAACTTAATATTTTAATTAAACACAATTTAATAAAAATTGTCATATCTTTTTCTGTATTTTTATTTTTAAATAAAACGGAAAAGACAAAGGAAAAAAATTGGATTTCATAAATATATATGGTAGCACGAATTTTCATAATTCGATTAAATGTCAGAACGTTAATATGGCGACGAAAAGAGAGAATGGGACTACCTTCTATTATTGTATCATGACTTGTTGCGGGCTAAGCATGTCTATATGCCTGCATTTCATTGGTGCTTTACCTTTACAGTATGCACAGACTTTCAAAAATCATTTGAGATTCTCATAAAATTTGGTATAGACGAACTTTAGAGTCCTGATTCAAACTTAGGGTACTTTTTACCGCGATAAAATATCTTACTTCTAAGTTAAAATAGAAAAAAATATGGACAATTTTACTAATATAAATATTGTTGGAAATTAGAAATATGTTTTTCTTTTTTTAAAGTTGGTAGCACTGTAGGGACAAGACTTCATCCATTAAAAAAATGTTTTTTAGGCATCTAAAATTTGGCAAAAAAAACTTGAAATATGCACTAAAAAACTAAAAAATATGCACTTATTTTTAAATTTTTATTCAAACAAAAACATAACATTTTAATTCGATCTCATAAGGTAATAATAAATACGTGAGTACAGTATGTAAAAATACAATATAAATAGAAATTAAAATATATTCTTATTTTTGTCATGTAAAAGTAAAATTTCCTTCATACTTTCAAAAAAATCGGTCCAGGAGTATAGAATTTATGTCTGTTTTCTAACTGTATCCACCTGAATCTGTGTGTATATGGCACCGTAGCTCCAAACTAGCTGGATCGACTTTAGTTTATGTTTGAAGATCCATTTAATATCTAGTAAATTGCGTAGACTCGTAAACTCTCTCCAAAGCTTGGGAGCTTTATCTTAAATAGTTACTGTTTGACGAATATATTGAAATTGTCTATATTTCGCTTTCTATCATTTTGTAAGCTGTTGTTAATCTTTTAAAACATTGCAGCAACCCTTCATTATTATTATTATTTCCTAAATGTAGAAAAATATATTTTTTGGAATTTTTCTTTGCTTATGTCGAACAGCTCCTTATTTGGGATATTTATGGGAAATTCATAATATTTTATGGTGCTACCATATTTTTGCCACAATAACTAATTACGACTGAAAAACGGAATTTGTATTTAATTACAATTTAAATTTATATGAAAATTAGCAAAATAAATATTTAATTACTCAAGTCAAAAACTGGCGGTTAAGCTGCTACACCTAAAATAATATAAGCTGAAAGCTATTTTTTATTAGCTAAAATTTTGCTTATGTCGGCTTCAGTAGCAAGTCCTTTTATCAAAGATATTATTTAACGACATATGCAAATATCTTAGATAAAATTTATACGATGAAATATTTGGCAAAATTTTCTTCTTGAAACTTTTTTTATTAGCTTACGGCAAGTGTGAAGAGGCAAATAAAGTAAAAGAACTTGACAGAAAAGAACTGAAATCTCATTTCGTACCACTTTGTCTACCGAAAATTCCTTTACTCTGCAGTTACACGTTCAAGAAATTGCTTTCAAGTTGATCACACGTATTGCTTGTTCAAACTACTTTAAATTGACGCTATGACGTAGACTGTAAGCAACTTGATAGTCAATTTTGTTTTCAAGATGCCGTCGTCAAGGAATCAACAACGAAACAGTAAAACCTGGTTATAACGAATTCTCGGTTGTAACGATCTAAGTCTAAAGTGCCGACGTTTCGGTTGCCATTTTCATACAAAAATAATTCGTAATAGCGAATTCGTAGTTAACGAGTCCTCGTTTGTATCGAACTACGCTTATTACGAACTTGTCATAGAGCGGTTTTTTTGCTGTTTGCTCAAAGTTCGTTATAGCAGAGTCTTTCTGTAATTTACTTACAATAATAGAGATCAGCTGTTTAAATTGAACGAAAAATTGAAACAAATCTTGAAAGCAAAATTGAAATCAAGTTGGTAGTCAATTTCCAATTATGTGAGTGTGTTAGTAAAAAAGTGTGAATGTATTGAAACTTGAAACAAAAATTGAAACAAAACTTGAACGTGTAACCTCCAAGTTAGATTTTATCTACATAGCTTAAATTATTTACAAAAATTACACATTTTGTAAACAAATTTCAAATTATTAGTTCCCCTTTTGTAAATGTGGCAAGGTTTTCATTTATTATTTCTAAAAAACTAACTTCAAAAATTACATTAAAAGTCAAACAGTTTTAAAATGAAATTACCTTTCATTTTTGTATCATTCAACCTTTTTTTTAATATTTATGTTTATTTTACTTAGTCACGGTTCACACTATGACAGTTTTCTTTCAGAAAGTCTGAGTATTTGGCTGAGACGTGGCGGTACACGCTTTCATGTTTTGTAATTCGTAATGGCCAAGCTGATGTTGGGTGTAGCTTAATATTACATTTTCTTTTAAATTTCTTTCAAAAAAATTCAACGTGTAGACATGAATGAAAGTTTAAAAGAGAATTAAAGGAAATTTCCGAAAGAAAACTTTCATAGTCTGAACCGAGACTTAATTTCGAATAAAATATTTATTTGGATTCTAAAATTGTACAATCAATTTGTGTCAAATATTTATACTATCGTTTACATTTGTAAAAATATATGTATATTAAAAATGTCATGTTATGGTATTGAATTAAAAAATATTTTTTTTATACTAATTTATTAATGGTATTTTTTTAATTAGTTATGGATTGATGAGCCATTATATTTGCTTTGAAATACAAATTTAATCTTAAAACTAAAATATCAGAACTAGTGATTTTTTTATATCGGAAATAATTTCTCATCAATGTTCCTCCATCCGCTTTAGGAAATTTCAGCAATTGGAAATCTCAATATAAAATCGGTAATGCTTTCTGTACGTTTCCGGTTGGAACGTTTGGTTTCAGCTTCGAGCAAATCTGCCAGGCATATCTCCCACTTTCTCGAGCCAGTGGGTATACGTTGTAAACACAATGATGTCAAGGGCGGTAAAGTAAATGATTCCAAGGTTGTGTTTGTATCCACATTATTATTATTTTGATTAATTACTTTGCGTTCACTTCCAGTTGAATCAATTTCGCTTGGCAAAACAAAATCTGTACCTTCGGATTGCATTTTTCTTTTGTAGTTGGAAAATGTTATCTTAAGGGAACTTAAGTTGTGAATGATGCTCGTTTGAACAAATCGATTACTATTTATATGTGTGCTATCCATTTTCATGTATTTCCTTAACAGGTAGGATAAAAAATCCTTAAAAGTGTGTGACTTACAGGTAACATTCGCAGCTGCGCAAAATCCTTACAGAGTAATTAAACCGTGCTTAGCGATTCCTGGTATATGTCTTTGTGTAAATCTTGCACATCTGGTTAAAAGCTACAGAATTATTTTATTGCACTTATTAGGATTATAATTTTTCTGCAAAATATTTTATTTTGAAATTTTTTTGTTGTAACTTCAATATAGCAGTACACGCCTACACAGAAAAATTAAGCTTCACTATGTTGAATTATGTCCAATCGTAATATGTGTAAAATTCCTTTAATAAAAAAATCTTGACTTTTTCTTGTATTCCATAATGAAGAACCAAAGTCAAACAAATTCATTTACTGAATCAGGTAACTGTCTAAAAATTATTTTTCTAATAAGTTAAAAAATAATAATTAGTAAAATAATTTATAAATTCATAGAAAAATTTTAGTGAAACCGGTCTTATGATTTTTGTAAACTCAAGCAACACATTTACTGCAAATAAAGCTGGTTTTTGTTGTTGGTTTTAGTATAAATAAGAGCTCGAAAGAAGGATTTATTGAATATATTGTCTGAAAATAAAAATTTTAAAAGTTTTTTTCTGTGTAACAATGTGAGAATTCATCGCGTCCCACAGTGGATCAGATTTGAAAAAAGGAATTAACGATTTTTTTTATAGATTTTTTGTTATGGCCATCGAAAGAACAAATCAATACAATCAACATTTACCAACATGGTGGGAAATAAAGTCAATTGAACTTATTGAATTTTTAAAAGTGAAATAAAGTCAACAAAAATTTGTAAATAAAATAATTGACTTTATTTCCCTATTAAAATGGAAATAACGTTAACAATGGTTAAGGTATGTCGGGCTTAAGATTTTTTTTCTCAATATATTGAAAAGCGGCTTCGCTGAGTAAAGATTTTTGCCTAGTCAGCCTTCGGCCGGGCTTTCAGGTTTTTTCTCTTGGTATATCGAAGAGCGGCTTCGCTGAGTAAAGAATATTCATGGCCGGCCTTTGGCCAGGCTTTATGGTGTTTGTGGCTAGTGTTAAGGCTTTATGGCTTTATGGGTTTTTCCTTTCGGTATTCAGCTTTGCCGAAGAATTGAGTAAAAAAAAGTTTAGATTACAACCTATTAAACAATTAGTATATCCAATCTTCAATATGACGAACTTTTCTCAAAAATGGCCGATATGCCCAAGTTTAGAGGCCTATAAAATAGAAACCATAAGATGTATGGAAGGAAATAATTTTTCGTCGTCTTACGCGCACTCGGGAGAAGAAGATATGTGTCGATTTTCATTTAAATGGGAGAGGTGAAAAATCCAAAGCCTTGTTTTCATGTCGTTTTTACCCTTTTAAAAACTAATTTTTTTAATTTTATTTGGAAAAAATTGGACAATAATTGTTTCTGTGTAGGGTTAAACTTATTCATTTATTAACACACATACTTCCAAAAAGAAGGAGGTTATTAATTCGTGTGTATTTTTTTATGTTTGCACATACATAACTCTGTCATTTGTTAACCTATTTAAAAAAAAATTATTTAAAATGGTTTGCCTGCAGCTTGGTCCCATGATTTTTTTTCGAAATCCGATGGGGAAATTTGCTCCTCCAAGCATAACTCTATCATTTGTAAGCCGATTGGTTGTTTTTGTTTTTTGTTTAAAAGAGTTTGCCTGCAGTTTAATAAAAAAATTTTTGTTCGAAAATCTGTGGGGCATTACCACTCGCCATCCCACGGAAATATTGATTTCGCATAACTCTTCCATTTGGGCGTACTTGAAGTTTGGTTCTATAGAAGCGAAAATCGGCGGACAAAGTTGTGGCCTGATATATTAATTATCGCATAACTCCGCAATTGTTGACCGACTTTCAAAATATTTTATTTGAAAGAACATGACAGGTTTGGTACTATGAAAAATTGTGGACATCCAATTTGTAGACAATTTGTAATCTGTTCAACAACATCCACCCCCTCCCCCTCAGCCCATATTTGCATGTTACAAAAGAGACATGGCATTAGTGCATTCGTAGCTTAGTTCGGTTTAAAGATCTTAAACATCTGTGTCAGCAAATATGTACATATATACATAGTATATCTATATGAGAATAGATAACACTTTTTATTTCATATTCCACACACCGACCATTTAAAAAATAATTAAATTTTAACCATATATATGGTTGTCTCGAACCATATATATGGTTAATTCAAACTATATATTATAATTTTGAATCATATATATGGTTGTCTCGAACCATATATAAGGTTATTTCAAACCATATATTGGTTGTCTTGAATCATATATATGGTTGTATTGAACCTTATATATGTTTAATTCAAACCATATATTGAAATTTTGAACCATATATATGGTTGTCTCGAACCATATATATGGTTAACTGAAACCGTATATTGTAATTTTGATCCATATATATGATTGTTTGGAACCATGTATATATGGTTGTGTTTAACCATATTATATTTAAAACAGTTTATTTTTAAATCATAAATTCAACCATATATTCAATCATAGGTTGTTGCTCTTCGATTCTGGTTGCCTCAACCATGTTTTTTCTTTGCGTGTAGAAACAATCTAGGAATGTGCACAGGTTTCCTCACAGGCTATTGCATACTGAGAAAACACTTCAAAAGACTTGTCAAGGGATAGAATAGATCATCTTCGGTGGCAATGTCCTGTGTTTCCCGTATAGTTTAATTCATTCATTCATTCAACAATACGAAGTTATAAAATTTTTATGGGAAAAGGTACAGTTACCCAAGCTCTTTTCTCCAGCGGGCTGTTCACCGATGTCCAGATCGAAAAAAGTATACCAAAACTGTAATCTGAGCACCAAAAAACATATAAAACAATACCCATTACGTTTTTGTGTTTAATTTTACTCCCCTACCCTTTGCTTTATTGGTAAGTTTAACCGTATACATTTTTTAAGGCATTTTTGGGAAATTTTGACCTATTAAATGCCACCGAACTGGCCGGTTTAGAATTTAAAACTTATTATTTATGCACTTCCTATTTTTTTTTACCACCGACTCAATTGAAAATAAGAGGGGAGCGAAAACAATAAAACTTTTGCACATCTTATACATTTCAAGGGTGGTCTACTTACTGGATGTGAACCAATTTTGAAATAAAAATGTATTTTTAAAATAATTAATTACAGATATTTATATGAAAATATTTATGTTAATTTTATTTATTTTCGAATAAAATATTTATTTGGAAGATAGCACTGGTTCACAAAAAAAATTCACCTCAAAAATGAGATGTTTTTTAAGTTAAATTGGGGGTGCTGAGCACGAATATGGAGTTAATTTATTTTTCTTAAGAATCGTTTTCGAGATATTCGCGAAAAACCAGTTTTTTTGCAGTTTGTAAAGATATTACCAAAAATCTTGAGTACTGTTTACTTGAATTGAGCAAATTTGGCATTGTTGCATAGATATGTTTTTCCTCTTTTAGTTCATATTTATACTGTGTTTATCAGATACAGTATAAATATGAACTAAAAGAGGAAAAACATATCTATGCAACAATGCCAAATTTGCTCAATTCAAGTAAACAGTACTCAAGATTTTTGGAAATACCTTTATAAACTGGGAAAAACACGTTTTTGGCGAATATCTCGAAAACGGTTCTTAAGAAAATTAAATCAATGTCATATTCGTGTTCAGTGACCCCAAATTACCTTAGAAAACATTTCATTTTTAAGGTGATCGCAAAAAGTTGAAAATTTGTGAACCAGTGTAATTGGTTAAATATTTATATTATCGTTTACATTTCTAAAAATATATATGTACATATAAAATATGTCATGTCAGGTTCTTGAATTTAAAACTATTTTTTAAACTAAATGAGTTATCCTATTCTTAAAGTAGTACTTTAAAAAACATGCATTAATACACAAAAGTAAGCTTAAACCTAAATAATCAGGTATGAGATGGTAATCGATTTTAAAAACGAAGCACTTTTGCAAGTCCCTTTTAAAGCACTTTTCATTAAATAAAAAAATTTTTTTTCGAATAAAATATTTATTTGGAAGATAATTGGTCAAATATTTATATTATCGTTTACATTTCTAAAAATATATATGTACATATAAAATATGTCATGTCAGGTTCTTGAATTTAAAACTATTTTTTAAACGAATTTAGTAATCGTATTATTAAAGTAGTATTTTAAAATACATGCATTAATATACAAAAGTAAACTTAAGCCTAAATAATATCACACAAAATATATTTTTATATCGGAAGTATTGAAAAAATTCCTCATCAATGATTCATCATCCATCCGCCTTAGGAAATTGGAAATCTCAATAGAAAATCGTCTATATTTTCTGTTTCTTTTTCAACCCGGCTGGAACGTTTGGTTTTAGCTTCGAGCATATCTGACAGATACATCTCCCACTGCCTCGAACCACTGGGTATACGGTGTAAATACGATGATGTCAAGGGCGTTAAAGTATATGATTCCAAGGTTGTGTCTGTATCCACATCATTATTATTTTGATCAACTACTTCGGGTTCACTTCCAGTTGCAGCAATTTCGCTTGGCAAAACAAAATCTCTAGCTTCGGGTAGCATTTTCTTTTTTTTTTGTAGTTACAAAATGTTATCTTAAAGGAACTTGAGTTGCGAATGATCCTTATTGCAAAAAATCGATGAATATTTATACGTGAACTATCCATTTTCATTTATACCCTAGCAGGTAGGGTAATAAAATCCTCAAAAGTGTGTGACTTACAGGTAAGACTCGCAGCTACTCAAAAATCGTATAGGGTAATTAAGCTGTTATTAGGAATTTCTACTAAATGTATGTGTGTTAATCTTACACATTTGGTTAAAAGTCAGCTATTTTATTGCACTTATTGGGAATTTTGATTTTCAACAAAATATTATATTTTACAATTTATTTATTGTATCTTCAAGATAACATGTGCTTAAGTTTTACAAGGCGTGACGTATGTTCGCATTAGCGAACTAATCGCTTGTATTTGATATTCGCATTTGCATTCGCTAAAATAGATGTGAATATTTAAAGCGAATAGTAAAACTAAAAATAAAGCAAAATTTATTTGCTTATGAATCCAAATTGATTTTTAGGCTAAGGTTCGTAACACTTAATTCAGAAAGAATTGGGCATGATTAATATTCCAAGGAACTAGGGAAAAATTAACATCAACTTAATTTTTCAACGTACACAAAAGAACAGAGTAGCGCTACTTTCGGAAGCCGCTACACTTCCATCGTCAATGCTCACGCGTATTTCGCGTATCACCACTTGCCAGGTGGCTCTATTGAATGTGATTTTTTATGAATCATGCCCATTTCTTTCTCAATTAAACGTTACGAACCTTTGCATAAAAATCAATTTAAAAATTTATTACAATTAACAAAATTTTTTGGTGGAAAAGATGAGAAAATAATTTTTTCTTTCATGATGTTTTATATATGGATAAATCCTGTGCTTGGGGACGTAAGCATGTATTTTTGGTAATGTTAACAAATTCAACAAAAACAGTTCATCAGAAATTTTTTAAATGACGTTTATTTATATGCTGTTACAAAATAGCAAGTTTTTTAACGAATTAGGGAGGCTTGAATTTAAAAATTGCATTACGCACTCAAAATCGGATGTTATCGATAAAAAAAAAACTAGGGATGTAACCGATACCGATATGTTGGAGATACTGCCGATTTTCCGATACATCGGTATCGGCGATATTTTACTGTCGATTTGTTAATTTTACCATGACTTCAAATTTATTTCGTTGTTTTTTTAATCTTATTCCCAGAAAAAAAAGACACAAGACTTATTGTAATCGTTATAAAATATGCTTTATACGAAAATATAAAAATGGGTAGGTTTTCAAGCAAATTGTTGCAAAAAATACGCAAAATAAAAAATTAAATTTTCTTTTTGACGATATTTACATGAAATATAAGTCAAAACAAAATCTTTTAAATATGCACGGAAAGCTTAAGTCTTCCTCTATTCGACACTGTGTAAAAATTTAAAATCGGTGGTGAAAATTGTTTTTGTCCGTGAAGTCCCAAAAAAATCGTTTTTTAATCGATAACTTTCGATAAAAAGGCGTATCGTTACATCCCTAAAAAACGATTATGTGGCACTTCATGCACATAAAAAACCTTGCGCTATTCCTGCACCGATTTTCAATTTTTAAACGGAGTCGAATAGAAGAGGACTTAAGCGGACCACCGACTTGCAATATAATTGTGCAATTTTTCGTATTGTACAATAATATCGCCAATGTATATGTCGTATTCGAAGCTGGCACAATATATTGGCAAAAATCGAAAAACTTTTGATTTTATTGTATAATCAAGAAAATTGTGTTATGTGCTGGCAACATTGTTCAGCGTTATGTTTACTTTTTCACTGCAAGAATATATCGTTTGTTTTTTTTACTATTTTTGCTTAACATCCGTACTATTTTTAGTTTCTTTGGTGGCAGTACTTTGCTAATGTGTTATAAAAGAAAAAGAATTCCTCACATTTGAACTTTCAGAAAAATTTTTTGTTTTAAGATTGATATTTAACTACCATCGTGCGACGATGAACATTTGAGAAACAAAAGAACTCTGATGATGAGATCGTGATTGATCTGTTAAGTTCAATCCTTGTTTCGTCAATTATCTTTGAATTTTCAATTATTTTATATGCTTTCAATATTCCATTCTAAATAAAAATTTTATTATATAATAAATTTACTGAAAACTTAAATAAAGGAACTGGAAAGCCTGAATAAGAAAAATTACTTTGGAATTAAAAACCATATACAAACAAAGTTCGAATATAACTTGCATAATTGAGTAAAATCAAACATTTTCGCTAACGGCTGGATTTTTATCCTCCGATTTTAGTGAAATTCGGCATATATATTTGACTGTTGTGTGCGTATCACATGGCGAGAAATTCGATATCTGTTATGTCTTCTATTTTTTAGTCGACTAAGCATGGGCATTTCGGTCATTTTTAAGAAAAGTTCGTCATGGAATATTAATAAATTTAATGTTATTTGAAAGGTCTCCTCTTAACGGGTACCCATTAAAAAGGGCATAACTTTGTGTACCAAGAGTCTTTAAAATGTCAAAAAATCCTATATAATTAAATATCCTGAAAATTGTATTTTAATTTTCTTTCTTGTTGTGCAGAATGCAGCCAACAACTTTCAACTTTGTGACCAGATGCACTAGGAATGTGTTGTATGTACTATTTTACAGTGAAATTTTGTGTAAAAATATATTGTAACTTTTCTAATTCCCAACCCATTTTAATAATTGACGTGTTTTTGTAATCGTTTTAAGATATACTTTTTGAGAAAATAAAAAATGTGTAGGTTCTTACAGCAAAGTGTTCCAAAAAATAAAAAAAATTTTTAAATATATAAAAAAATTTAATTTTTAGGGTACCCCGTGGTGTAGTCGATAGTGTGCTAGACTATTAGCCTATTAATCATGCCCAATTCTTTCTGAATTAAGTGTTACGAACCTTAGCCTAAAAATCAATTTGGATTCATAAGCAAATAAATTTTGCTTTATTTTTAGTTTTACTATTCGCTTTAAATATTCACATCTATTTTAGCGAATGCAAATGCGAATATCAAATACAAGCGATTAGTTCGCTAATGCGAACATACGTCACGCCTTGTAAAACTTAAGCACATGTTATCTTGAAGATACAATAAATAAATTGTAAAATATAATATTTTGTTGAAAATCAAAATTCCCAATAAGTGCAATAAAATAGCTGACTTTTAACCAAATGTGTAAGATTAACACACATACATTTAGTAGAAATTCCTAATAACAGCTTAATTACCCTATACGATTTTTGAGTAGCTGCGAGTCTTACCTGTAAGTCACACACTTTTGAGGATTTTATTACCCTACCTGCTAGGGTATAAATGAAAATGGATAGTTCACGTATAAATATTCATCGATTTTTTGCAATAAGGATCATTCGCAACTCAAGTTCCTTTAAGATAACATTTTTTAACTACAAAAAAAAAAAGAAAATGCTACCCGAAGCTAGAGATTTTGTTTTGCCAAGCGAAATTGCTGCAACTGGAAGTGAACCCGAAGTAGTTGATCAAAATAATAATGATGTGGATACAGACACAACCTTGGAGTCATATACTTTAACGCCCTTGACATCATCATATTTACACCGTATACCCAGTGGTTCGAGGCAGTGGGAGATGTATCTGTCAGATATGCTCGAAGCTAAAACCAAACGTTCCAGCCGGGTTGAAAAAGAAACAGAAAATATAGACGATTTTCTATTGAGATTTCCAATTTCCTAAGGCGGATGGATGATGAATCATTGATGAGGAATTTTTTCAATACTTCCGATATAAAAATATATTTTGTGTGATATTATTTAGGCTTAAGTTTACTTTTGTATATTAATGCATGTATTTTAAAATACTACTTTAATAATACGATTACTAAATTCGTTTAAAAAATAGTTTTAAATTCAAGAACCTGACATGACATATTTTATATGTACATATATATTTTTAGAAATGTAAACGATAATATAAATATTTGACCAATTATCTTCCAAATAAATATTTTATTCGAAAAAAAATTTTTTTATTTAATGAAAAGTGCTTTAAAAGGGACTTGCAAAAGTGCTTCGTTTTTAAAATCGATTACCATCTCATACCTGATTATTTAGGTTTAAGCTTACTTTTGTGTATTAATGCATGTTTTTTAAAGTACTACTTTAAGAATAGGATAACTCATTTAGTTTAAAAAATAGTTTTAAATTCAAGAACCTGACATGACATATTTTATATGTACATATATATTTTTAGAAATGTAAACGATAATATAAATATTTAACCAATTACACTGGTTCACAAATTTTCAACTTTTTGCGATCACCTTAAAAATGAAATGTTTTCTAAGGTAATTTGGGGTCACTGAACACGAATATGACATTGATTTAATTTTCTTAAGAACCGTTTTCGAGATATTCGCCAAAAACGTGTTTTTCCCAGTTTATAAAGGTATTTCCAAAAATCTTGAGTACTGTTTACTTGAATTGAGCAAATTTGGCATTGTTGCATAGATATGTTTTTCCTCTTTTAGTTCATATTTATACTGTATCTGATAAACACAGTATAAATATGAACTAAAAGAGGAAAAACATATCTATGCAACAATGCCAAATTTGCTCAATTCAAGTAAACAGTACTCAAGATTTTTGGTAATATCTTTACAAACTGCAAAAAAAACTGGTTTTTCGCGAATATCTCGAAAACGATTCTTAAGAAAAATAAATTAACTCCATATTCGTGCTCAGCACCCCCAATTTAACTTAAAAAACATCTCATTTTTGAGGTGAATTTTTTTTGTGAACCAGTGCTATCTTCCAAATAAATATTTTATTCGAAAATAAATAAAATTAACATAAATATTTTCATATAAATATCTGTAATTAATTATTTTAAAAATACATTTTTATTTCAAAATTGGTTCACATCCAGTAAGTAGACCACCCTTGAAATGTATAAGATGTGCAAAAGTTTTATTGTTTTCGCTCCCCTCTTATTTTCAATTGAGTCGGTGGTAAAAAAAATAGGAAGTGCATAAATAATAAGTTTTAAATTCTAAACCGGCCAGTTCGGTGGCATTTAATAGGTCAAAATTTCCCAAAAATGCCTTAAAAAATGTATACGGTTAAACTTACCAATAAAGCAAAGGGTAGGGGAGTAAAATTAAACACAAAAACGTAATGGGTATTGTTTTATATGTTTTTTGGTGCTCAGATTACAGTTTTGGTATACTTTTTTCGATCTGGACATCGGTGAACAGCCCGCTGGAGAAAAGAGCTTGGGTAACTGTACCTTTTCCCATAAAAATTTTATAACTTCGTATTGTTGAATGAATGAATGAATTAAACTATACGGGAAACACAGGACATTGCCACCGAAGATGATCTATTCTATCCCTTGACAAGTCTTTTGAAGTGTTTTCTCAGTATGCAATAGCCTGTGAGGAAACCTGTGCACATTCCTAGATTGTTTCTACACGCAAAGAAAAAACATGGTTGAGGCAACCAGAATCGAAGAGCAACAACCTATGATTGAATATATGGTTGAATTTATGATTTAAAAATAAACTGTTTTAAATATAATATGGTTAAACACAACCATATATACATGGTTCCAAACAATCATATATATGGATCAAAATTACAATATACGGTTTCAGTTAACCATATATATGGTTCGAGACAACCATATATATGGTTCAAAATTTCAATATATGGTTTGAATTAAACATATATAAGGTTCAATACAACCATATATATGATTCAAGACAACCAATATATGGTTTGAAATAACCTTATATATGGTTCGAGACAACCATATATATGATTCAAAATTATAATATATAGTTTGAATTAACCATATATATGGTTCGAGACAACCATATATATGGTTAAAATTTAATTATTTTTTAAATGGTCGGTGTGTGGAATATGAAATAAAAAGTGTTATCTATTCTCATATAGATATACTATGTATATATGTACATATTTGCTGACACAGATGCTTAAGATCTTTAATCCGAACTAAGCTACGAATGCACTAATGCCATGTCTCTTTTGTAACCATGTCTCTTTTGTAACATGCAAATATGGGCTGAGGGGGAGGGGGTGGATGTTGTTGAACAGATTACAAATTGTCTACAAATTGGATGTCCACAATTTTTCATAGTACCAAACCTGTCATGTTCTTTCAAATAAAATATTTTGAAAGTCGGTCAACAATTGCGGAGTTATGCGATAATTAATATATCAGGCCACAACTTTGTCCGCCGATTTTCGCTTCTATAGAACCAAACTTCAAGTACGCCCAAATGGAAGAGTTATGCGAAATCAATATTTCCGTGGGATGGCGAGTGGTAATGCCCCACAGATTTTCGAACAAAAATTTTTTTATTAAACTGCAGGCAAACTCTTTTAAACAAAAAACAAAAACAACCAATCGGCTTACAAATGATAGAGTTATGCTTGGAGGAGCAAATTTCCCCATCGGATTTCGAAAAAAAATCATGGGACCAAGCTGCAGGCAAACCATTTTAAATAATTTTTTTTAAATAGGTTAACAAATGACAGAGTTGTGTATGTGCAAACATAAAAAAATACACACGAATTAATAACCTCCTTCTTTTTGGAAGTATGTGTGTTAATAAATGAATAAGTTTAACCCTACACAGAAACAATTATTGTCCAATTTTTTCCAAATAAAATTAAAAAAATTAGTTTTTAAAAGGGTAAAAACGACATGAAAACAAGGCTTTGGATTTTTCACCTCTCCCATTTAAATGAAAATCGACACATATCTTCTTCTCCCGAGTGCGCGTAAGACGACGAAAAATTATTTCCTTCCATACATCTTATGGTTTCTATTTTATAGGCCTCTAAATTTGGGCATATCGGCCATTTTTGAGAAAAGTTCGTCATATTGAAGATTGGATATACTAATTATTTAATAGGTTGTAATCTAAACTTTTTTTTACTCAATTCTTCGGCAAAGCTGAATACCGAAAGGAAAAACCCATAAAGCCATAAAGCCTTACCACTAGCCATAAACACCATAAAGCCTGGCCAAAGGCCGGCCATGAATATTCTTTACTCAGCGAAGCCGCTCTTCGATATACCAAGAGAAAAAACCTGAAAGCCCGGCCGAAGGCTGACTATGCGAAAATCTTTACTCAGCGAAGCCGCTTTTCGATGAATTTTTCTATGAATTTATAAATTATTTTACTAATTATTATTTTTTTAACTTATTAGAAAAATAATTTTTAGACAGTTACCTGATTCAGTAAATGAATTTGTTTGACTTTGGTTCTTCATTATGGAATACAAGAAAAAGTCAAGATTTTTTTATTAAAGGAATTTTACACATATTACGATTGGACATAATTCAACATAGTGAAGCTTAATTTTTCTGTGTAGGCGTGTACTGCTATATTGAAGTTACAACAAAAAAATTTCAAAATAAAATATTTTGCAGAAAAATTATAATCCTAATAAGTGCAATAAAATAATTCTGTAGCTTTTAACCAGATGTGCAAGATTTACACAAAGACATATACCAGGAATCGCTAAGCACGGTTTAATTACTCTGTAAGGATTTTGCGCAGCTGCGAATGTTACCTGTAAGTCACACACTTTTAAGGATTTTTTATCCTACCTGTTAAGGAAATACATGAAAATGGATAGCACACATATAAATAGTAATCGATTTGTTCAAACGAGCATCATTCACAACTTAAGTTCCCTTAAGATAACATTTTCCAACTACAAAAGAAAAATGCAATCCGAAGGTACAGATTTTGTTTTGCCAAGCGAAATTGATTCAACTGGAAGTGAACGCAAAGTAATTAATCAAAATAATAATAATGTGGATACAAACACAACCTTGGAATCATTTACTTTACCGCCCTTGACATCATTGTGTTTACAACGTATACCCACTGGCTCGAGAAAGTGGGAGATATGCCTGGCAGATTTGCTCGAAGCTGAAACCAAACGTTCCAACCGGAAACGTACAGAAAGCATTACCGATTTTATATTGAGATTTCCAATTGCTGAAATTTCCTAAAGCGGATGGAGGAACATTGATGAGAAATTATTTCCGATATAAAAAAATCACTAGTTCTGATATTTTAGTTTTAAGATTAAATTTGTATTTCAAAGCAAATATAATGGCTCATCAATCCATAACTAATTAAAAAAATACCATTAATAAATTAGTATAAAAAAAATATTTTTTAATTCAATACCATAACATGACATTTTTAATATACATATATTTTTACAAATGTAAACGATAGTATAAATATTTGACACAAATTGATTGTACAATTTTAGAATCCAAATAAATATTTTATTCGAAATTAAGTCTCGGTTCAGACTATGAAAGTTTTCTTTCGGAAATTTCCTTTAATTCTCTTTTAAACTTTCATTCATGTCTACACGTTGAATTTTTTTGAAAGAAATTTAAAAGAAAATGTAATATTAAGCTACACCCAACATCAGCTTGGCCATTACGAATTACAAAACATGAAAGCGTGTACCGCCACGTCTCAGCCAAATACTCAGACTTTCTGAAAGAAAACTGTCATAGTGTGAACCGTGACTAAGTAAAATAAACATAAATATTAAAAAAAAAGGTTGAATGATACAAAAATGAAAGGTAATTTCATTTTAAAACTGTTTGACTTTTAATGTAATTTTTGAAGTTAGTTTTTTAGAAATAATAAATGAAAACCTTGCCACATTTACAAAAGGGGAACTAATAATTTGAAATTTGTTTACAAAATGTGTAATTTTTGTAAATAATTTAAGCTATGTAGATAAAATCTAACTTGGAGGTTACACGTTCAAGTTTTGTTTCAATTTTTGTTTCAAGTTTCAATACATTCACACTTTTTTACTAACACACTCACATAATTGGAAATTGACTACCAACTTGATTTCAATTTTGCTTTCAAGATTTGTTTCAATTTTTCGTTCAATTTAAACAGCTGATCTCTATTATTGTAAGTAAATTACAGAAAGACTCTGCTATAACGAACTTTGAGCAAACAGCAAAAAAACCGCTCTATGACAAGTTCGTAATAAGCGTAGTTCGATACAAACGAGGACTCGTTAACTACGAATTCGCTATTACGAATTATTTTTGTATGAAAATGGCAACCGAAACGTCGGCACTTTAGACTTAGATCGTTACAACCGAGAATTCGTTATAACCGGGTTTTACTGTTTCGTTGTTGATTCCTTGACGACGGCATCTTGAAAACAAAATTGACTATCAAGTTGCTTACAGTCTACGTCATAGCGTCAATTTAAAGTATTTTTAACAAGCAATACGTGTGATCAACTTGAAAGCAATTTCTTGAACGTGTAACTGCAGAGTAAAGGAATTTTCGGTAGACAAAGTGGTACGAAATGAGATTTCAGTTCTTTTCTGTCAAGTTCTTTTACTTTATTTGCCTCTTCACACTTGCCGTAAGCTAATAAAAAAAGTTTCAAGAAGAAAATTTTGCCAAATATTTCATCGTATAAATTTTATCTAAGATATTTGCATATGTCGCTAAAAAATATCTTTGACAAAAGGACTTGCTACTGAAGCCGACATAAGCAAAATTTTAGCTAATAAAAAATAGCTTTCAGCTTATATTATTTTAGGTGTAGCAGCTTAACCGCCAGTTTTTGACTTGAGTAATTAAATATTTATTTTGCTAATTTTCATATAAATTTAAATTGTAATAAAATACAAATTCCGTTTTTCAGTCGTAATTAGTTATTGTGGCAAAAATATGGTAGCACCATAAAATATTATGAATTTCCCATAAATATCCCAAATAAGGAGCTGTTCGACATAAGCAAAGAAAAATTCCAAAAAATATATTTTTCTACATTTAGGAAATAATAATAATAATAATGAAGGGTTGCTGCAATGTTTTAAAAGATTAACAACAGCTTACAAAATGATAGAAAGCGAAATATAGACAATTTCAATATATTCGTCAAACAGTAACTATTTAAGATAAAGCTCCCAAGCTTTGGAGAGAGTTTACGAGTCTACGCAATTTACTAGATATTAAATGGAACTTCAAACATAAACTAAAGTCGATCCAGCTAGTTTGGAGCTACGGTGCCATATACACACAGATTCAGGTGGATACAGTTAGAAAACAGACATAAATTCTATACTCCTGGACCGATTTTTTTGCAAACATAGCTAAACTGAATCAAAATCGGTGCAGCCGTTTGGGCTCTAGGATGACACAGACAGACACACATATTCACAGACAGACACTACACCTTTATAACAACCCTCTTTTTTTTTGCTCTGGGGTTAAAAATGATAGCACAATCGATGATGTGCTTATCGCGGAAACGGTTAAAGCAGCCGAAAATAATCTTATGACACAAAACAATTAAAAGTATTCACAAAATCAAAGAACCAAAAAATAGATTATTGTAATATAAAAACATGAATTTATGTATCTAGATTACAGAAAGAACAAGTCTGAAAAGACGACTTTAAAATAAGTTAAGAATTAAAATATTCCCAGTTTGAGAAAAATTAGCTTTTTAGTTGAGAAACTTTTTTAGATCGTTCTCAAATGGCTGCTCTGGTTAGTTAGGATAAATTTTAATATAAAAAACATTGTTTTAAAAGAATTATTTCTATGAAAATATTTATGCATTTATTAAATTTATTATTTGAGATATTCTCCCAGTTTTATTTTTAAAATGATTTACTTGTTGTGGTATGTGCATATTGTAAAGAATTGAAACTTTTCAAAAGTATGGTTGAAGTAAAGCACCAATGAAATGCAGGCACGTAGACATGCTTAGCCCGCAACAACTCATGATACAATAATAGAAGGTAGTTCAAATATCTCTTTTCGTTGCCATATTAACGTTCTGACATTTAATCGAATTATGAAAATTCATGCTACCATATATATTTATGAAATCCAATTGTTTTCCTTTGTCTTTTCCGTTTTATTTAAAAATAAAAATAATCAAAAAAAAAAAAAAAAAACAGAAAAAGATCTGATAATTTGTATTAAATTGTGTTCAATAAAAATATTAAGTTGCCATTTTCTGCAATCCAGAAGTGAACATACACTACATCTTGCATAACTTGAGGTTTACACGTAACATAATATGTAAGATGAGATTGTCAAATTCAATCGCAGAGAGAATTATGTTACGTGTAGACTTCAAATTAGTGTTATCTCAATGTTATAGGAATTTTCATGTAAGCGTTGTTATAAGAATTCTTATAACAACAATCTTATGAGATGAACTGTCAAAAAACAAATGTACATGAAAATAAATTAGTGTGCATGTGTGAGTGTTTTTTTAAATAAATGAAAAGCGATGTTTTTGATAAAATTCCTGTGTTAAATAAATGAATAAATGTGTTTAATTGATTCATAAATTTAAATTTTTGTGAAAAATTAAAAATAAAATAGCTAATTATGGAAAAGTTAAATTACGTCTTCCCCTAGTGTGAGATTAAGAGAAAATTCGACATTTTGTTTTTAGTATTCTGCTGACGTTTTTTCTCATGTTATCTCGAAGTTAATGTCTCGTGAAGACGCTGTGTTAACTAAGCCACTTTTGCAGAACATAAGTGGGAGTCTACTCCTGATGGATTTATAAAACATTTTTTGTGTTCTAAAAAAGTTCTAAAAAAGTCTTTGGTTAAACAAATATCTTGTATAGTTAGTGAGATATACTCATTTTATTATTAAAATTTCTCAATTTTTCGAATCCTTGGTCCAGTATTTTTAAGATATGGGATCCAAATAACAACCGATTGTCACAATTGTTTTTTTGTTAGTTACATGACAAAATTTCGAATAGCTAAAAAAAAGTTGTTGGGAGTACTCTTTCAGAGTTGGAAAATATATAATCTTTAATTTGAAAATTGAAAACTTTTGAATTTATGACAATTTTTCTCTATAAAATTTATCTCTCAAAGATCAAATAATTATTATATATATGTTTAAAAGGTATTTTCGCAGACATGATTTTAGAAAAACAACTTAACCGAATTTAGAATTTTTGATGGGCAGGCACCCGTTTAAAATCGACCTTTTTTAGATTTATTGGAACTTTCTTAAGAATTCTAATGATTGTTAGAAAAAAAATCAGAGTTTTCACATAATTTGGAACGATTTTCCGTCATCCCACGTCAAATTTGGTTTGTAAACAGACCGGTTTCGGCTATGTGCCATCTTCAGTGTTCTATTGATTTAGTATTCAATAGAACACTGAAGATGGCACATAGCCGAAACCGGTCTGTTTACAAACCAAATTTGACGTGGGATGACGGAAAATCGTTCCAAATTCAAAAAACCCCGTCGGAAGAAAAACACAACACTTTTCACATAAATTCCTATATAACTGCAAAATTTCATTGGAAAATATCAATAATAAACGATTTTATAGCATTAAGAAAAAGTTTAATATGCACAAAACACCACATTGCACCATTTTTCCACTTGTTTTGCCGTAAGTCTTTCATAAAAATTTAAATTATAAAAATCTGAATACAGTGTTGAAAACTACACATAATTTTGATAACTTTGATATACGATATGTTGACCTTTCTTTTTCAAACGAGTAAAAGTAATGGAATGGAAGCAAAAACTCGTACTGACACGAGGACCAACGAATGAAAATTAAAATGTTGATGTGTTTACTAAATATGTTGTAACTTTCTCATATTTTGTCCGATGTAACTAATTTTACGCTTGCTATATTTGGAATACTATTTTCTTTAAGATGTGGGTCTAAAATAAACTTTTAAAAATTTATTTTGCCTTACTGGAGCGACTTAAGATCGTAAATTTAAAAAAAAAAACTTTGAAAAAATTAAGTTTTTTCAAATCAAAAGAGCTGTAACTCATTGTATTTTGATCCGATCAACACATTTTGAATATGGGCTGAAAGAGAACAAACATATCTATGCAACAATGCCAATTTTGCTCAGTAGTAAACACTACACAAGTAAACAGTACTCAAGATTTTTGGAAATAGCTTCATAAACAGGAAAAAACACGTTTTTGACGAATATCTCGAAAACGGTTCTTAAGAAAATTAAATCAATGTCATATTACCTTAGAAAACATTTAATTTTTAAGGTCATCGCAAAAAGTTGAAAATTTGTGAACCAGTGTAATTGGTTAAATATTTATATTATCGTTTACATTTCTAAAAATATATATGTACATATAAAATATGTCATGTCAGGTTCTTGAATTTAAAACTATTTTTTAAACTAAATGAGTTATCCTATTCTTAAAGTAGTACTTTAAAAAACATGCATTAATACACAAAAGTAAGCTTAAACCTAAATAATCAGGTATGAGATGGTAATCGATTTTAAAAACGAAGCACTTTTGCAAGTCCCTTTTAAAGCACTTTTCATTAAATAAAAAAATTTTTTTTCGAATAAAATATTTATTTGGAAGATAATTGGTCAAATATTTATATTATCGTTTACATTTCTAAAAATATATATGTACATATAAAATATGTCATGTCAGGTTCTTGAATTTAAAACTATTTTTTAAACGAATTTAGTAATCGTATTATTAAAGTAGTATTTTAAAATACATGCATTAATATACAAAAGTAAACTTAAGCCTAAATAATATCACACAAAATATATTTTTATATCGGAAGTATTGAAAAAATTCCTCATCAATGATTCATCATCCATCCGCCTTAGGAAATTGGAAATCTCAATAGAAAATCGTCTATATTTTCTGTTTCTTTTTCAACCCGGCTGGAACGTTTGGTTTTAGCTTCGAGCATATCTGACAGATACATCTCCCACTGCCTCGAACCACTGGGTATACGGTGTAAATATGATGATGTCAAGGGCGTTAAAGTATATGATTCCAAGGTTGTGTCTGTATCCACATCATTATTATTTTGATCAACTACTTCGGGTTCACTTCCAGTTGCAGCAATTTCGCTTGGCAAAACAAAATCTCTAGCTTCAGGTAGCATTTTCTTTTTTTTTGTAGTTAAAAAATGTTATCTTAAAGGAACTTGAGTTGCGAATGATCCTTATTGCAAAAAATCGATGAATATTTATACGTGAACTATCCATTTTCATTTATACCCTAGCAGGTAGGGTAATAAAATCCTCAAAAGTGTGTGACTTACAGGTAAGACTCGCAGCTACTCAAAAATCGTATAGGGTAATTAAGCTGTTATTAGGAATTTCTACTAAATGTATGTGTGTTAATCTTACACATTTGGTTAAAAGTCAGCTATTTTATTGCACTTATTGGGAATTTTGATTTTCAACAAAATATTATATTTTACAATTTATTTATTGTATCTTCAAGATAACATGTGCTTAAGTTTTACAAGGCGTGACGTATGTTCGCATTAGCGAACTAATCGCTTGTATTTGATATTCGCATTTGCATTCGCTAAAATAGATGTGAATATTTAAAGCGAATAGTAAAACTAAAAATAAAGCAAAGTTTATTTGCTTATGAATCCAAATTGATTTTTAGGCTAAGGTTCGTAACGCTTAATTCAGAAAGAATTGGGCATGATTAATATTCCAAGGAACTAGGGAAAAATTAACATCAACTTAATTTTTCAACGTACACAAAAGAACAGAGTAGCGCTACTTTCGGAAGCCGCTACACTTCCATCGTCAATGCTCACGCGTATTTCGCGTATCACCACTTGCCAGGTGGCTCTATTGAATGTGATTTTTTATGAATCATGCCCATTTCTTTCTCAATTAAACGTTACGAACCTTTGCATAAAAATCAATTTAAAAATTTATTACAATTAACAAAATTTTTTGGTGGAAAAGATGAGAAAATAATTTTTTCTTTCATGATGTTTTATATATGGATAAATCCTGTGCTTGGGGACGTAAGCATGTATTTTTGGTAATGTTAACAAATTCAACAAAAACAGTTCATCAGAAATTTTTTAAATGACGTTTATTTATATGCTGTTACAAAATAGCAAGTTTTTTAACGAATTAGGGAGGCTTGAATTTAAAAATTGCATTACGCACTCAAAATCGGATGTTATCGATAAAAAAAAAACTAGGGATGTAACCGATACCGATATGTTGGAGATACTGCCGATTTTCCGATACATCGGTATCGGCGATATTTTACTGTCGATTTGTTAATTTTACCATGACTTCAAATTTATTTCGTTGTTTTTTTAATCTTATTCCCAGAAAAAAAAAGACACAAGACTTATTGTAATCGTTATAAAATATGCTTTATACGAAAATATAAAAATGGGTAGGTTTTCAAGCAAATTGTTGCAAAAAATACGCAAAATAAAAAATTAAATTTTCTTTTTGACGATATTTACATGAAATATAAGTCAAAACAAAATCTTTTAAATATGCACGGAAAGCTTAAGTCTTCCTCTATTCGACACTGTGTAAAAATTTAAAATCGGTGGTGAAAATTGTTTTTGTCCGTGAAGTCCCAAAAAAATCGTTTTTTAATCGATAACTTTCGATAAAAAGGCGTATCGTTACATCCCTAAAAAACGATTATGTGGCACTTCATGCACATAAAAAACCTTGCGCTATTCCTGCACCGATTTTCAATTTTTAAACGGAGTCGAATAGAAGAGGACTTAAGCGGACCACCGACTTGCAATATAATTGTGCAATTTTTCGTATTGTACAATAATATCGCCAATGTATATGTCGTATTCGAAGCTGGCACAATATATTGGCAAAAATCGAAAAACTTTTGATTTTATTGTATAATCAAGAAAATTGTGTTATGTGCTGGCAACATTGTTCAGCGTTATGTTTACTTTTTCACTGCAAGAATATATCGTTTGTTTTTTTTTACTATTTTTGCTTAACATCCGTACTATTTTTAGTTTCTTTGGTGGCAGTACTTTGCTAATGTGTTATAAAAGAAAAAGAATTCCTCACATTTGAACTTTCAGAAAAATTTTTTGTTTTAAGATTGATATTTAACTACCATCGTGCGACGATGAACATTTGAGAAACAAAAGAACTCTGATGATGAGATCGTGATTGATCTGTTAAGTTCAATCCTTGTTTCGTCAATTATCTTTGAATTTTCAATTATTTTATATGCTTTCAATATTCCATTCTAAATAAAAATTTTATTATATAATAAATTTACTGAAAACTTAAATAAAGGAACTGGAAAGCCTGAATAAGAAAAATTACTTTGGAATTAAAAACCATATACAAACAAAGTTCGAATATAACTTGCATAATTGAGTAAAATCAAACATTTTCGCTAACGGCTGGATTTTTATCCTCCGATTTTAGTGAAATTCGGCATATATATTTGACTGTTGTGTGCGTATCACATGGCGAGAAATTCGATATCTGTTATGTCTTCTATTTTTTAGTCGACTAAGCATGGGCATTTCGGTCATTTTTAAGAAAAGTTCGTCATGGAATATTAATAAATTTAATGTTATTTGAAAGGTCTCCTCTTAACGGGTACCCATTAAAAAGGGCATAACTTTGTGTACCAAGAGTCTTTAAAATGTCAAAAAATCCTATATAATTAAATATCCTGAAAATTGTATTTTAATTTTCTTTCTTGTTGTGCAGAATGCAGCCAACAACTTTCAACTTTGTGACCAGATGCACTAGGAATGTGTTGTATGTACTATTTTACAGTGAAATTTTGTGTAAAAATATATTGTAACTTTTCTAATTCCCAACCCATTTTAATAATTGACGTGTTTTTGTAATCGTTTTAAGATATACTTTTTGAGAAAATAAAAAATGTGTAGGTTCTTACAGCAAAGTGTTCCAAAAAATAAAAAAAATTTTTAAATATATAAAAAAATTTAATTTTTAGGGTACCCCGTGGTGTAGTCGATAGTGTGCTAGACTATTAGCCTATTAATCATGCCCAATTCTTTCTGAATTAAGTGTTACGAACCTTAGCCTAAAAATCAATTTGGATTCATAAGCAAATAAATTTTGCTTTATTTTTAGTTTTACTATTCGCTTTAAATATTCACATCTATTTTAGCGAATGCAAATGCGAATATCAAATACAAGCGATTAGTTCGCTAATGCGAACATACGTCACGCCTTGTAAAACTTAAGCACATGTTATCTTGAAGATACAATAAATAAATTGTAAAATATAATATTTTGTTGAAAATCAAAATTCCCAATAAGTGCAATAAAATAGCTGACTTTTAACCAAATGTGTAAGATTAACACACATACATTTAGTAGAAATTCCTAATAACAGCTTAATTACCCTATACGATTTTTGAGTAGCTGCGAGTCTTACCTGTAAGTCACACACTTTTGAGGATTTTATTACCCTACCTGCTAGGGTATAAATGAAAATGGATAGTTCACGTATAAATATTCATCGATTTTTTGCAATAAGGATCATTCGCAACTCAAGTTCCTTTAAGATAACATTTTTTAACTACAAAAAAAAAAAGAAAATGCTACCCGAAGCTAGAGATTTTGTTTTGCCAAGCGAAATTGCTGCAACTGGAAGTGAACCCGAAGTAGTTGATCAAAATAATAATGATGTGGATACAGACACAACCTTGGAGTCATATACTTTAACGCCCTTGACATCATCATATTTACACCGTATACCCAGTGGTTCGAGGCAGTGGGAGATGTATCTGTCAGATATGCTCGAAGCTAAAACCAAACGTTCCAGCCGGGTTGAAAAAGAAACAGAAAATATAGACGATTTTCTATTGAGATTTCCAATTTCCTAAGGCGGATGGATGATGAATCATTGATGAGGAATTTTTTCAATACTTCCGATATAAAAATATATTTTGTGTGATATTATTTAGGCTTAAGTTTACTTTTGTATATTAATGCATGTATTTTAAAATACTACTTTAATAATACGATTACTAAATTCGTTTAAAAAATAGTTTTAAATTCAAGAACCTGACATGACATATTTTATATGTACATATATATTTTTAGAAATGTAAACGATAATATAAATATTTGACCAATTATCTTCCAAATAAATATTTTATTCGAAAAAAAATTTTTTTATTTAATGAAAAGTGCTTTAAAAGGGACTTGCAAAAGTGCTTCGTTTTTAAAATCGATTACCATCTCATACCTGATTATTTAGGTTTAAGCTTACTTTTGTGTATTAATGCATGTTTTTTAAAGTACTACTTTAAGAATAGGATAACTCATTTAGTTTAAAAAATAGTTTTAAATTCAAGAACCTGACATGACATATTTTATATGTACATATATATTTTTAGAAATGTAAACGATAATATAAATATTTAACCAATTACACTGGTTCACAAATTTTCAACTTTTTGCGATCACCTTAAAAATGAAATGTTTTCTAAGGTAATTTGGGGTCACTGAACACGAATATGACATTGATTTAATTTTCTTAAGAACCGTTTTCGAGATATTCGCCAAAAACGTGTTTTTCCCAGTTTATAAAGGTATTTCCAAAAATCTTGAGTACTGTTTACTTGAATTGAGCAAATTTGGCATTGTTGCATAGATATGTTTTTCCTCTTTTAGTTCATATTTATACTGTATCTGATAAACACAGTATAAATATGAACTAAAAGAGGAAAAACATATCTATGCAACAATGCCAAATTTGCTCAATTCAAGTAAACAGTACTCAAGATTTTTGGTAATATCTTTACAAACTGCAAAAAAACTGGTTTTTCGCGAATATCTCGAAAACGATTCTTAAGAAAAATAAATTAACTCCATATTCGTGCTCAGCACCCCCAATTTAACTTAAAAAACATCTCATTTTTGAGGTGAATTTTTTTTGTGAACCAGTGCTATCTTCCAAATAAATATTTTATTCGAAAATAAATAAAATTAACATAAATATTTTCATATAAATATCTGTAATTAATTATTTTAAAAATACATTTTTATTTCAAAATTGGTTCACATCCAGTAAGTAGACCACCCTTGAAATGTATAAGATGTGCAAAAGTTTTATTGTTTTCGCTCCCCTCTTATTTTCAATTGAGTCGGTGGTAAAAAAAAATAGGAAGTGCATAAATAATAAGTTTTAAATTCTAAACCGGCCAGTTCGGTGGCATTTAATAGGTCAAAATTTCCCAAAAATGCCTTAAAAAATGTATACGGTTAAACTTACCAATAAAGCAAAGGGTAGGGGAGTAAAATTAAACACAAAAACGTAATGGGTATTGTTTTATATGTTTTTTGGTGCTCAGATTACAGTTTTGGTATACTTTTTTCGATCTGGACATCGGTGAACAGCCCGCTGGAGAAAAGAGCTTGGGTAACTGTACCTTTTCCCATAAAAATTTTATAACTTCGTATTGTTGAATGAATGAATGAATTAAACTATACGGGAAACACAGGACATTGCCACCGAAGATGATCTATTCTATCCCTTGACAAGTCTTTTGAAGTGTTTTCTCAGTATGCAATAGCCTGTGAGGAAACCTGTGCACATTCCTAGATTGTTTCTACACGCAAAGAAAAAACATGGTTGAGGCAACCAGAATCGAAGAGCAACAACCTATGATTGAATATATGGTTGAATTTATGATTTAAAAATAAACTGTTTTAAATATAATATGGTTAAACACAACCATATATACATGGTTCCAAACAATCATATATATGGATCAAAATTACAATATACGGTTTCAGTTAACCATATATATGGTTCGAGACAACCATATATATGGTTCAAAATTTCAATATATGGTTTGAATTAAACATATATAAGGTTCAATACAACCATATATATGATTCAAGACAACCAATATATGGTTTGAAATAACCTTATATATGGTTCGAGACAACCATATATATGATTCAAAATTATAATATATAGTTTGAATTAACCATATATATGGTTCGAGACAACCATATATATGGTTAAAATTTAATTATTTTTTAAATGGTCGGTGTGTGGAATATGAAATAAAAAGTGTTATCTATTCTCATATAGATATACTATGTATATATGTACATATTTGCTGACACAGATGTTTAAGATCTTTAAACCGAACTAAGCTACGAATGCACTAATGCCATGTCTCTTTTGTAACATGCAAATATGGGCTGAGGGGGAGGGGGTGGATGTTGTTGAACAGATTACAAATTGTCTACAAATTGGATGTCCACAATTTTTCATAGTACCAAACCTGTCATGTTCTTTCAAATAAAATATTTTGAAAGTCGGTCAACAATTGCGGAGTTATGCGATAATTAATATATCAGGCCACAACTTTGTCCGCCGATTTTCGCTTCTATAGAACCAAACTTCAAGTACGCCCAAATGGAAGAGTTATGCGAAATCAATATTTCCGTGGGATGGCGAGTGGTAATGCCCCACAGATTTTCGAACAAAAATTTTTTTATTAAACTGCAGGCAAACTCTTTTAAACAAAAAACAAAAACAACCAATCGGCTTACAAATGATAGAGTTATGCTTGGAGGAGCAAATTTCCCCATCGGATTTCGAAAAAAAATCATGGGACCAAGCTGCAGGCAAACCATTTTAAATAATTTTTTTTTAAATAGGTTAACAAATGACAGAGTTATGTATGTGCAAACATAAAAAAATACACACGAATTAATAACCTCCTTCTTTTTGGAAGTATGTGTGTTAATAAATGAATAAGTTTAACCCTACACAGAAACAATTATTGTCCAATTTTTTCCAAATAAAATTAAAAAAATTAGTTTTTAAAAGGGTAAAAACGACATGAAAACAAGGCTTTGGATTTTTCACCTCTCCCATTTAAATGAAAATCGACACATATCTTCTTCTCCCGAGTGCGCGTAAGACGACGAAAAATTATTTCCTTCCATACATCTTATGGTTTCTATTTTATAGGCCTCTAAACTTGGGCATATCGGCCATTTTTGAGAAAAGTTCGTCATATTGAAGATTGGATATACTAATTGTTTAATAGGTTGTAATCTAAACTTTTTTTTACTCAATTCTTCGGCAAAGCTGAATACCGAAAGGAAAAACCCATAAAGCCATAAAGCCTTAACACTAGCCACAAACACCATAAAGCCTGGCCAAAGGCCGGCCATGAATATTCTTTACTCAGCGAAGCCGCTCTTCGATATACCAAGAGAAAAAACCTGAAAGCCCGGCCGAAGGCTGACTAGGCAAAAATCTTTACTCAGCGAAGCCGCTTTTCAATATATTGAGAAAAAAAATCTTAAGCCCGACATACCTTAACCATTGTTAACGTTATTTCCATTTTAATAGGGAAATAAAGTCAATTATTTTATTTACAAATTTTTGTTGACTTTATTTCACTTTTAAAAATTCAATAAGTTCAATTGACTTTATTTCCCACCATGTTGGTAAATGTTGATTGTATTGATTTGTTCTTTCGATGGCCATAACAAAAAATCGACAATTCTATAAAAAAAATCGTTAATTCCTTTTTTCAAATCTGATCCACTGTGGGACGCGATGAATTCTCACATTGTTACACAGAAAAAAACTTTTAAAATTTTTATTTTCAGACAATATATTCAATAAATCCTTCTTTCGAGCTCTTATTTATACTAAAACCAACAACAAAAACCAGCTTTATTTGCAGTAAATGTGTTGCTTGAGTTTACAAAAATCATAAGACCGGTTTCACTAAAATTTTTCTATGAATTTATAAATTATTTTACTAATTATTATTTTTTAACTTATTAGAAAAATAATTTTTAGACAGTTACCTGATTCAGTAAATGAATTTGTTTGACTTTGGTTCTTCATTATGGAATACAAGAAAAAGTCAAGATTTTTTTATTAAAGGAATTTTACACATATTACGATTGGACATAATTCAACATAGTGAAGCTTAATTTTTCTGTGTAGGCGTGTACTGCTATATTGAAGTTACAACAAAAAAATTTCAAAATAAAATATTTTGCAGAAAAATTATAATCCTAATAAGTGCAATAAAATAATTCTGTAGCTTTTAACCAGATGTGCAAGATTTACACAAAGACATATACCAGGAATCGCTAAGCACGGTTTAATTACTCTGTAAGGATTTTGCGCAGCTGCGAATGTTACCTGTAAGTCACACACTTTTAAGGATTTTTTATCCTACCTGTTAAGGAAATACATGAAAATGGATAGCACACATATAAATAGTAATCGATTTGTTCAAACGAGCATCATTCACAACTTAAGTTCCCTTAAGATAACATTTTCCAACTACAAAAGAAAAATGCAATCCGAAGGTACAGATTTTGTTTTGCCAAGCGAAATTGATTCAACTGGAAGTGAACGCAAAGTAATTAATCAAAATAATAATAATGTGGATACAAACACAACCTTGGAATCATTTACTTTACCGCCCTTGACATCATTGTGTTTACAACGTATACCCACTGGCTCGAGAAAGTGGGAGATATGCCTGGCAGATTTGCTCGAAGCTGAAACCAAACGTTCCAACCGGAAACGTACAGAAAGCATTACCGATTTTATATTGAGATTTCCAATTGCTGAAATTTCCTAAAGCGGATGGAGGAACATTGATGAGAAATTATTTCCGATATAAAAAAATCACTAGTTCTGATATTTTAGTTTTAAGATTAAATTTGTATTTCAAAGCAAATATAATGGCTCATCAATCCATAACTAATTAAAAAAATACCATTAATAAATTAGTATAAAAAAAATATTTTTTAATTCAATACCATAACATGACATTTTTAATATACATATATTTTTACAAATGTAAACGATAGTATAAATATTTGACACAAATTGATTGTACAATTTTAGAATCCAAATAAATATTTTATTCGAAATTAAGTCTCGGTTCAGACTATGAAAGTTTTCTTTCGGAAATTTCCTTTAATTCTCTTTTAAACTTTCATTCATGTCTACACGTTGAATTTTTTTGAAAGAAATTTAAAAGAAAATGTAATATTAAGCTACACCCAACATCAGCTTGGCCATTACGAATTACAAAACATGAAAGCGTGTACCGCCACGTCTCAGCCAAATACTCAGACTTTCTGAAAGAAAACTGTCATAGTGTGAACCGTGACTAAGTAAAATAAACATAAATATTAAAAAAAAGGTTGAATGATACAAAAATGAAAGGTAATTTCATTTTAAAACTGTTTGACTTTTAATGTAATTTTTGAAGTTAGTTTTTTAGAAATAATAAATGAAAACCTTGCCACATTTACAAAAGGGGAACTAATAATTTGAAATTTGTTTACAAAATGTGTAATTTTTGTAAATAATTTAAGCTATGTAGATAAAATCTAACTTGGAGGTTACACGTTCAAGTTTTGTTTCAATTTTTGTTTCAAGTTTCAATACATTCACACTTTTTTACTAACACACTCACATAATTGGAAATTGACTACCAACTTGATTTCAATTTTGCTTTCAAGATTTGTTTCAATTTTTCGTTCAATTTAAACAGCTGATCTCTATTATTGTAAGTAAATTACAGAAAGACTCTGCTATAACGAACTTTGAGCAAACAGCAAAAAAACCGCTCTATGACAAGTTCGTAATAAGCGTAGTTCGATACAAACGAGGACTCGTTAACTACGAATTCGCTATTACGAATTATTTTTGTATGAAAATGGCAACCGAAACGTCGGCACTTTAGACTTAGATCGTTACAACCGAGAATTCGTTATAACCGGGTTTTACTGTTTCGTTGTTGATTCCTTGACGACGGCATCTTGAAAACAAAATTGACTATCAAGTTGCTTACAGTCTACGTCATAGCGTCAATTTAAAGTATTTTTAACAAGCAATACGTGTGATCAACTTGAAAGCAATTTCTTGAACGTGTAACTGCAGAGTAAAGGAATTTTCGGTAGACAAAGTGGTACGAAATGAGATTTCAGTTCTTTTCTGTCAAGTTCTTTTACTTTATTTGCCTCTTCACACTTGCCGTAAGCTAATAAAAAAAGTTTCAAGAAGAAAATTTTGCCAAATATTTCATCGTATAAATTTTATCTAAGATATTTGCATATGTCGCTAAAAAATATCTTTGACAAAAGGACTTGCTACTGAAGCCGACATAAGCAAAATTTTAGCTAATAAAAAATAGCTTTCAGCTTATATTATTTTAGGTGTAGCAGCTTAACCGCCAGTTTTTGACTTGAGTAATTAAATATTTATTTTGCTAATTTTCATATAAATTTAAATTGTAATTAAATACAAATTCCGTTTTTCAGTCGTAATTAGTTATTGTGGCACCATAAAATATTATGAATTTCCCATAAATGTCCCAAATAAGGAGCTGTTCGACATAAGCAAAGAAAAATTCCAAAAAATAAAACAGCTTACAAAATGATAGAAAGCGAAATATAGACAATTTCAATATATTCGTCAAACAGTAACTATTTAAGATAAAGCTCCCAAGCTTTGGAGAGAGTTTACGAGTCTACGCAATTTACTAGATATTAAATGGAACTTCAAACATAAACTAAAGTCGATCCAGCTAGTTTGGAGCTACGGTGCCATATACACACAGATTCAGGTGGATACAGTTAGAAAACAGACATAAATTCTATACTCCTGGACCGATTTTTTTGCAAACATAGCTAAACTGAATCAAAATCGGTGCAGCCGTTTGGGCTCTAGGATGACACAGACAGACACACATATTCACAGACAGACACTACACCTTTATAACAACCCTCTTTTTTTTTGCTCTGGGGTTAAAAATGATAGCACAATGGATGATGTGCTTATCGCGGAAACGGTTAAAGCAGCCGAAAATAATCTTATGACACAAAACAATTAAAAGTATTCACAAAATCAAAGAACCAAAAAATAGATTATTGTAATATAAAAACATGAATTTATGTATCTAGATTACAGAAAGAACAAGTCTGAAAAGACGACTTTAAAATAAGTTAAGAATTAAAATATTCCCAGTTTGAGAAAAATTAGCTTTTTAGTTGAGAAACTTTTTTAGATCGTTCTCAAATGGCTGCTCTGGTTAGTTAGGATAAATTTTAATATAAAAAACATTGTTTTAAAAGAATTATTTCTATGAAAATATTTATGCATTTATTAAATTTATTATTTGAGATATTCTCCCAGTTTTATTTTTAAAATGATTTACTTGTTGTGGTATGTGCATATTGTAAAGAATTGAAACTTTTCAAAAGTATGGTTGAAGTAAAGCACCAATGAAATGCAGGCACGTAGACATGCTTAGCCCGCAACAACTCATGATACAATAATAGAAGGTAGTTCAAATATCTCTTTTCGTTGCCATATTAACGTTCTGACATTTAATCGAATTATGAAAATTCATGCTACCATATATATTTATGAAATCCAATTGTTTTCCTTTGTCTTTTCCGTTTTATTTAAAAATAAAAATAATCAAAAAAAAAAAAAAAAAACAGAAAAAGATCTGATAATTTGTATTAAATTGTGTTCAATAAAAATATTAAGTTGCCATTTTCTGCAATCCAGAAGTGAACATACACTACATCTTGCATAACTTGAGGTTTACACGTAACATAATATGTAAGATGAGATTGTCAAATTCAATCGCAGAGAGAATTATGTTACGTGTAGACTTCAAATTAGTGTTATCTCAATGTTATAGGAATTTTCATGTAAGCGTTGTTATAAGAATTCTTATAACAACAATCTTATGAGATGAACTGTCAAAAAACAAATGTACATGAAAATAAATTAGTGTGCATGTGTGAGTGTTTTTTTAAATAAATGAAAAGCGATGTTTTTGATAAAATTCCTGTGTTAAATAAATGAATAAATGTGTTTAATTGATTCATAAATTTAAATTTTTGTGAAAAATTAAAAATAAAATAGCTAATTATGGAAAAGTTAAATTACGTCTTCCCCTAGTGTGAGATTAAGAGAAAATTCGACATTTTGTTTTTAGTATTCTGCTGACGTTTTTTCTCATGTTATCTCGAAGTTAATGTCTCGTGAAGACGCTGTGTTAACTAAGCCACTTTTGCAGAACATAAGTGGGAGTCTACTCCTGATGGATTTATAAAACATTTTTTGTGTTCTAAAAAAGTTCTAAAAAAGTCTTTGGTTAAACAAATATCTTGTATAGTTAGTGAGATATACTCATTTTATTATTAAAATTTCTCAATTTTTCGAATCCTTGGTCCAGTATTTTTAAGATATGGGATCCAAATAACAACCGATTGTCACAATTGTTTTTTTGTTAGTTACATGACAAAATTTCGAATAGCTAAAAAAAAGTTGTTGGGAGTACTCTTTCAGAGTTGGAAAATATATAATCTTTAATTTGAAAATTGAAAACTTTTGAATTTATGACAATTTTTCTCTATAAAATTTATCTCTCAAAGATCAAATAATTATTATATATATGTTTAAAAGGTATTTTCGCAGACATGATTTTAGAAAAACAACTTAACCGAATTTAGAATTTTTGATGGGCAGGCACCCGTTTAAAATCGACCTTTTTTAGATTTATTGGAACTTTCTTAAGAATTCTAATGATTGTTAGAAAAAAAATCAGAGTTTTCACATAATTTGGAACGATTTTCCGTCATCCCACGTCAAATTTGGTTTGTAAACAGACCGGTTTCGGCTATGTGCCATCTTCAGTGTTCTATTGATTTAGTATTCAATAGAACACTAAAGATGGCACATAGCCGAAACCGGTCTGTTTACAAACCAAATTTGACGTGGGATGACGGAAAATCGTTCCAAATTCAAAAAACCCCGTCGGAAGAAAAACACAACACTTTTCACATAAATTCCTATATAACTGCAAAATTTCATTGGAAAATATCAATAATAAACGATTTTATAGCATTAAGAAAAAGTTTAATATGCACAAAACACCACATTGCACCATTTTTCCACTTGTTTTGCCGTAAGTCTTTCATAAAAATTTAAATTATAAAAATCTGAATACAGTGTTGAAAACTACACATAATTTTGATAACTTTGATATACGATATGTTGACCTTTCTTTTTCAAACGAGTAAAAGTAATGGAATGGAAGCAAAAACTCGTACTGACACGAGGACCAACGAATGAAAATTAAAATGTTGATGTGTTTACTAAATATGTTGTAACTTTCTCATATTTTGTCCGATGTAACTAATTTTACGCTTGCTATATTTGGAATACTATTTTCTTTAAGATGTGGGTCTAAAATAAACTTTTAAAAATTTATTTTGCCTTACTGGAGCGACTTAAGATCGTAAATTTAAAAAAAAAAACTTTGAAAAAATTAAGTTTTTTCAAATCAAAAGAGCTGTAACTCATTGTATTTTGATCCGATCAACACATTTTGAATATGGGCTGAAAGAGAACAAACATATCTATGCAACAATGCCAATTTTGCTCAGTAGTAAACACTACACAAGTAAACAGTACTCAAGATTTTTGGAAATAGCTTCATAAACAGGAAAAAACACGTTTTTGACGAATATCTCGAAAACGGTTCTTAAGAAAATTAAATCAATGTCATATTACCTTAGAAAACATTTCATTTTTAAGGTCATCGCAAAAAGTTGAAAATTTGTGAACCAGTGTAATTGGTTAAATATTTATATTATCGTTTACATTTCTAAAAATATATATGTACATATAAAATATGTCATGTCAGGTTCTTGAATTTAAAACTATTTTTTAAACTAAATGAGTTATCCTATTCTTAAAGTAGTATTTTAAAAAACATGCATTAATACACAAAAGTAAGCTTAAACCTAAATAATCAGGTATGAGATGGTAATCGATTTTAAAAACGAAGCACTTTTGCAAGTCCCTTTTAAAGCACTTTTCATTAAATAAAAAAATTTTTTTTCGAATAAAATATTTATTTGGAAGATAATTGGTCAAATATTTATATTATCGTTTACATTTCTAAAAATATATATGTACATATAAAATATGTCATGTCAGGTTCTTGAATTTAAAACTATTTTTTAAACGAATTTAGTAATCGTATTATTAAAGTAGTATTTTAAAATACATGCATTAATATACAAAAGTAAACTTAAGCCTAAATAATATCACACAAAATATATTTTTATATCGGAAGTATTGAAAAAATTCCTCATCAATGATTCATCATCCATCCGCCTTAGGAAATTGGAAATCTCAATAGAAAATCGTCTATATTTTCTGTTTCTTTTTCAACCCGGCTGGAACGTTTGGTTTTAGCTTCGAGCATATCTGACAGATACATCTCCCACTGCCTCGAACCACTGGGTATACGGTGTAAATACGATGATGTCAAGGGCGTTAAAGTATATGATTCCAAGGTTGTGTCTGTATCCACATCATTATTATTTTGATCAACTACTTCGGGTTCACTTCCAGTTGCAGCAATTTCGCTTGGCAAAACAAAATCTCTAGCTTCGGGTAGCATTTTCTTTTTTTTTTGTAGTTACAAAATGTTATCTTAAAGGAACTTGAGTTGCGAATGATCCTTATTGCAAAAAATCGATGAATATTTATACGTGAACTATCCATTTTCATTTATACCCTAGCAGGTAGGGTAATAAAATCCTCAAAAGTGTGTGACTTACAGGTAAGACTCGCAGCTACTCAAAAATCGTATAGGGTAATTAAGCTGTTATTAGGAATTTCTACTAAATGTATGTGTGTTAATCTTACACATTTGGTTAAAAGTCAGCTATTTTATTGCACTTATTGGGAATTTTGATTTTCAACAAAATATTATATTTTACAATTTATTTATTGTATCTTCAAGATAACATGTGCTTAAGTTTTACAAGGCGTGACGTATGTTCGCATTAGCGAACTAATCGCTTGTATTTGATATTCGCATTTGCATTCGCTAAAATAGATGTGAATATTTAAAGCGAATAGTAAAACTAAAAATAAAGCAAAATTTATTTGCTTATGAATCCAAATTGATTTTTAGGCTAAGGTTCGTAACACTTAATTCAGAAAGAATTGGGCATGATTAATAGGCTAATAGTCTAGCACACTATCGACTACACCACGGGGTACCCTAAAAATTAAATTTTTTTATATATTTAAAAATTTTTTTTATTTTTTGGAACACTTTGCTGTAAGAACCTACACATTTTTTATTTTCTCAAAAAGTATATCTTAAAACGATTACAAAAACACGTCAATTATTAAAATGGGTTGGGAATTAGAAAAGTTACAATATATTTTTACACAAAATTTCACTGTAAAATAGTACATACAACACATTCCTAGTGCATCTGGTCACAAAGTTGAAAGTTGTTGGCTGCATTCTGCACAACAAGAAAGAAAATTAAAATACAATTTTCAGGATATTTAATTATATAGGATTTTTTGACATTTTAAAGACTCTTGGTACACAAAGTTATGCCCTTTTTAATGGGTACCCGTTAAGAGGAGACCTTTCAAATAACATCAAATTTATTAATATTCCATGACGAAATGCCCATGCTTAGTCGACTAAAAAATAGAAGACATAACAGATATCGAATTTCTCGCCATGTGATACGCACACAACAGTCAAATATATATGCCGAATTTCACTAAAATCGGAGGATAAAAATCCAGCCGTTAGCGAAAATGTTTGATTTTACTCAATTATGCAAGTTATATTCGAACTTTGTTTGTATATGGTTTTTAATTCCAAAGTAATTTTTCTTATTCAGGCTTTCCAGTTCCTTTATTTAAGTTTTCAGTAAATTTATTATATAATAAAATTTTTATTTAGAATGGAATATTGAAAGCATATAAAATAATTGAAAATTCAAAGATAATTGACGAAACAAGGATTGAACTTAACAGATCAATCACGATCTCATCATCAGAGTTCTTTTGTTTCTCAAATGTTCATCGTCGCACGATGGTAGTTAAATATCAATCTTAAAACAAAAAATTTTTCTGAAAGTTCAAATGTGAGGAATTCTTTTTCTTTTATAACACATTAGCAAAGTACTGCCACCAAAGAAACTAAAAATAGTACGGATGTTAAGCAAAAATAGTAAAAAAAAACAAACGATATATTCTTGCAGTGAAAAAGTAAACATAACGCTGAACAATGTTGCCAGCACATAACACAATTTTCTTGATTATACAATAAAATAAAAAGTTTTTCGATTTTTGCCAATATATTGTGCCAGCTTCGAATACGACATATACATTGGCGATATTATTGTACAATACGAAAAATTGCACAATTATATTGCAAGTCGGTGGTCCGCTTAAGTCCTCTTCTATTCGACTCCGTTTAAAAATTGAAAATCGGTGCAGGAATAGCGCAAGGTTTTTTATGTGCATGAAGTGCCACATAATCGTTTTTTAGGGATGTAACGATACGCCTTTTTATCGAAAGTTATCGATTAAAAAACGATTTTTTTGGGACTTCACAGACAAAAACAATTTTCACCACCGATTTTAAATTTTTACACAGTGTCGAATAGAGGAAGACTTAAGCTTTCCGTGCATATTTAAAAGATTTTGTTTTGACTTATATTTCATGTAAATATCGTCAAAAAGAAAATTTAATTTTTTATTTTGCGTATTTTTTGCAACAATTTGCTTGAAAACCTACCCATTTTTATATTTTCGTATAAAGCATATTTTATAACGATTACAATAAGTCTTGTGTCTTTTTTTTCTGGGAATAAGATTAAAAAAACAACGAAATAAATTTGAAGTCATGGTAAAATTAACAAATCGACAGTAAAATATCGCCGATACCGATGTATCGGAAAATCGGCAGTATCTCCAACATATCGGTATCGGTTACATCCCTAGTTTTTTTTTTATCGATAACATCCGATTTTGAGTGCGTAATGCAATTTTTAAATTCAAGCCTCCCTAATTCGTTAAAAAACTTGCTATTTTGTAACAGCATATAAATAAACGTCATTTAAAAAATTTCTGATGAACTGTTTTTGTTGAATTTGTTAACATTACCAAAAATACATGCTTACGTCCCCAAGCACAGGATTTATCCATATATAAAACATCATGAAAGAAAAAATTATTTTCTCATCTTTTCCACCAAAAAATTTTGTTAATTGTAATAAATTTTTAAATTGATTTTTATGCAAAGGTTCGTAACGTTTAATTGAGAAAGAAATGGGCATGATTCATAAAAAATCACATTCAATAGAGCCACCTGGCAAGTGGTGATACGCGAAATACGCGTGAGCATTGACGATGGAAGTGTAGCGGCTTCCGAAAGTAGCGCTACTCTGTTCTTTTGTGTACGTTGAAAAATTAAGTTGATGTTAATTTTTCCCTAGTTCCTTGGAATATTAATCATGCCCAATTCTTTCTGAATTAAGCGTTACGAACCTTAGCCTAAAAATCAATTTGGATTCATAAGCAAATAAACTTTGCTTTATTTTTAGTTTTACTATTCGCTTTAAATATTCACATCTATTTTAGCGAATGCAAATGCGAATATCAAATACAAGCGATTAGTTCGCTAATGCGAACATACGTCACGCCTTGTAAAACTTAAGCACATGTTATCTTGAAGATACAATAAATAAATTGTAAAATATAATATTTTGTTGAAAATCAAAATTCCCAATAAGTGCAATAAAATAGCTGACTTTTAACCAAATGTGTAAGATTAACACACATACATTTAGTAGAAATTCCTAATAACAGCTTAATTACCCTATACGATTTTTGAGTAGCTGCGAGTCTTACCTGTAAGTCACACACTTTTGAGGATTTTATTACCCTACCTGCTAGGGTATAAATGAAAATGGATAGTTCACGTATAAATATTCATCGATTTTTTGCAATAAGGATCATTCGCAACTCAAGTTCCTTTAAGATAACATTTTTTAACTACAAAAAAAAAGAAAATGCTACCTGAAGCTAGAGATTTTGTTTTGCCAAGCGAAATTGCTGCAACTGGAAGTGAACCCGAAGTAGTTGATCAAAATAATAATGATGTGGATACAGACACAACCTTGGAATCATATACTTTAACGCCCTTGACATCATCATATTTACACCGTATACCCAGTGGTTCGAGGCAGTGGGAGATGTATCTGTCAGATATGCTCGAAGCTAAAACCAAACGTTCCAGCCGGGTTGAAAAAGAAACAGAAAATATAGACGATTTTCTATTGAGATTTCCAATTTCCTAAGGCGGATGGATGATGAATCATTGATGAGGAATTTTTTCAATACTTCCGATATAAAAATATATTTTGTGTGATATTATTTAGGCTTAAGTTTACTTTTGTATATTAATGCATGTATTTTAAAATACTACTTTAATAATACGATTACTAAATTCGTTTAAAAAATAGTTTTAAATTCAAGAACCTGACATGACATATTTTATATGTACATATATATTTTTAGAAATGTAAACGATAATATAAATATTTGACCAATTATCTTCCAAATAAATATTTTATTCGAAAAAAAATTTTTTTATTTAATGAAAAGTGCTTTAAAAGGGACTTGCAAAAGTGCTTCGTTTTTAAAATCGATTACCATCTCATACCTGATTATTTAGGTTTAAGCTTACTTTTGTGTATTAATGCATGTTTTTTAAAGTACTACTTTAAGAATAGGATAACTCATTTAGTTTAAAAAATAGTTTTAAATTCAAGAACCTGACATGACATATTTTATATGTACATATATATTTTTAGAAATGTAAACGATAATATAAATATTTAACCAATTACACTGGTTCACAAATTTTCAACTTTTTGCGATCACCTTAAAAATGAAATGTTTTCTAAGGTAATTTGGGGTCACTGAACACGAATATGACATTGATTTAATTTTCTTAAGAACCGTTTTCGAGATATTCGCCAAAAACGTGTTTTTCCCAGTTTATAAAGGTATTTCCAAAAATCTTGAGTACTGTTTACTTGAATTGAGCAAATTTGGCATTGTTGCATAGATATGTTTTTCCTCTTTTAGTTCATATTTATACTGTATCTGATAAACACAGTATAAATATGAACTAAAAGAGGAAAAACATATCTATGCAACAATGCCAAATTTGCTCAATTCAAGTAAACAGTACTCAAGATTTTTGGTAATATCTTTACAAACTGCAAAAAAACTGGTTTTTCGCGAATATCTCGAAAACGATTCTTAAGAAAAATAAATTAACTCCATATTCGTGCTCAGCACCCCCAATTTAACTTAAAAAACATCTCATTTTTGAGGTGAATTTTTTTTGTGAACCAGTGCTATCTTCCAAATAAATATTTTATTCGAAAATAAATAAAATTAACATAAATATTTTCATATAAATATCTGTAATTAATTATTTTAAAAATACATTTTTATTTCAAAATTGGTTCACATCCAGTAAGTAGACCACCCTTGAAATGTATAAGATGTGCAAAAGTTTTATTGTTTTCGCTCCCCTCTTATTTTCAATTGAGTCGGTGGTAAAAAAAAATAGGAAGTGCATAAATAATAAGTTTTAAATTCTAAACCGGCCAGTTCGGTGGCATTTAATAGGTCAAAATTTCCCAAAAATGCCTTAAAAAATGTATACGGTTAAACTTACCAATAAAGCAAAGGGTAGGGGAGTAAAATTAAACACAAAAACGTAATGGGTATTGTTTTATATGTTTTTTGGTGCTCAGATTACAGTTTTGGTATACTTTTTTCGATCTGGACATCGGTGAACAGCCCGCTGGAGAAAAGAGCTTCGGTAACTGTACCTTTTCCCATAAAAATTTTATAACTTCGTATTGTTGAATGAATGAATGAATTAAACTAAACGGGAAACACAGGACATTGCCACCGAAGATGATCTATTCTATCCCTTGACAAGTCTTTTGAAGTGTTTTCTCAGTATGCAATAGCCTGTGAGGAAACCTGTGCACATTCCTAGATTGTTTCTACACGCAAAGAAAAAACATGGTTGAGGCAACCAGAATCGAAGAGCAACATACTATGATTGAATATATGGTTGAATTTATGATTTAAAAATAAACTGTTTTAAATATAATATGGTTAAACACAACCATATATACATGGTTCCAAACAATCATATATATGGATCAAAATTACAATATACGGTTTCAGTTAACCATATATATGGTTCGAGACAACCATATATATGGTTCAAAATTTCAATATATGGTTTGAATTAAACATATATAAGGTTCAATACAACCATATATATGATTCAAGACAACCAATATATGGTTCGAAATAACCTTATATATGGTTCGAGACAACCATATATATGGTTCAATATTATAATATATAGTTTGAATTAACCATATATATGGTTCGAGACAACCATATATATGGTTCGAGACAACCATATATATGGTTAAAATTTAATTATTTTTTAAATGGTCGGTGTGTGGAATATGAAATAAAAAGTGTTATCTATTCTCATATAGATATACTATGTATATATGTACATATTTGCTGACACAGATGTTTAAGATCTTTAAACCGAACTAAGCTACGAATGCACTAATGCCATGTCTCTTTTGTAACATGCAAATATGGGCTGAGGGGGAGGGGGTGGATGTTGTTGAACAGATTACAAAACTGACGTAATTTTGCATTAGTTCAAATGTGAATTTGTCTACAAATTGGATGTCCACAATTTTTCATAGTACCAAACCTGTCATGTTCTTTCAAATAAAATATTGTGAAAGTCGGTCAACAATTGCGGAGTTATGCGATAATTAATATATCAGGCCACAACTTTGTCCGCCGATTTTCGCTTCTATAGAACCAAACTTCAAGTACGCCCTTTCAAACAAATAAATGGAAGAGTTATGCGAAATCAATATTTCCGTGGGATGGCGAGTGGTAATGCCCCACAGATTTTCGAACAAAAATTTTTTTATTAAACTGCAGGCAAACTCTTTCAAACAAAAAACAAAAACAACCAATCGGCTTACAAATGATAGAGTTATGCTTGGAGGAGCATATTTCCCCATCGGATTTCGAAAAAAAAATCATGGGACCAAGCTGCAGGCAAACCATTTTAAATAATTTTTTTTTAAATAGGTTAACAAATGACAGAGTTATGTATGTGCAAACATAAAAAAATACACACGAATTAATAACCTCCTTCTTTTTGGAAGTATGTGTGTTAATAAATGAATAAGTTTAACCCTACACAGAAACAATTATTGTCCAATTTTTTCCAAATAAAATTAAAAAAATTAGTTTTTAAAAGGGTAAAAACGACATGAAAACAAGGCTTTGGATTTTTCACCTCTCCCATTTAAATGAAAATCGACACATATTTTCTTCTCCTGTGTGCGCGAAAGAGGACAAAAAATTATTTCCATATATCTTATGGTTTCTATTTTATAGGCCCCTAAACGCCTCTAAAGGTTTCAGTCTCCTCTCAGCGAGTATTGATTAAAAAGTGCGTCTAAAATGCCAAAGCATCATTTATCCTTAAATATTCTGAAAAATGGTATTTCAATTTTCTTTATGTTTTAACAGAATGTAAAGACGTGTCAGCTTTATTGTGTACAATTTTAAGATGGGATAAAAAAAAAACTCACAAGTTATAGTTGTTTCTTTACGATAACTCGATAATTTCTATGAAAATTGTGTAAGCAAAAATAATAATAACTTTAAATTAAAAATTTTTAAAACCGCCGAAGAAAATAGATGATAACTTCAAAACGTCTGGACCAATTTTCTTTAATCATAGGTTGGAAGATTTTGCATCGAGTCACCTTTCAAACAAATTTTACTAAATTATAATCGAGCTAGCCGTTTTGGAGCTACGATGTCAAAGACACACAGATTCAACAGGATACATCTAGAAAAGATGTGATATCTTCTAAACATCTGGACCAATTTTCTTCAACCATAGCTAAGAACACTCTCGATCCAGTCACCTTTCAAACAGAAAAAAACTAAATCAAAAACGGTCTACCCCTCTTCTTTGTCGGGGGTTAAAAACATCTATTTAAATACATTAGGATTTTTTTTTGTGAAAAGTAATTTTGAAAATAGCATAGTTTTGTAGCGCGTCATCAGATTTTAGTAATTTAAACATCATTTAAAAGATTCTAGGTCACTTTTCGCAAATCCAAGGCAAGGACATCACAATTGAAAACGAATTGTTTATCCTTAAATATCCTGAAAAGTGGGTATTAATTTTCTATTGTTTTTTTTTTGCAGCATATATCAAACTAATACAAATTGAGATTTTAAGAAATAGCACATTTACGGTGTTTTTTATTGTTATTACTTACACAATTTTCATAGCAATGATCCAGTTATCATTGAAAAACAATTGCAAGTTTTGAAACCGTTTTCATCCCATCTTGAAAATTTTACACCATAAAGACATTTCAATTCGCTACATTCTATAAAAAAATAAAGAAAATTAAAATACAATTGACTTCGTGTGTATTTTTTTATGTTTGCACACACATAACTCTGTCATCTGTGAACCTATTTTCAAAAAAAAAAATTATTTGAAAGTGTTTGCCTACAATTTGGTCCCATCATTTTTTTTCGAAAATCGATGGGGAAATTTGCTCCCACAAGCATAACTCTGTCATTTGTAAGTCGATTTGTTGTATTTTTTTGTTTGAAAGAGTTTGCCTGTAGTTTAATCACATAAATTTTGTTCGAAAATCTGTGGGCATTACCACTCCCCATCGAACGGAAATATTGATTATCGCATAACTCCTCCATTTATGAACCGCTTTTCAAACTTCTTTTTTTTTTTGAAAGGGTTTGCTTGAAGTTTGGTCAAGTATGGTTCCATAGAAGCAAAAATCCCGCGGACAAAGTGGTAGCTCGATATATTAATTATCGCATACCTCCGCAATTGTTGACCGACTCTCTAAATATTTTATTTGAACGGACATGACAGGTTTGGTACTATGAACAATTTTGGACATCCCATTTGTAGACAAACACACCATTTGAACTAATGCAAAATTGCATCAGTTTTGTAATCTGTTCAACAACATCCATTCCCTCCTCCTCAGCCCATATTTGCGTGTTTGCTAAAATAATACCAAGATTCAGCAACCTCAAAAACCACCAAGTGCTGATTTCGGCACGCCTAACGGAAAACAATACGACAACCATAATCGTTTCATAGCCCTCATGCCCCTGAGTAGAAACAATCTAAGAATGCGCACAGGTTTCCACACAGGCTATTGCAGACTGAGAAAGCACTTCTACATACCTTCGTCGCAGATCTTCGGTCGCAGTGTCCTGTGTTTCCCGCTTAGTTTAATTCATTCATTCATTCAACAATACGACGTTATAAAATTTTTATGGGAAAAGGTACAGTTACTCAAGCTCTTTTCTCCGGCGGGCTGTTCACTGATGTCCAGATCGAAAAGATTATACCAAAAATGAAATCTGAGCACCAAAAAACATATTACGTATACCTTTTTTTAAACATTTCTGGGAAATTTTGACCTATCAAATGCCACCGAACTGGCCGGTTTATAAATTAAAAACTTATGTTTTATGCACTTCCTATTTTTTACCACCGACTCAATTGAAAATAAGAGGGGAGCGGAAAAAATAACACTTTTGCACATCTTATACATTTCAAGGGTGGTCTACTTACTGGATGTAAACAAATTTTTAAATAAAAAATATATTTTTAAAATAATTAATTACACATATTTATATGGAAATATTTATGTTAATTTTATTTATTTTCGAATAAAATATTTATTTTGATAATTGATCAAATATTTATATTATCGTTTACATTTCTAAAAATATATATGTACATGTAAAATATGTCATGTCAGGTTCTTGAACATAAAACTATTTTTTAAACTAATTTAGTAATCGTATTCTTAAAGTAGTATTTTAAAATACATGCATTAATACATAAAAGTAAACTTAAACCTAAATAATATCACACAAAATATATTTTTATATCGGAAATATTGAAAAAATTCCTCATCATCCATCCGCCTTAGGAAATTTCAGTAATTGGAAATCGCAATAGAAAATCGTCTATACTTTCTGTTTCAACCCAGCTGGAACGTTTGGTTTTAGCTTCGAGCAAATCTGATAGATACATCTCCCACTGCCTCGAATCACTGGGTATACGGTGTAAATATGATGTATCCACATCATTATTATTTTGATCAACTACTTCGGGTTCACTTCCAGTTGCAGCAATTTCGCTTGGCAAAACAAAATCTGTAGCTTCGGGTAGCATTTTCTCTTTTTTGTAGGTACAAAATGTTATCTTAAAGGAACTTGAGTTGTGAGTGATCCTTGTTTCAACAAATCGATAAATATTTATACGTGAACTACCCATTTTCATTTATACCCTAACAGGTAGGGTAATAAAATCCTCAAAAGAGTGTGACTTACAGGTAAGACTCGCATTTACTCAAAAATCTTATAGGGTAATTAAGCTGTGATTAGGAATTCGTACTATATGCATGTGTGTTAATCTTACACATCTGGTTAAAAGTTAGCTATTTTATTGCACTTATTGGGAATTTTGAATTTTCTACAAAATATTTTATTTTACAATTTATTTTTGTATGTTCAATATAACATGTGCTAAAGTTTTACAGGGCGTGACGTATGTTCGCATTAGCGAATTAATCGCTTGTATTTGATATTCGCATTTGCATTCGCTATAATAGATGTGAATATATAAGGCGAATAGTAAAACTAAAATTTATTTGCTTATAATTTTTTGAAATTTGCTTATGAATTTATGAAATTTATTTGCTTATGAATTCATATTGATTTTTAAGCTAAGGTTCGTAACGCTTGATTCAGAAAGCATTGGGCATGATTAATATTCCAAGGAACTAGGGAAAAATTAACATCAACTTAATTTTTTAACGTACACAAAGGAACAGAGTAGCGCTTTATTCGGAAACCGCTACACTTCCATCGTCAACGCTCACGCGTATTTTCCTTATTACCACTTCTCTGTTGAATACTTGTCTGTTGAATACGATTTTTTATGAATCATGCCCAATTCTTTCTCAATTAAGCGTTACGAACCTTAGCCTAAAAATCAATATGAAAATTTATTACAACTAACAAAATTTTTTGGTGGAAAAGAAGAGAAAATTATTTTTTCTTTCATTATGTTTTATATATGGGTAAATCCTGCGTTTGCGGACGTAAGCATGTATTTTTGGTAAATCAAACACAAATTCAACAAAAACAGTTCATCAGAAGTTTTTTAAATAACGTTTAATTATATGCGGTTACAAAATAGCAAGTTTTTTTAAACGACTTAATGAGGCTTGAAGGTCAGTTTGCCATTTTAAAAATTGCATTACGCACTTAAAATCGGATGTTATCGATAAAAAAAAACTAGAGATATAACCGATACCGATATAGCGGCGATACTTCAGATTTTCGGTATCGGCGATATTTTACTGTCGATACGACGATACTTTTAAAAACTTTCTCAGTTTTTTTTAACAAATTATTTATTTTTTGTTAATTTTCACAGAAAAAAATAAGTTTCGTTTTTGATAACAAAAATCCCGGTTTTCAATCATTTTTTTTCAAATTTCCTGTGATAAAGAATTCCCCTATATTGATAACAAAATTATTTCAAAATAAAAATATATATATAAATTAAAAAAATGTTGACATGGCTGGAATACGAACCCGGGCTTTCGGGACATAAAGCATACTCTCTATAGCTGAGCCATATCCCATTTATTTTTTTACGGGATACAACTTGTTTTAAGTACTTATGTATAAAAAGAAAAGATATAACCGGCATGGAAAAGAAACACTTACAACGAAATATTTTATTATGTTAAAGCTAAATGTTATTGAAATTCATATTTTTTTTAAATAACATGGTTTTATTGAATATAATTCTTGTCTATTATTTTCTGTGTTTACCATGAATTAAACTCATTTCGTTATTTTTTAAATCTTATTAATATCAATTTAAAAATTAATAATATTTTACGCTGTTATTTTGTAAAAAAATTATTTATTTTTTGTTAATTTTACTATGAATTCAAATTCAATTATTCCCAGCAAAAAAAGACACCAGACTTATTGTAATCGCTAATATGCTTTATATGAAAATATAAAATGGGTAGGTTTTAAAGCAAATTGTTGCAAAAAATACGCAAAATAAAAAATTCAATTTTCTTTTGACGATATTTACATGAAATATAAGTCAAAACAAAATCTTTTAAATATGCACGAAAAGCTTAAGTCCTCCTCTATTCGACACAGTTTAAAAATTTTAAATCCGTTGTGAAAATTTTTTTTGTCCGTGAAGTCCCAAAAAATTGTTTTTTTTTATCGATAACTTCCGATTTTGAGGGTGTATTGCAATTTTTCAAAATGGCAAAACGATGTACTCAACTAGACCTATAAGCCTCACTAAGTCGTCTTTCTCGAGTAAAAAACATGCCATTTTGTAACAGCGTGTAATTAAGCTATTAAGCTATTTAGAAGGATATTACTTTATAAATGCCCTTTAACCCTCTGCGACTGACGTCGTAGTCTAGCAAATACCAGTAAACAGAAAACATTAGGGGAAATCACCCTTCGTAGGAAACTGCTATTGCAGACCTTGCAGGTCATGCAAGTCTAGGATATATGCTACAATATGCAACACAACAAGAACAAAATATAAGAAACTAACATTTCCTACACAGTAGCAGATATGCAATACTAAAAACTGTAGGAAACTTGTCTAGCATATATGCAATTAGAGAGACTCTCTGAGAGTGTATAAAACATAAACATGAAAATAAAATACAAACTAATAGTAGGCTTCAAAAAGAAAAGTAAACAAATGTATGCATCTTTAATAAATGTTAGTTCAGAATTAATCTACAAATAATAAATTAAGAAAAAATTTAAAGTAGTTTTTTATGGTACATTTGAAAAATTACATGTTTGAAGAAGGCACTCATTCTCTGTAGCAGAAAATGATATTTTATATCATAGAGGTGCAAATATGCCACCAAGAGTGATTTCCGCTATTGTTTTACGCCATAATAATACAAATATCGATTCTGGAGTTTTCAGTACCTTCTTATTACGTACTCGTGTGTACGTTAGTGCGAAGAAAGCAATTGCAACGAGCGCACGTGTTGATGTGTGCATACAAGTGTCTACAAGTCTACCACGTCAGTTAGACCTGACAAAATGCGTTATAACATTTTATTAAACCATTGATATTAGCCCATGTCACAGAGTTCAATTCCGCTAGGAAACGGAATTCAACCTAACATATTTTTGTAGCAGCTGGTGTCTAAAAAAGAAAACTAAAATACGCAAATTTGTCAGGTGTGTCCAGACTGTTGGCGGCGCTACTATACTGCGGTATGTTCCAGCAAGGGCTTGAAATATTAGGGAGGATTAAATTCCGTTTCCGATCGGAATTGAACTCTATGACATGGCCGATTATCTCTTTGTTCTCTATATTGATTAGCTTAGGTATAAGCTAAAATTAATGTTAAACTTTTTACCAAAAAATATAATATGAAATTTTTTTTAAGGCTAATATATGTCATGCCAATAATATTGTTTTTCCAAAAAAAAAAAATATAATATGAAATTTTTTGTATGGATGTAAGTTTTTTAAGGCTAATTTATGCCATGCCAATAATTTTGTTTTTAATAAGATTTGTCGTTTTGCTTTCAACAAAAAATTACAATAAATAAAAAACTACTACATTAAACTAAAATCAAAAATATTTTCAGTGGGTTTACAAACGGAACTTGGAAAATATAAGCAGTCCACATAGTGTCTAGTGTAGTACCACGTCAGTGGAATTGTAATAATGGAGTCTAGTCACTCGCAGAGGGTTAAAAAATCGATTTTTAAAAAGCATGGCGAGTATATTTTAAAATTATAAAGGAATTACAAATTTTTACTTGTTTTTCTACTAATTATCTGCATATTTTTAATACAGATTCTTTGGAAGCAATGAAAATGTAGTTCCGTAAAAACTACTTCAAATTTTTCATATTGGGTTAATATTAATTATATATATTAATAATCTCTTACTTGAGTTTTGTTAATCTAAACTTGAACGCAATTTCAATATTCGTATCGGAATCGGCATCGGCGATATATATTTTGAAATATCGTTAGCGGTATCGAATCAGGAAAAAGGCGTATCGTTACATCCCTAAAAACGATTATGTGGCAACTCATGTACATAAAAAAACCTTGCGCTATTCCTACACCGATTTTCAATTTTTAAACGGAGTCGAATAGAAGAGGACTTAAGCGGCCCACCGACTTACAATATAATTGTGCAATTTTTCGTATTGTACAATAATATCGCCAATGTATATGTCGTATTCGAAGGTGGCACAATATATTGGCAAAAATCGAAAAACTTTAGATTTTATTGTATTATCAAGAAAATTTTAAAATATTTAAAATATGCAAGGAAAGCTTAAAGCAGCCCATCCATTATACAATATTATTGCAATTGTTATTGTACATTTTATTGTCGATTTGACCAATACTATGCAATAAATGGCACAATATTTTCAAAGAAATTATTGCCCAATATTCTTGGCAGTGAAAAAGTTAACATAACACTGAACAATGTTGACATCACATTACACAATTTTCTTGATATAAAATCAAAAATCTTCTGGTTTTTGCCAATATATTGTGCCACCTTCGAATACGACATATACATTGGCGATATTATTGTACAATACGAAAAATTGCACAATTAAGCAAGTTGGTGGGTCGCTTAAGTCCTCTTCTATTCTACTCCGTTTAAAAATTGAAAATCGGTGCAGAAATAGCGCAAGGTTTTTTTTGTGCATGAAGTGCCACATTATCGTTTTTTATCGATAACATCCGATTTTGATGGCGTAATGCTATTTTTTAAAATGGCAAACTGACCTTAAAGCCTCACTAAGTTGTTTAAAAAAAACTTGCTATTTTGTAACAGCATGTAATTAAACATCATTTAAAAAAAACTTCTGATAAACTGTATTTGGTGAATTTGTTAACATTACCAAAATTACATTATTACGTCCGCAAACACAGGATTTACCCATATATAAAACACCATGAAAGAAAAAATTATTTTCTCTTCTTTTCCGCCAAAAAATTTTTTTAATTGTAATAATTTTTCAAATTGATTTTTAAGCTAAGGTTCGTAATGTTTAATTGAGAAAGAATTGGGCATGATTCTTAAAAAATCATATTCAATAGAGCCATCTGGCAAGTGGTGATAAGCGAAATAAGCGTGAGCATTGACGATGGAAGTGTAGCGACTTCCGAAAGTAGCGCTACTCTGTTCTTTTGTGTACGTTAAAAAATTAAGTTGATGTTAATTTTTCCCTAGTTCCTTGGAATATTAACCATGCATAATTCTTTCTGAATTAAGCGTTACGAACCTTAGCCTAAAAATCAATTTGGATTCATAAGCAAATAAATTTTGTTTTATTTTTAGTTTTACTATTCGCTTTAAATATTCACATCTATTTTAGCGAATGCTAATGCGAATATCAAATACAAGCGATTAGTTCGCTAATGCGAAGATACGTCCCTATAAAACTTTGTCACATGTTATATTGAAGATACAATAAATAAATTGTAAAATAAAATATTTTGTAGAAAATTCAAAATTCCCAATAAGTGCAATAAAATAGCTAACTTTTAACCAGATGTGTAAGAGTAACACACAAACATATATGTAGTACGAATTCCTAATCACAGCTTAATTGCCATATAAGATTTTTGAGTAGCTGCGAGTCTTACCTGTAAGACACACACTTTTGAGGATTTTATTACCCTACCTGCTAGGGAATAAATGCAAATGGGTAGTTCACGTATAAATATTCTTCGATTTTTTAAATAAGGATCATTCGCAACTCAAGTTCCTTTAAGATAACAATTTGTAACTACAAAAAAAAGAGAAAATGCTACCCGAAGGTACAGATTTTGTTTTGCCAAGCGAAATTGCTGCAACTAGAAGTGAACCCGAAGTAGTTGATCAAAATAATAATGATGTGGGTACAGACACAACCTTGGAATCATATACTTTAACGCCCTTGACATCATCGTATTTACACCGTATACCCAGTGGTTCGAGGCAGTGGGAGATGTATCTGTCAGATATGCTCGAAGCTAAAACCAAACGTTCCAGCCGGGTTGAAAAAGAAACAGAAAATATAGACGATTTTCTATTGAGATTTCCAATTTCCTAAGGCGGATGGATGATGAATCATTGATGAGGAATTTTTTCAATACTTCCGATATAAAAATATATTTTGTGTGATATTATTTAGATTTAAGTTTACTCTTATGTATTAATGCATGTATTTTAAAATACTACTTTAAGAATACGATTACTAAATTAGTTTAAAAAATAGTTTTAAGTTCAAGAACCTGACAAGACATATTTTATATGTACGATACATATATATTTTTAGAAATGTAAACGATAATATAAATATTTGACCAATTATCTTCCAAATAAATATTTTATTCGAAAATAAATAAAATTAACATAAATATGTGTAATTATTTTAAAAAGATATATTTTATTTCAAAATTCGTTCACATCCAGAAGTAGACCACCCTTGAAATGTATAAGATGTGCAAATGTGTTCTTGTTTCCGCTCCCCTCTTATTTTCAATTGAGTCGGTGGTAAAAAAATAGGAAGTGCACAAAAAATAAGTTTTTAAATTAAGGTTAAACTTACCAATAAATCAAAGGGTAGGAGAGTAAAATTAAACACAAAAACGTAATGGGTATCATTTTATATGTTTTTGGTGCTCATATTTAATTTTTGGTATTATTTTTTCGATCAGGACATCGGCGAACAGACCGCGGGAGAAAATAGCTTGGGTAATTGTACCTTTTCCCATAAAAATTTTATAACGTCGTATTGTTGAATAAATGAATGAATTAAACTTATTGGGAAACGCAGGACACTGCGATCGAAGATGATCTATTGTGTCCCTTGACACGTGCTAGAGCACCTCATCCTGAGGAATATCAAGATTGGCAGTGGCTCTAGTGTTGGCAGCTCCCAATCCTCCAATATGTAGGTACTTGCCCAATTGGCTATATCTTCTGTGGCATAACGCTTCATAGTCCTTCAGAATATGCTCTGGAGTTTTGTCATAATTAAATAATCTTCACAGGCTGTTACTCTCAATGCCAAGTCTGTTGAGGTGTTTTTTAGTCTGCAATGGCCTGTGAGGAAACCTGTGAGCATTCTTAGATTGTTTCTACTCAGAGACATGAGAGCTATCAAACGATTTTGGTTATCGTATTGTTTTCCGTTAGGCGTTCCTAAATCAGCACTTGGTGGTTTTTGAGGGTGCAGAGTCTTGGTATTATTTTGGCAAACACGCAAATATGGGGTGAGGAGGACGGGGTTGATGTTGTTGAACAGACTACAAAACTGACGCAATTTTGCATTAGTTCAAATGGTGTGTTTGTCTACAATTTTTCATAGTACCAAACCTGTGATGGCCTTTCAAATAAAATATTTTGAAAGTCGGTCAACAATTGCGGAGTTATGCGATAATATATATATATCAGGCTACCAATTTCTCCACACAATTTTTGCTTTTATGGAACCAAACTTCAAGCAACCCCTTTCAAACAAAAAAAAAAGTTTGAAAAGCGGTTCATAAATGGAGGAGTTATGCGATAATCAATATTTCCGTGGGATGGGGAGTGGTAATGACCCACAGATTTTCGAACAAAATTTATGTGATTAAACTGCAGGCAAACTCTTTCAAACAAAAAACACAAATCGGCTCACAAATGACAGAGTTATGCTTGGGGGATCAAATTTCCCCATCGATTTTCGACAAAATTATAGCACCAAACTGCAGGCAAACCATTTCAAATAATTTTCATTTTTATTAAATATGTTCACAAAAGGCAGAGTTACATAGCGTCTTCACGAGCCATTGATTTGTCTTGACAAAAGTCAAAGTTGATATGAAAAAATAGCACTAACATTTTTCTGATGTTTTTATGTATGAAGTTTGACAAACGTTAGAACAAAATTATGTCTCGTGAAGACGGGGTGTTATGCGTGTGCAAACATTAAAAAAATACACACTAATTCATAACGTCCTTCTTTTTGGAAGTAGATTAATAAATGAATAAGTTTAACCCTACACAGAAAAATTTTTTGTCGAGTTTTTTCCAATTAATATTAAAAAATTGGTTTTTAAATAATGTTTTCGTTATAAGGTTTGGATTTTTCACCTCTTCGATTTCAATGAAAATCGACACATATCTTATTCTCCTGTGTGCGCGAAAGATGACGAAAAAATATTTCGATATATTTTATGGTTTCTATTTTATAGGCCTCTAAGCTTGGGCATCTCGGCCAATTTTGAGAAAAGTTCGTCATATTGAAGATCGAATATCTTTAGAACGCGTTATCAGATATAAATAAAATTTATGTCATTCGAAAGGTTTCAGTCCCCTCCCAACGATTTATGGCTAAAAAGGACATAGCTTCCTGCCACAAGTGCGTCTAAAATGTCAAAGCATCCTTTATCCTTAAATATTCTGAAAAATGGTATTTTAATTTTCTTTCTTTTTTTACAGAATGTAGCCAACTGACATGTCTTTATTGTGTACCATTTTCAAGGTGGGATGAAAACAAACTAAAAAGTTATAGTTGTTTCTTTACGATAACGCTATAATTTCTATGAAAATTGTATAATAATTGTATAATCTACAGTGATTTTAAAATTAAAATTGGCCCGGAGAAAATCCTTAAGCCCTGACAAAGGCCGGCTATGCAAAAATTTGTACTCAGCTAAGCCGCCTTTTGATATACTGCGGTGAGAAAATAGTTAAGCCCGGCCAAAGGCCGGCTATGCATCGATCTTTACTCACCGAAGCCGCTTTTAGATGTACCGGGCTCAATGATATAAAAACATATAAGCATATAAATATATATGTTTTAATTTATTTTCATTTTTAAAAGTATGGACATTATGACACATTAAAAGTGACAATACTGGACGTTATGACACTCTTTGGAGTGACATAATGTCCATGGACATGGACATTAGAAATTTGTAAATTAGTGTTGTCATTTATAAAAATTTTAATTGTTGTGGACTTTGTTCGACATTGCTGTTTATTTTGTTAAATATGCGATTTTACAGAAAATTCGGTAATGCAAAAGCAGCTGCAAACTTCATAGACAACAAATTTAAAAATAAAATTTTTTTTTGTAAATATGTAGTATATTCATTGTTGTCAAATGTGCAGTTTTCCCTGCATTTTGCAGTTCTTCTAAGCATTGGGCAGTTTTGCAGTTTTTTGTTAAAAAATAAGTTTTTCTGTAAATTATGCAGATTTTGCAATTTTTCCATTAAAAATTTTTTTAATCTCAATTTTGCTATTTTAATTCCAATTTCTGAAACGAGAGTTTTACCCATTTTGCTTAATATAACAGTGCCAAGGTTTACTAGTACTTTTTCAAACAGCAAGAGGGAATTCAAACACATTTTAAAGTTTGGCTTTTCTATATAGCATTTGCTATTATTGTTTGCAAGTTAAGCTCATACGCTTTTAACAGGTTCTATATTAATATTAATTCGCCTTGCCTTAGTAAAAAAAAAACAAGTAACATACCAAATTAAATGGTAGACCTCAAAGAATTTGAAGCAAAGTTGGCAACCGATAAGAAAAGTTACACAATATTTTTTACACAAAATTTCACTGTAAAATAGTACATGCAATATATTCCCAGTACATCTGGTCAGAAAGTTGAAAGTTGTTGGCTATATTCTGTAAAAAAAGAAAGAAAATTAAGATGTAATTTTTCAGGATATTTAAGGATAAAGGGTTTTTGGCATTTTAGAGGCCCTTGATGCAGAAAGCTATGCCCTTTTTAATCAGTATTCGTTCAGAGGAGACCTTTCGAAAAGGATGCCATCGAATTTATTTATATTCGATGACGCTAAAGTTATTTAATCTTCAATACGACGAAGTTTTCTCAAAAATGGCGGAGATGCCCATGCTTAGTCGGCTATAAAATAGAAGCCATAACAGATATCGAATTGTTCTCCATGTTATGCGCACACAACAGTAGAATATGTATATGTGCCGAATTTCATTAAAATCTTAGGGTAAAAATCCAGTCCGTATCGTACGGATGTTAAGCAAAAATAGTATAAAAACAAACGAAATAGTACAAAAAAAATTTTTCGCCAAAAGGAACTAGCTAATACAATATCCATAATCAATTTTAATGTATATTAATAAAACTTTAATATTTTACTGAATATGTAATAAAATATTAACTTGGGAAAAACCGCGTTACAAAATTAAAATTAATCGTAATTTAAAAACTCCTAAAAAAACTTTTTAATTGTGTATGCGAGTGCTCGCACAAAAATACATATTAACTAGGGATGTAACTCATACCGATATATCGGTATCGGCGATATTTTACTGTCGATACGACGACACTTTTTAAAATTTTTTCAGAGTTTTTTTTTACCAATAATTTTTTTTTTTTAATTTTACTATGAATTAAATTCAATTCGTTGTTTTTTAAATCTTATTAATATCAATTTCAAATATAAATAATAGTTTACGCTATTATTTTGTAAAAAAATTATTTATCGCTGATATTTCTTTTTGAGTATCGGTATCGTATCGGCAAAATGACGTATCGCTAATCCCTAATATTGACATCACTACTCGTATTGTTTGCGGGAACAATATGTAGCTGTTGTTCAAAACTTCATTTTGTTTAATATCACGACCATGCAAACCTTTAATAACAACCATCTAGTTATGACAGCAGATAAAATTTTATGAACTGAAACATTTTTTGGAAGTCTTGCACATTGATAAACATAGATAGCAAGCTGTCGCACTGTCAATAAAATAATGACAACTCCCTTCACACGTATAAATATTAAGATTAAGATATTTTTATTTAAAAAAATTTATAAATTTTGTAAAATATTTTTTCTGAATTTACACATGTTGTCAGTGGGCATAATTCATCATAATGAAACTTTATTTTTTTTTCTGTGTAGTACACGCTATTTTGATAATGTAACAAAAAAATTTTCAAAATAAAATATTTTGCAGAAAATTTTAAATTCTTGATAAGTGAAATAAAACAATTATATAGCTTTTAACAAGATGTGCAAACTTTAGACAAAGACATATACCAGAAATTCCTAAGCACGGTTTAATTACTCTATAAGATTTTTGCACTGCTGCGACTTTTCCGTGTTAATTACACTTTAACGATTTTATTGCCCTACCTGTTAAAAGAGACTTAAGAAGGATTATTCAGCTATAAATATTCATCGATTTGCTGAAAGGCGTATCACACAAAGCTCAAGTGTCTTTAAGATAACATTGTGTAATTAAGAGAATAAAAATGTTACCCGAAGCTGCAGAATTTATTATACCAAGCGAAATAGCTGCTACTGGAAGTGCACCCCAGGAAGTTGATGAAAATAATAATTATTTGGACACCAACACAACTTTGGAATCATATACTTTAACGCCCTTGACATCATCGTATTTACAACGTATACCCAGTGGTTCGAGGCATTGGGAGATGTATTTGGCAGACTTGCTCGACGCTAAAGCCAAACGTTCCAGCCGGGAACGACCAGAAAGTATAACCGATTTTCTATTGCGATTTCCAATTGAAGAAATTTCCTAAGATGGATGAGCATTGATGAAAATTGTTTTCAATATATCCGATATAAAAAAAATTATTTTTGTTATATTTTTAAAAATACAATACCTTAGTTTTAAGATTAAATTTGTATTTTTAAACAAATATAATTGCTCAATCCATAACTAATTTTAAAAATACCATTAATAAATTAGTTTAAAAAAGTAGTTTTAAATTCAAGAACATAGCATGACATTTTTATTTATATATTTATAAATATATTTATAATATTATTATATTATATATAATATAATATTTATAACTGTAAACGATAGCATAAATATTTGACTCAAATTGATTGTACAATTTCAGCATCCAAATAAATATTTTATTCAAAACTAAATAAAATAATAAACATAAATATTTTAATACAAATTATTCTTTTAAAACAATATTTTTATTACAAAATGTATCCTAACCAGAGCAGCCATTTCTGAACAATTTAAACGAGTTTCTCAACTAAATGGGTAATTTTTCTCAAGCTGAGGAGTGTTTTAATTCTTAACTTATTTTAAAGCCATCTTTTCAAGAGTTATTAAATGTGTTTTGCGATATATGACAATCTTTATTTGGTTATTTGATTTTGGGAATACTTTTAATTGTTTAATTTTTTTCTGCTATAAGATTATTTTCGGCTTCCGCTATAAGCGTATCATCCATTAGGCTAGTAAATTGCTTAGTCTCGTAAACTCTCTCCAAAGCTTGGAAGCTATATCTTAAATAGTTATTGCTTGAGGAATATATTGCAACGTCAAGTTTTATAGAAGACATTTTAACACTAAATTTTTTTAGGTGATTCCAGTTAAACGAAAAAAAGACAATAAAAATCTGAAAAATGAATGTGTTATAAAGGAAAAAGAATTTTTCACATTTGAACTTTCAGAAAAAATTTTCGTTTTAAGATTGATGTTTAACTATTACCATAAAAAGGTGCAAATTTTAGTAACAACAATAATAATAATAATTTTAGTATGGCGACAATAACTTGCATAATTGAGTAAACTCAAAAATTTTCGATACGGTCTGTATTTTTATATTCCGATTTTTGTTAAATTCTTCATATATGTATATTCGACTGTTGTGTGCGCATCACGTGGCGAAAAATTCGATATCTGTTATGATTTCTATTTTATAGCCGACTAAGCATGGGCATCACGGCCTTTTTTGTGAAAACTTCGTCATATTGAACATTAAATAACTTTAGAACGCGTCATCGAATATAAATAAATTCGATGTTATTCGAAAGGTCTCCTCTTAACAAGTACTGATTAAAAAGGGTATAGCTTTCTGCTTCAAGGACCTCTAAAATGCCAAAGTATCATTTATCCTTAAACATCTTGAAAAATTGTATTTTAACTTAATTTTTTTTTGCAGAATGTACTCATTAGCTTTCTGAACAGATGCACTGGGAATGTGTTGCATGTACTATTTTAGAGTGAAATTTTGTGTAAAAAATATTGTACACAGAAAAAAAAGGAATGTAAATTCCACATGCCGCAATTTTGATTGCAAATCATGTTAAATTTACAAGAAATAATTTGTCGTTTGAGTGTGTTAGTGTTTACTTGCTTTGTTCATTGCTACAATTCACTGTTCTGCTTAGTTGTGTGACTTGTTGTTGTTTATTCTTACATGTGTCGTCTATGTATACGACAAAAAACGAATTACCAGCGAATATTTACTGCTGCTGGCTTAGGTTAGGTTGGGTTGGGAAGGGTAGTGCTATGCCGCACATCCACTCGGAGACCCAGTTGGATCCATTGTGACTCCCTTCTATTAATACCCCCTATTAAAACCAGAAAAGGAGCATCCTTCCATTCAACCACCTTATTCCCATAATGAAGCCCCTGATATCCTCAAGTTCACACTTCGCGATATCACTAATGCATTCATGGAAACGTGTGCCAAGCCACCTAAGCCTGTGTCGTTGCAGCCTCGGGCAATGGCAGATAACATGCTCAATAGTTTCTGGTTCCTCCTCATCATCGCACATCCTACAAAAATCTGGAGTGCCAATCTCCCAAATGCTGGTCCTCGCCCTGACCGAGTAGTGAGCAGTCAATGCGCCTATTAAGACTCCTATCACCTTCCTATTGATGCTCAGTAACAGTTCGGATCTGCCTAAGTCAAGCTTTGGTCACATGGCCCTCGAGACTACAATCCTCCCTGCTTCCCCATGAACGGTTGGCCCTATTCGACACGCAGTCACTGAGCTCCCTATAGTAATGACCGATCGGTACTTTAACCGATCTATCACACAATTCCACATGTAACGCTGATCCTAATCTTGCCAGCTCATCAGCTGTCTCATTTCCCTCATCATTGCAGTGGCAAGTAACCCAACATAATATAACACTATATTTGTCCATGAGCAAGTTGAGGGCTCTCCTGCAGTCACTAACCAGCTTCGATCTGACACAGTGTCCCTTCAATGCTTTTAGCGCCGCCTGACTGTCGACGTAGAAGGTTACCTCCTCGCCCTCAGTCATATCTGTGGCCACTATCTCCGTGGCCCTGAGGATCGCCAGGATCTCAGCTTGGAAAACGCTACACTCGTTCGGTAGCCTAAAAGACCTACGAATGTCCGTCCCCAAAAAATAGATACCAGCTCCCGTGCGTTTTGATTTTGGACCCATCCGTGAAAACCGCACAACCCTCATAAAGCCTATCAGATTCGACCCAAAAGTCCCTATCCGAAATCACTACCTTAGAGTCCGTGAACCCATGAGTTATGGGGACCCCCCGCTAAAACTGATCTCATTTAGGATTGCTGTATGACCTGTTACTCCTGTCCTTACCAACCCTGCCTCTAGTAGTCTTAGGAGACTCCTTGCTGCCGTTCTCATTACAAAATCCTCTATGGGAAGCAGATGAAGAATGACATTCAAGGCAGCTTGAGGTGTGCTCCTCTGGGCTCCTGTGATGCCCAAAGAGGGCTGCTGGCTTAAAATTACCATTATTTCATATTAATTTTAAACGGAAAATAATTAGTATAACCTTAAATCACCGATAAAACAATTTTGTTATAAACGTTAAGTTTCATTTTCAATCGACATGACTATAACTTTAATTTCAAATAAGTTTTATGTTAAATAATCATTTAAATCATGTTGAATTAAAATGAAATGCATTTTACATACGATGGTATTTATTTAGTGTATAAGTAAAGAAAAGTTTGAAGCTGTTGTGGCTGCAGTGGTTAGCGCGTGGACTATCATGCATGTGGCACGAGTTCAAATCTTGGCGGGGGCAGTCAGCTACAACGAAAAGTTTTCTGATGACTATCACGTAAGTAAAATAATTAATAAAATAGCTCCATTAAAGTCATATTGTTTCAGCTTGATATAACTTTAATTCAATATGATTCTTCGTGTTGTTCCAATATCAAATTCTCGTTGTTTCAACTTGAAATAACTTTGATTCAATATGATTCTTCGTGTTGTTCCAATATTAAATTCACGTTCTTTCAACTTGAAATAACTTTGATTCAACATGATTCTTCGTATTGTTTCAATATGAAATTCACGTTGTTTCAACTCGAAATTACTTTGATTCAATATGATTTTTCGTATTATTTCAGTATGAACTTCATTTTGATTTAACTGTACTGGAATATTAAATCAACATGAAATATATTTAATTCAAAAGGAAAAATTTTCTTTCAAGATTATTGTAAATCATGTTGATTTAATATGAGACACCTATGAAGCAAAATCACTACCGAAAAATGTTAAGTTAACCTGGTTTTCGACGATGTTACATGGAAATTTTTCTGTGTGTAACTTTTCAAATTCCCAATCATACTCGTTGTGATATACTTTTTAAGAAAATAAAAAATGGGTAGGTTTTTATACAGTGTTGCAAAAAATACGCAAAACTTTCAAATATCGAAAAAAAATTTCGACATTGTAGACATTTCTGTTCGTTTATTTTATTCTCCACTGCTTTAACCATTTTTCCTGCAATTTTTCGGATTCTTCTTGTGGACTTGCGCTTAGAAAAGCTGTATCGGCAGCAAATGTTGATGTGCGAATGTCATAGCATGTTGACATGGCGGGGGTATACATCAGGTACAATAGAGGACCCAAAATGCTACCTTGAGGAACCCCAGCTTGAATCATCTGAGGTTTGCTTTAATTTCAGGATTAATTCAATTTCTCGAATGTTAAATCTCAAAGCAACGGCAGCTTCAGCGACAACTGTCGGTAGCTCAACTATATGAGATGGTGTGTTTGAAGTGTATACATTTTTAACATTTGTATTAGTAAAAAAATTCATATATAAAATTTTTTTTCTATTTTAATTTCGAAATGAGATATTTTGTTGAGCTAAAAAGTACCCTAAGTGGTACCAGGACACTAAAGTACCTTCATACCAAATTTCATGAAAATTTGTTTAGCGTTTTTTGGGTGATGCGCGTTCGTACAGACAGACTTACAAAAATTCCAAAAGTTAGTGTTTGGTGTTCTACATCGATTACTGTTTACGCCAACATAAAAATTTTCAAAAAATATTTCATGTGCAGACAGACACGCTCCTTTTTCAGTTTTATTATATGTATAGATTAATAGATATTGTTTACTAGATTATTTGTTTGAAAAATATTGGATTTTTCACCGAATTCACTGTAATCTGCGCTTTGGTGTTTAATGAATTTCCCTTTACCTCACAAATGTTTATTCAAAAACTGACAATTGCGAAAGAGATTCGATCGAAGTATATCTGCTAGCTCTTAGTGTCCAGTTTTCTCCAACACGATTCTTTGAGTAGCGTTTTATTATTTTTTTAATTAATTAGAAAAATAATTTTTAGACAGTTATCTGATTCAGTAAATGAATTTCTTTGACTTTAATTTTTCATTATGGAATACAACAAAAAGTTTTCAAGATTTTTTTATTAAAAGAATTCATATATTTTGTAAAATGTTTGTCTGAATTTACACATATTGTCTTTGGACATAATTCATCATAATGAAACTTAATTTTTTCTGTATAGCACACGCTATGTTATATTGAAGATACAACAAACAATTTTCAAAATAAAATATATTGCAGAAAATTTTAAATTCCTAACAAGTGCAATAAAATAATTCTGTTGCTTTTAAGCAGATATGCAAGATTTACACAAAGACATATGTCAGGAATCACTAAGCACGGTTTAATTACTCTATAAGATTTTTGCTTAGCTGCGACTTTTACGTGTTAGTTACACTTTAAGGATTTTATTATCGTACCTGCTAAAAAGGATAATTCAACTATGTATAAATCTTCATCGATTTGTTGAAACTAGCATCAATCACGACTCAAGTGTATTTAAGATAACATTGTAGGCAACTACAAAAAAAGGAGAAAAGCTACAGATTTTGTTTTGCCAAGCGAAGTTGCTGCAACTGGAAGTGAACCCAAAGTAGTTGATCAAAATAATAACGATGTGGATACAAACACAACCTTGGAATCACATACTTTAACGCCTTTGACATCATCGTATTTACACCATATACACAGTGGTTCGAGGCAGTGGGAGATGTATCTGTTAGATTTGCTCGAAGTTAAAACCAAACGTTCCAGCCGGATGGAAAAAGAAACAGAAAGTATAAACGATTTTTTAATTAGATTTCCAATTACTGAAATTTCCTAAGGCGGATGGATGATGAATCATTGATGAGGAATTTTTACAATATTTCCGATATAAAAAAAATTTTTTGTGATATTATTTAGGTTTAAGTTTACTTTTGTGCATGTATTTTAAATTTAAAACAAGTATAATTATACAATCCACTATTTTAAGAATACTATTACTAAATAGTTTTCAATTAAAGAACCTAACATGAAATATTTTCTATATATTTTTAGAAATGTAAACCATAATATAAATATTTGACCAATTATCTTCCAAATAAATCTTTTATTCGAAATTAAATTAAAAGAACATAAATATTTTCATATAAATACGTACGTAATTATTTAAAAACGATATTTTTTATTTCGTGGAATATATTGTAACACAAACAATTTCAGCACTTTAACTCATAAGATTTAATCTTGTTGTATATGAAATTTAATAATAAATAAATAAATCAAATTTATTCAAAGTTATTAAATTAGTTTGGCTTAAGTTCATTTTTAATTTAATCTTTCGATCAAATTATTTTTTATTTAAGAAAGAAATTCTAAAGCGTGTAAATATTGAACATTCAAAGAAAAATTTGGCTGTACGGAAGGTTGAACTGACAGCTGTTTCGTGACCACCAAGTCTACTCATCAGAGTCCTTTACCCACACTACCACTTACAGTGGCAACAAAACTGTAGCGAACATCCTACTAATATTAGTAAGCTCAATTAACACACTGTCGCCATCCTGTGGCGAGTCGCACCTTATTGAACTTTGTCTAAATGTTCGGAACTTCACTAACTGTCTTTTTTCTTAGCATGTTCACGAAACAGCTGTCAGTTCAACCTTCCGTACAGCTAAATTTTTCTTTCAATGTTCTATATTTACACGCTTTAGAATTTCTTTCTTAAATAAAAAATAATTTGATTGAGAGATTAAATTAAAAATGAACTTAAGCCAAACTAATTTAATAACTTTGGATAAAAACCATACAGTTCGACTAAAAATTCATAACTCAATTATTAAAACTCTACAGGCACTTAGCTAAACATGAATGTGTACTGTTCCAAGAACTTGGGCAAAATAAACATTCAATAAAATCCCAGCATTGAGAATATCGACGATATTCCACGCTGGTAAGACTGAAATGGAAAAAGCTTAAAAATAGTTGAACATGCTAAGAAAAAAGACAGTTAGTGAAGTTCCGAACATTTAGACAAAGTTCAATAAGGTGCGACTCGCCACAAGATGGCGACAGTGTGTTAATTGAGCTTACTAATATTACTAGGATTTTCGCTACAGTGATGTTGCCACTGTAAGTGGTAGTGTGGGTAAAGGACTCTGGTGAGTAGACTTGGTGGTCACGAAACAGCTGTCAGTTCAACCTTCCGTACAGCCAAAATTTTCTTTGAATGTTCAATATTTACACGCTTTAGAATTTCTTTCTTAAATAAAAAATAATTTTATCGAAAGATTAAATTAAAAATGAACTTAAGCCAAACTAATTTAATAAATTTGGATAAAAACCATACAGTTCGACTAAAAATTCATAACTCAATTAAATACAATTAATTCATATCCATTTCAGAACAATTTCTAAACTAAAAGGGTAATTTTTCTCAAACCGAGAAATGTTTTAATTACACGGTGTAACAGTGAAAATACTCGTGAAAAACGAGTTAGTGAGACTAGTAGTTCTAGTTGAGCTGAACATTTTGTCATTTAAAAAAATTGCAATACACACTCAAAATCGGAAGCAATCGATAAAAAACGATTTTTGTACAATTTTCACTGCGTTGTTTCTACTCCGATTTTCAATTTTTAAATGGTGTCGAATAGAGGAAAACTGGCTTTTAAGATTTCAGTGTATATTTAATAGATTTTATTTTGACTATTATTTCATGGATATATCATCATCAAAAGAAATATTACGTTTTTTATTTTTTTCCCGACTTTTTAAAAGTTTGCGTCAACTAAAACAAAAATTAATATTCAAACAATTGTTTGCTCAAGAAAATTTTCATATATTGTGTTTTTGTGCTCTTTGAATTAATTTTTCATATTTTATGCGTTATAATTTATAAAAATAAATGAATTTACGTGAATAAAAACAAATTTGTCTACACAACAGTTATTCCGTGTAGAAATAAATACAAATTTTCAAACCTGAAATTCAGGTGGATCTGTAACTGTATGGTTTTTATCCAAAGTTATTTAATTAGTTTGGCTTAAGTTCATTTTTAACTTAATCTTTCGATAAAATTATTTTTTATTTAGGAAAGAAATTCTAACGCATGTGAATATTGAACATTCAAAGAACATTCAATATAAATTGGGTATATTTTACTTCTTTTTGGATGGAAGGGCGAATATCCCGTTTCTCCCCCTCCCATACGGATACAAGGGGGATATCCCGTTCCCCCCTTGTATCCCTGCATGAATATGATGAAATTGGACTTCAAATGGCGGCACTACATATAACAAATAAAAAGTGCAGTATTTTAAGGCGTGGCAAAAACTTTTTTCTTTTTTAGAAACGTCATTGAGGTGATAGGAGGTGATTGCTGCAACTTTCTTTCGAAACTCCCACCCTATAATACTACCAACATTTGAAAGTATATAAAATGTATAAAGTGCAAGATTTAAATCAAATGCAATATCGCAAAAAGTCGCAGAAAGTTAAACTTGGATGCAAATATAGACATTCTGCTCTTTATTGTGTATATAATAGATATGGGGAATATTGAGAAACTCTATAACTTTTACGCTTTTGAAATATTAAAATGTAGAAAAGATAGTCTACAATTATACTTTTCATATAAACATGAATCTGACCATGAATGGACCATGATTTTAAAAATATTTTTACACGGATCCGTTCTCTAAAAATCATACCAATACAATGTGAAAACAAAATAAAACTTTTGTAATGAGAAACGTAATTTTTTTCATGCCAAACTTTCATATTCTATTTAAAAACGTCCCAGCAAAAATTTTGCTTACTGGTAGGCAAACAAATATATGAGGATTTAAGTCGTAACTACCCAGGAAACAATTTTGGCCGACATGTCTAACATCAGAAAAAATCTGAGACATCAGACAATCAGCCGAGTTGTCTAAAATTCCCTCAGACATTTGGCGGAACAGTAGACAGCTTTCTGGTACGACGTTTCTGCACATTATCTGAAATATTATCCGATTAATGTCAGAATAGTCTGCACATTATCCGAAAGCAATTTAATTTCCTTTAAGGCATTTAACAGAGTAGTCTGCACATCGTCTGATCTACGTCTTACGACTTTTAGCTGTCACTTCTGCACGTTGTCTGATTTGCATGGAGAATTTTAAACGACATTTCTGATAAATTTCTAATTTTAGCTCCGACTTTTCTCTGATATTAATACGCCAGGACGTAAAACGTATCAGATAAATCGGAAAATTTTCTGATGTTTTGTCAGACATGTTTCCGACATTTATAAGACATGTCGAAAATTCCTTTAGAATTTCCCTAGGAAATTCATTGGAATTCGAACAGAATTCTGTTAGACCTTTCGGTATAGTTTTTAGAATTTCCTCAGACAAAGAGATCCGGTTTCTTCTCAAGCACTCATATGATTTTCGGTACGTTTTCTGATCGACATCGTATACGAATTCGGCATCTTGTGCAGACTTTCTGACCGACTTCGCAACGAAATCGGCAAAAATTGTTTGCTGGGTACTTACAATTTGACTCGATAACTACATACAGAAAAATTTCCATGTAACATCGTCCAAAACCAGGTTACTTTAACATTTTTCGGTAGTGATTTTGCTTCATAGGTGTTTCATCTTAAATCAATATAATTTACAACAATCTTGAAAGAAAATTTATCCTTTTGAATTAGCTATACTTCATGCTGATTTAATATTCCAGTACAGTTAAATCAAAATGAAGTTGATACTGAAATAATACGAAAAATGATATGAATCAAAATAATTTCGAGTTGAAACAACGTGAATTTGATATTGGAACAATACGAAGAATCATGTTGAGTCAAAGTTATTTCATGTTGAAACAACGTGAAATTGATATTGAAGCAACACGAAGAATCGTGTTGAATTAAAGTTATATCAAGCTGAAACAACATGACTTTTATGAAGCTATTCTATTAATTATTTTACTGAAAACTTTGCGTTGTAGCTGACTGCCCCAGCCAAGATTTGAACTCGTGCCACCTGCCTGATACTCCACGCGTTAACCACTGCAGCCAGAACAGCTTCAAACTTTACTTTACCTTTACACTAAATAAATACCATCGTATGGAAAATGAATTTCATTTGAATTCAACATGATTTAAATGATTATTTAACATAAAACTTATTTGAAATTAAAGTTATAGTTATGTCGATTGACAATCAAACTTAACGTTTATAACATAATTGTTTTTACGGTGATTTAAGGTTAGATTAATAATTTTCCGTTTAAAATTAATATGAATCAATGGTAATTTTAAACCTGCAGTAGTAAATTTTCGCTGGTAATTCGTTTCTTGTTGTCACACAACTAAGCAGAACAATGAATTGTAACAATGAACAAAGCAAATAAACACCAACACCCTCAAACGACAAATTATTTCTTGTAAGTTTAATATGATTTCGAATCAAAATTGCGCCATGTTGATTTTACATTCCTTTTTTTCTGTGTATTTATTTTTGTTTGAGAAGTCCAAAAATAATGGGTACCCCTTACAAATGTATTTACATTTTCACAGCAATTAACTAGTTACTATTTATTTGGCTTACTTGAAGCTAAAAAATAAGTAGGTTGTACAGGCAGCTTACGCGGACTTGGGTCCATGGTTGGTCCCTTTGTGTTAAAAAAATAAGCAGTCAAATAAACAAATTATTTTATATATGAGTGTTTTGTTTTTCCTCCGACGGGGTTTTTTGAATTGGAACGTTTTTCCGTCATCCCACGTCAAATTTGGTATTCAATAGAGCACTGAAGATGGCACAAATTTGACGTGGGATGAAGGAAAATCGTTCCAAATATTTTATATATTATTAATTTTTAAGAAATTTATTATTTTACATATTGTCATAATTTTATTTTAAATGAAATTTATTTGCTGGAGTTTAAGCAGTTGTGTATATGCAGCATTTAGTTGGTGCTTTACCAACTCATCAGTAGACTTCAAACACAATTTTGAACAGTTACAAGCCCTTTATCTTATGTACAAACTTTTAAAAACCATTTGAGAATTTATATATGCCATTTTAAAAAAGGGTGAAAAGCGTCAAGAGAAAAAATTTATATTATAACAAAAAATCTGTTTGTTTTGCTTCACAAATGCCGCATTAAAAAGGGTAAAAAGAGTACAATTTGCGGTCAAAAACGGGTATAATACGCAGCAAACTTTAAACATAAAAAGCATACTAAAATTTTTAAATAATTGATCTATTTTATTATTAATTTATTTAATTAATAAAAGTTTTATTTGTTGTTGGCTTAGCATGTCTATACGCTTCCATTTCATTGGTGCATTACCAAATCACCAGTAAACTTCAACCAAACTTTTGGAAATAAATTTAATTTAAAAATTTTAAATATTAAAAACCCCAAAGAAAATTTATGAAAACTTCAAAACGGCTAGACCGAGTTTCTTTAAACAAAGGTTGGAAAATTTTAGAGTGCGTCACCTTTCAAACAAAAAATCGATTCATGCGTTTGGGCGCTACGGTGCTAAAGACACACAGATTAAAGAAAATAGTTTCTTCAAACATAGCTAAGAACACTCTCCATCAAGTAATTTTTTAAGTAAACAAATTAAATCAAAATCGGTTAATCCGTTTTGGCTCTCAGATGGCGCAGACAGAGACACAGATACACGGGTACACACTACAAACTTATAACACCGCTCTTTTTTGACGGGGGTTAAAAATAACAAAGTAAATATGTTATCTTTTTATAGAAAATAGTTTCATTATCAAATATATCTGTTTCATAATCATTATCAGCAGGCCGCAAAGCGGTTTTAATGAAATATGTGCTTACATCTTTTATAAGTTTGATTTGATTTCATTTTTAGGCAAACACTTAAAAACAATCTTTTTCTTGTTTCATACATTATTTAATATGCAATAATGTATTAGATGAGTTTAAAGAAAGTCGATTTCTACAAATTCATTAGCTAAATGTTCCTTCGACTTCAGCATTTGAGTAAAAACAGTACTTAAATTGAAAAAAAAAAACACAAAAATCACAACAAGCGCCACAAAAAAAATGAAAAGAGCTTCAAAAAATACCCTTTTTTAAAAAGGGTAATCGGCAGCGCCGCTCTTTTTGCTCTTTTTTTGGGTTTTACGCAAAGAGCGGAGCCAAAAGGAGCAAGCGCAAAAAGAAGCATTTCCCTTTGCGCTTTTATTTTGCGCAGCGCTTTTTGTTTGCGCAATGCGCAAAAAGAGCCAAAAGAGCAAGAAACGCGCATGGCGCATTTACAGTAGTAAAAATTTTTAAAAAAGCGATGGGCGTTATTTCCATGGATGTTAATACATGCCATCGTAGTTTTTTTTTAAATCACCGTTCCGGCTTAACGGCTGGAGCGGAAATTGGGTCGGTAGTGCAGTTCACATTTCCGGTTTAGGGGCTGGACCGGAAATTGGGTCGGTAGTACAGTTCATATTTCCGGTTCCGATCTGGACCGGAAGTAGGGTCGATAGTGTAGCTCATATTTCCGGTTCCGGTCCAGAAGTTTGGTCCGTCTAGGGGCATCATATTTGCACATTTTTTGCGTATGGCGTTATTGCTCAATAGCATTTAAAGCATTGAGAAATAAGGCCATATAGCCTTATTACACATGGCTTTATTGCACTGCACCTATAAAACATCATACAAGAAACCATAATTTTCTCTTCTCTTCCACCAAAAATTTTTTGTTAATTGTAATAAATTTTGATTTAGTTTTAGTTTTACTATTCGCTAATGCAAACATTCGTCGCGCCCCTGGTGAATATCAACAACAATCCTTTATTATTTGTAAAACGTTAGTACATGTTATAATGAAGATACAATAATTAAATTGTAAAATAAAATATTTTGTAGAAAATTCAAAAAGTGCAATAACATAATAAACTTTTAGCCAGGTGTGTAGGATTTACACACATACATATATTAGGAATTCCTAATCACATCTTAATTACCCTATAAGTCACACACTTTTAAGGATTTTATTGCTCTACCTGTTAGGGAAGATATGAAAATGGATAGTTCACTTATAAATAAATATCCAACGATTTGTTGAACTGAGAATCATTCATCTGAGAAGAGAAACCTATTAAGCTCGGACGAAGGCCGGTTATACAAAAATCTAACATTTTGCAACTAAAAAAAAGAGAAAATGCTACCTGAAGCTTCAGATTTTGTTTTGCCAAGCGAAATTGCTGCAACTGGAAGTGAACCCGAAGTAGTTGATCAAAATAATAATGATGTGGATACAAACACAACCTTGGAATCATTTGCTGTAACGCCCTTGACATCATCGTATTTACAGCGTATATCCAGTGGTTCGAGGCAGTGGGAGATGTACAAAGAAAAAATGATTGCACAAGTTTTTCCAATTAACTATTTGCTCAGTAAAAATTAGTTTTTAACTAATTTTTTAGTTAAATCAATGTTTTCTTCCATTGAGTTTACTGTTATTTGAAAATAGTACTGCCAACACTTTTGAAAACGAAATTGTAAAAGTTATTATACATATGTATATTAAATGCATGTAAAAAATAGAAGATATTATTTTATGTCTGAAGAAAAAGTTTTTTAAAGTACGAAACACTTGTATTGAGAAAAACAATTTCAATTAATAAACTTGAGTATTTTTTGATAAAATAAAGTAGTTTTTTAATTAAATCAAGTATTTTTTTAATTGATTGTGATTTTTTAAACTGGAACTTGAGAAATAAGAGAACTTTCTATTTTTATTCTCTTGCTTAACATACTACAACTACCCAGCCGGAAAAGGTAATGAATAGTAAACGAGAAGGTAACGCACAGCATGTATAATTTTTCGTTCCAGAATTCATTATTGTGAACACAGAACATGTCCTAGGAGAGTAATGTACTATTTTAATGTGTCCGGCGAATGAGTTCTATAATTTATTCTTTTTAATTCGTAATATAATTTTTTTCTCATATATTTTGAAAAGTTAAATGTTTGCAGAAATAAATTGCATATACTTATATAAACATACATACATATATGTGCAAGGTAGATTTATTTACCAGATAGTCGCAGTTCCTTGAAAATTTCAAATTATTAAAACACATACACAACAAAACTTGTGTATTTTGATACAAGTTTAACAGCTGCAAATAAAAAAAGAGCAAACTGCTGTGGAATCAAGAGTACCTGGTGAATAAATCTACTTTGATATATGTGTAAGCATATATAAATATTAGAGTATTCATTCGGTTAATCGTTAACCGGTTAATTACTACCCGATTAACTGACCGATTAATTTAAAATAGTCTATTTTCGATTAACGGTTAAACCGGTTGACTTCAGTCGATTAACCGACGTAAAATTTTTTTTATATATTGTAGTATTATAACGTATTTTTTGTGTGGTTAATTATTTGTTTCGTCTGATATAAAAAATTTATGTGTTTAGAAAGTATTTTTCATACAAACAAATAAGTGTGTTCAGTGAATTTAACTTAAGTAAAACATTAAAATATTTGGATGTGGCTATAAAAGAGTAAAGTTCTTACAAGCGTGTGACCTGAAAATGTTCTCAGACATATTTTAGTTGTCAGTTGTGCGAAGTTTTTGCATCTGACAATAGCGTCATTATCAGAGACTTCTTTATATTGGCAGCACTGCACACATCCTTTTTTAGGGAAAAGGGTAAATAAAAGAAAGTATGCAGCTAAAATGCTAAAATTGCTTCTTTATGTTCAATACCAATTTGTATTTTCACGGCCGTATTCATAGACAAATCTTCTTACAAGTTTCAAATACAGTTTAGTTAAAAAACATTTTAGTCCTAAAAAAGCTTTATTAAAAATTCGCATTCATAATTAGTATTTTAACTAAACAACGATTTAACGACTTTTTAAGCTATAGAATGGCAACGCTGATTTTTTATTATTCTCTTGAATCGTAATGATGCAAAACAATTGTTCAATTCACAAGCTCGTATTAACGTCGTATGTGTTATGTAATCGTCTAATTATACAATATTGTATTTTTGTTGTTTGCAATTTTCATACAAAAGTGCGTTATAATTATACGATTGAATTTTATATGTTCTTCAAATAGTTGTATTGAGGCCAGGTCTGAGAATATTCTATTTGTTAGATTAATTTGTAAAAATCTTTTATATATGTGATGTGTAACACCAGAAAAAACATTCTTCTTAATGATAAATATATAATTGATTCATTTCAATTTAATTGTCAAACTATTTTAATCAAAATGGCTTGTCGCGAAAAAAGTTATTCTATTTGGCGTCAAATTAAAACTCCCATGCCTGGTTTCATTTCATGGTATCAAATCAAGGTGAATTAATAACAGGTGGCCTCGAGAGATCAGGTGACTACGAATTGTTTACCATATTTGAACTGTCAACTGTGTTAATGTATCGGCGTTTTTTATAGTCCAAATATAAATTCTGCACGGCGAATTTATATTTGGAATGTCAAAAAGCTGATATATTAGCCGCCAGTTTTTGACTTGAGTAATTAAATATTTATTTTGTTAATTTTCCTATAAATTTAAATTGTAATTAAATACAACCTCCGTTTTTCAGTCGTATTAAGTTCTTCTTATTTAGTTGTGGGAAAAATATGGTAGCACCATAAAATATTATAAATTTCCCATAAATGTCCCAAAAAAGCAGCTGTTCAACATAAAACAAAGACAAATTCCAAGAAATATATTTTTCTGCATTTAGGAAATAAGAATAATGGAGGATTGCTGCAATGTTTTAATAAAATAAAAACACCTTACAAAATGATAGAAAGCGAAACATAACAAAGAAAGCACAAATTTCACGCCAATAAAAGTTGATTTGTCAGCGGCCACAAATTTTTTGTTTGTACAAGAAGAACAAGCAGTGAAAATCATATGGTAACGTATAAAACTTAAATCGAATTTAAATGCCCAAGATTGGTGAATTAATTTTGATTTAAGCAATTAATGAAAAACAGAATTTTGTATTTAAAACAAATTTATACATAAATAACTTTGAAAATCCAAGTTAAAAATTGGCCGTAACACTGTTGATAGTTCATATATAGAAATATTTTCTTAGTCACCTGATCTCTCGAGGCCACCTGGTATTAATTCGCCTTGTGTTGATATTAATTAAATTGACATTTAAGATACGACAAAATAACGATACAACAAATTTGTTTGTTCACAAGCACATAAACAAGTGTCGTCTTTTTTTAAACGATAAGATATACGACTGAGTTTGTGAATTGAACAAATGATTACTAAAGCCCTATACAGACGGTTGTAAGATCTTACAATATTGTCAGATCTGCCAATGTGCTGACGATGTACTGACAATAAAAAAATGTCAGCACAAGGTATATTGTTAGTTCACAAGGCTGTATCAAAGTTGTTAGAAAAGCTTACAATTTATTGGCAGACAGTTGTCTGACAGTAAATTTATCTGACAATATTGTCAGTAAAGAAATTGGCAGTTCACACGATTGTCAGATGCAAAAAATGTCAGATCTGTTGTTTGGCGCTGCCAGACGCATATCATTTAACAGAAATCATCAACTATTTATCATCTGTGCTTCTGTTAACTTTAAAAAGTAGAAATATAAATTATTATTAAACATAAACCAGCAAAATATGGAGCTTCCGTCGAAGCAGCTTTGTAAGGGAAAGATTGATAAGCCAGCGCTTCCAGATTGCATGAAATATTACATGATTTTTGCATGGGATTCCTCGCATAGAAGCTCTGCCACGCGGATCCAAAATATGATTTTTTCATGCCTTCTGGATTGACCTGAATTCAACGAGGAAAGAATTCGCATATATGTAGGGTTTTGTAATATATTCTGCCATGCGTTTCTAATGTCTTTTTTGAAGGCCTTCATATATTAATGCAAGACATGCCTTCTATAATGTTAAATTTTCATGCCTTTTTAATGCATAATAGGCATTGCATCTATTTAGAAGTTTAAGAATGCCTTTCACATAATACCTTATTTACGCACAACTTGAAATTAAAAAATTAAACTATAATTCAATTTTAATTGTATAAAATAATATGGTTTACTATAAAATAAGATTAAAAATAAGGTAAAACATAAATAAAGGTTGTAATTCATTTTACTTTTATGTATACATTAATATAGAAAGGCCCTAACTTATTTTTTCCAAATAGACTTTTTTCATATATATTTCGATAGATTAGAGATTAATTTATCGAAATATTAGTTAGGGCCTTTCTATATTATTATAAGGTGCAATAGCTAAAAATTGTATTAAATTATTTTTTTGTTATAAAATAAATAGCATTAAAAATAAAGAAAAAATATAAATAAGAGTTGTATTTCATTTTACTTTTATGTATGCGTACCTGTACATTCAAAGTGCAGCTCGATATCGGACGAAATTTCAACTAAATGGTATTTTCGTTCGATATCGAACACACTTACAAAATTGCTCTCAGAAAAAGATTCGTGGAAAAACTGCTGGCAGTTTTGATTTACACAGCACCAACATTTGCTTTCTGAATACCTTAGTTAACTTTTCATTTTCTGTGCTTTGTTTTGGTAAGCAATGAATTTTTTGTTGCAGAAAAAGAAGCTATAAAAATGCTATAGAGACTTTTATTGCTTCTAAATCTAGATTATTTTTTGCTGGGAAAGAAACAATTTTAGCTGCATAATTTTTCTTATTTTAATTTTTCCCTAAAAAATATGTGTGCAGTGCTGCCAATATAAAAAAAGTCTCTGACAATGACGCCATTGTCAGATGCAGAAACTTCGTACATCTGACAATTTAAAAAAATGTCTGACAATTGTCTGCCAATAATCTGACAATGGTAACGCGATGCGTTCACACGATTGTGAGATGTCTGAAAATTTTTTGTCAGCAGGTAGTATTAAAATCGAAAATGCATTTTCTGCCAACGTTTTCAGACAAAAATTTTCAGTTCAGACGATTGTAAGAATTTTTTAGCACATTTTACTTACAATATTGTAAGAACTGACAATCGTCTGTACATAGCTTCAGGGCCAGATTTTGTAAATACCAAACTTTTTTTTCATTTTGCAATTTCTATGGAAACATTTAAATAATTTTTCATACAAATTTAAAACATTTAGAAACGAAGTTTCTTACAAAATTTGCTAATTAGTACGCATTTTTTTAGTTGGATATTGCTAAATTCATAGCTAACTACATACAGTTGCCATTTAAGTTAAAAAAATGTCAGTTCCATGTTATATGACATGTTATGTTACAAAAATATAGTTCTATATAAAAAAAATATTTTTATCAATAAGGCCAGTATACAGTATGTCATAGCCAGTGCTACCATTGCAAAATTAAAAAAATTGTATAAAAAGCTTTTTGCAGTTGCAGCAAAATCCTCTTGCAGTTTTATTTTTACTATCAAATGGAATAATAATTTGCAAAAAAATATAAATTGAAAAGAATCAAACAAATGATTTTAAAAACGCCCGATTTACAGAACAGTGTCGTATGCTATTAAAATAACATAGGTAACAGATTATATTTTTAAATAATAATTACTATTATTAATAATTATTATTTAACACTAATTAATTAGAATTACTTTATTTTACATGTTATAAGTGTTGATTCTTGTTATAAGTTGATTGTTAAAATTTTGGGAATTATTATTTGTTTTACATAAAACCGAAATAGAATTAACGCACATAGAAACAAATCTGTGCCCACAAGGAATAACGGCTTAAATCGAGTTAGGACAAAATTGAGTTGTTACAACCATTGTATTCCTTGCATTCAAATACATCTTCACTGAAAATTTTATCATAGTAGCTTGAAAAATGAGTAGTTTATACCTAAAAATCAAAGTCGATATTCCGCTTTTACAATTTTTGAATAACCGCCTATCTCAAGTTTGTTCAAAAATTTTTTTTAAAGTCTTTTAAGTAGAATTATGATTGTATTCCAAAACGTGCCGTGAGTGTATTCATACGTGAATTTAGCCATAGTTCGAGTCAATAAATTGAAAAATAAAAAATGTTATTGAAAACTCAAAATTCCTAATAAGTACAATAAAACACTTAGCTGTTCACCAGGTGTGCCAGATTTAAATATAATTATTAAGAATTTCTAATCAGGGTTTAATTACCCTGTACGATTTTTTAGCAGCTGCGATTATTACATATAAGTCACACACTTTTAAGTGTTTTATTGCCTTACCTGCTAGGGAAGATATGAAAAAGGACAGTTGACTTATAAATATTCGTCGATATGTTGAAACGAGTATCACTCGCGGCTCAAGTGCCTTTAAGATAACATGTTGCACTAAAAAATTAGAAAATGCTACCCGAAGCAACAGATCTTGTTTTGCGAAGCGAAATTGCTGCAACTGGAGGTGAACCCGAAGCAGTTGATCAAAATAATAATGACGAGGATACAAACACAGCTCTGGAATTATTTTCTTTAACGCCCTTGACGTCATCGTATTTACAACGTATACCCAGTGGTTCGAGGCAGTGGGAAATGTACCTGACAGATTTGATCGAAGCAAAAACTAAACGTACCAGCCGTGTTGAAAAAGAAAATATAAACGATTTTCTATTGAGATTTCCAATTACTGAAATTTCCTAAGGCGGATGGATGGAGGACGGTTGACGAGAAATTTTGTCAATATTTCCAATATAAAAAAGTCATTATTTGTGATCTTTTTTAAGAATATAATTCGTTAGGTTTAAGTTAACTTTTGTATGTTAATTCAGGCCTTTTAAAAAATATAATTGTTCAATTCACCACTATGTACTTAATAAATACGATTACTAAAACAGTTAAGAAAAAATATAAATTCAAGAACCTAACTTGTCATATACTTTTATAAATATGTACTACAACAAATACAAATACACAAATTGTACAATTTTAACGACCAGAAAAACACTTTATTCGAAATTAAATAAAATAAACATAAAGATTTTCATAAACAGGATTTTTTATTTCAAAATTCATCCTAATCAGAGCAGTGTGTGAAGCATTTTAGAGCGATTTTAAAATAATTTTTTCAACTAAAAGATTAAATTTTCTCAAACTGAAGAATGTTTTAACTCTTATACTCTGTTCAGACATGGATTTTTAGTTGAGTCAGTTTAATTTTAATTGAGCAATTAATTTTACTGTTCACACAAGGTAAATTAACCTTTTACTCAAGTAGCATTTGACTCGCCAATATTGTAATAAGTGTAGAGGTGGCCGCATAAGGACAACTAATACAACAACAAAACATAAACTAGATAATGGTTGTCAAAAAATACACGTGTTTGACGTAGCTTATGCACAAAATTACCAGAGCAAAATATAATCATCTGACGTTTTACTGCCATCTGTATACTTATTAGACCATATGCTAGCCACTGTATACAATTTTTGATTCTCACTGAACATACTTCGTAGTAAACATACTTGTCACAAAGGGTTGCATTTCGAACTTTACTCAATTTATGAAATAATTAAGAACTAATTGCTCAATTTATTAATTGAAACCTTGTATGGAAAACTGAGCTCAATTAAGGCCTTAATTCAATGTCCATACGAGTCAACTTTTGCTGCTGCAACTTTCTTAAATTTTCTTTTGAAGTTACATTCGTGTCCATATAATGAAATTCTTCTTACCAGCTTTTGTTTTTTTATGAGTACTTCGAATTTGTTGTTGCTTAATATTACGAAGAAGAAAACAAAGGAGAGTTTCATGTACATGAAGCAGTGTACCCCTTCCCAATCTTCTCACGTCTCTCTCACTTAAGCTCAAAAGTTGCGCAGCAAAACTTGGCTCGAATGGACATAGACTAATTGCGTAAATTTCCTAAGTTGCGCAATTATGGCGTATGTTTGAACAGGGTATTAGCTTGTTCTCCAACCACCCAGTAAAAAAAATTAGAAGTCCTTTATGAGGAACTACATTTTCATTGCTTCCAAAGAATTCGTTTTAGGTTTCAATTCGTATAAAAAGAAACAAGTTGCGAAAATGTGTAACTTTGTACTCTTTTTCCTAGAGAAAAATATTAATATAGAACGCCAAAAAGGAAATATTTCTTAACTTCGCTTCCAATTCGGTGATTAGGAATCGAAAAAGAGAACTTCTTGCAATGACAACCCTATGTAAAAATCATTAGAAATTATCCAAATTTGCACTACTTCCGGATCGCAAACTCTAAATTTTCATGACTTCTTTGGAGTGTCTTTTTTTACTGGGCATTTATGCAAGTGTTTTTTGTTGGCGATTTTAATTGCTATTTTTCAACAATATTAAACATAAAATTATTTATGATTCAGGAAAATTACTTTGCTTAAAAAGTATTTTCGAAAATAAATGCCACCAAAACTTGTCTGGAAGAAATTAAAACAATGTGATTTTGATAATTTGTCTTATGTTAATTATAGTCATTAATAGATTTTGAATTTTGATGAGAAAAATTGACAATAAATACTTTTTTGCGATTTTATTTCTACTTTTGGCGATTTTCTGACAAACTTTTATACTATTACTTTTAAAAAACTTATATCGAAAAAACTATTATATTTAAATTTACTATAAAATAGAAAAACTACATAAAATAGGCTTTGGCGATTTTTAAAATGAATTTCGCGAAATAAGTCAGAAAAAATCTGGCAGCGCTGGTGCTTTTAACCGCCGCACTATGTGAATTACTTAGGCTCAAATTTACAGTGTATACTTAACTAATGAAGATGGTTTAACCATTGATATTTATATGAAAACCCGTAAGTTAAACCATACGTGATAGTTAACTACAGACTGTGAATTTGGCCCTTAGTGTCCACACCTGATGAATTTTCATCATAACACATAATAAAACGCCGGCAGAGAAATTGTAAATTTTTCATTCCCATCAATACATAGGGGTAGACGTTGATGCAATTTGGAACATTTAGGCCCAAATTCACAGTCATTAGTTAGCTAGCGACAATAGTTTAGCAAATGATATTTTATTCACACTTCTTTGTTTACCATTAGTTAAACTGTCAAACGCCATTGGTTAACAATTAGTTAGATGCTTTGGAACATGGTGCAATAAGTATACAGGTGGCAGCATATCGTCATCTGGTTATATTTTGTTCTGGTAGTTTTGTACATAAGTAACGTCTAGCACGTGTATTTTTTTGACAAGCATTATCTAGTTTTTTGTTGTATTTATTGAACCTGCATACTTATTGCACCATGTTTTGGAAATTATTACGTTCATATAGCATACTTTTAGGAGCGACAAAAAACATTTGCTCCATTAGCTTTGTGTGCTTAAAAATTTTTAAATAGCCGCCGTAAGATCTGTAATATTCTTTATTTATTTATTTTTGCTTGTTTATTTATATTTGAATGGTAACCCTTTCTTTAGCCATATTAAAAATTTTAGTTAAACAATACACTGTAAATATGAAGTTTTAGTTAAACAATAGTTATCATTTTAGTTTACTAATAATTAACTAATGATTGTAAATTTGGGCCTTAGGGCCTTATTTTGTAAAACGCAACGCCAAGCGTTGATAAATTTTGTATGAAAAAAATGTAATTTGCAAAAACAAAACACACACAAAATTAGTTAACGCATAGCGTTGCGTTTTACAAAATAAGGCCCTTAGACCTTTATATGGATAACAATAATCACCAAAAAAATATTAAATATTTCTATTATAAGATTTATTTAATAAATATCACAAAATTTATGGTTTTTCACAAAAAATATTTATTTCTTATAATTTGCACTAGTTCTAACTAAGAAAATAAACGATAAAGTAAAAACAACAAATAAAATGACGTTTCATATCATAATATATTCATCTGAGCTTGAGCTCTGATTAATAAATTGAGTCTATAGGTGATGAATTTTCATCATGATATTAATTTGACATCCATCATGATATAAATTCATCTGGTGCGGACACTATGTTATGGCCAATCTAGAAAGAGAAATGAAATACTTATTATACCATATGCTAGCCACTGTATACAATTTTTGCTTCTCACTGAACATACTTCGTAGTAAACATACTTCTCACAAAGGGTTGCATTTCGAACTTTACTCAATTTATGAAATAATTAAGTACTAATTGCTCAATTTATTAATTGAAACCTTGTATGGTAAACTGATCTCAATTAAGGCCTTAATTCCATGTCCATACGAGTCAACTTTTGCTGCTGCAACTTTCTTAAATTTTCTTTTGAAGTTACATTCGTGTCCATATAATGAAATTCTTGTTACACAGCTTTTGTTTTTTGATGAGTACTTCGAATTTGTTGTTGCTTAATACTACGAAGAAGAAAACAAAAGAGAGTTTCATGTACATGAAGCAGTGTACCCCTTACCAATCTTCTCACGTCTCTCACTTAAACTCAAAAGTTGCGCAGCAAAACTTGGCTCGTATGGACATAGACTAATTGCGTAAATTTCCTAAATTGCGCAATTAAGGCGTATGTCTGAACAGGGTATTAGCATGTTCTCCAACCATTTCTGCAAGCGTTTTTCAGGGTTGTCAGATATGGTGATTTCTCGCCATACGTTGTGATTTTTCAACTAGTAGGGCGTGAACATTTTTGATTTGGCGACATGACGATTTTTCTGGAGAAAAATAAATTTGTTGGCGATTTTTATGGCTATTTTTCATCAAAATTAAACTTAAAAATATTTATGATTTAGGAAAATTACTTTGTTTAAAGAGTATTTTCATAAATAAATGCCATCAAAACTTGTCTGGAAGAAATTGAAGCAATGTGATTTTGATGCTTTTTCTTATGTTAATTACAGTCATTAATGGATTTTGAATTTGGATGAGAAAAATTGACAAGAAATACTTTTTTGCGATTTTATTTCTACTTTTGACGATTTTCTGCCAAACTTTAATACTATTACTTAAAAAAAACTTATATTAAAAAAACTATTATAAAAACACAAATTTACTATAAAATATATATTAAGAAAAAGTACATAAAATGGGTTTTGGCAATTTTTAAAATGAATTTGGCGAAATAGGTCAGAAAAAATCTGGCAGCCCTGGTGCTTTTAACCGCCGCACTATGTGACTTAAGCCCTGTACAGACGGTTGTAAGATCTGCCAATGTGCTGACGATGTACTGACAATAAAAAATTGTCACCACAAGGTATATTGTTAGTTCACACGGCTGTATCAAAGTTGTTAGAAAAGCTTACAATTTATTGGCAGACAATTGTCAGACAATAAATTTATCTGACTATATTGTCAGTAAAAAATTGGCAGTTCACACGATTGTCAGATACAAAAATTGTCAGATCTGTTGTTTGGCGCTGCCAGACTCAGATAATTTGACAGAAATGATTAATTATTTATCATCTGTGCTTGTGTTAATTTTAAAAAGTGAAGATATAAATTTGTATTAAGCATAAAGAAGCAATTTTAATTATTTAAGCTGCATAGTTTCTTTTATTTTCTTTTTTCCCTAAAAAAAAGATGTGTGCAGTGCTGCTAATATAAAGAAATCTCTGACAATGACGCCATTGTCATATGCAGAAACTTCGCACATCTGACAATAAAAAATGTCTGACAATAATCTTACAATGGCAACGCGATATGTTCACACGATTGTGAGATGTCTGACAATTTTTTGTGAGCAGGTAGTATTAAGACCGACTGACAATGCTTTTTCTGCCAACGTTGTCAGACAAAAATTTTCAGTTCACACGATTGTAAGAAATTTTTAGCACATTTTAGTTACAATATTGTAAGATCTGACAATCGTCTGTAGATAGCTTCAGTCCCAGTTTACACTATGCAAGTCTTATTAATCAGCTTCTTATTCAGCTGGCAGAAAAACAGAGAAATGTGTATTCATTTATCTGTCTTTCTCACAACTGTATAAGAAGCTGATCAATAAGACTTGCATCGTCTAAACGTCGACTTATGGCAAATATAGAAAGACAAATGCTAGAAAATAAAGAAAACTGAAATTAAAACAAAATGAAAATGTACCGTTAGATCTCAATGATCGCTAAAGTTGACATTTAAAACTCTTGAGAAATACAATTCGAAAGCAAATTATTATTGCTACGATGCAGCGGCCATAAAATCGGAACAACTGAACGGATTTGAAAAAGGTCTTCAGAATTTGAAAGTATATTTGCTCTCTGATTGAACAGTGCCAATGAAAAAAATGTGTTTGAAAGGTATTCTTTCTGAATGTGCCTTTAAAAAGTCCCACAAATCGTAAGTGTATAACAATTTCATAAAAAATCGTTGGAATGAAGCAGGGCCGATTTTTCCATCAAAAAATTACCAAATGCCGATTTGTCGATTTAGGTGAAAAATACCGATTTTTATCAAACCAATAGCCAACACGTTAACTTCGATTTTAAACCACATTTTTGTGATTTGGCAATAACAATATTTTATAACTTTATAAAAAAGGACATATTAAAAAAATAGCGAAATTCCTTTAATGGATATCAAATTCAAAAAGTTACTTTTGCCTATGATATTAAAATCTAAAGCAATCAAATCTGAAATTCACAATGTAATGAATAATTGTGGAAATTTTTATATAGAAATGCTCACCCTCATACGAAAACTGTTTGATTTTAAAGGTAACATCAAATCACAAAGTTTAATAAATCCAAATATCGTAATGAGGAAAAAATCAGCACTATTTTTGATATTCTTAGGAATTTCAGAATTTTATAGATTGCAATTTCTTGCATTTGAACAAATATCCAAAAAGACTGAAATTAATTTACGAGTATATAATTTTTGACAAACAATTTCTGAAATAAAGCGAAGCGATACCACAAAGGCTTATCCAGTTTTAGCATAATTTGTGTAACAAATTATAGTTCTGATCCATTCGTCTGGCAGACAAATATTTAGTGCCGTCAATTTAACAAACAGATATACTGACTGATTAAGCCTTTTGTGATATTTTCTGCGGAAACATCTAAAGTCTTGGCAGGAATCGAACCTGCGTCCTCCCGGTAAATAGTCTAGCGCACTCTTCATTATACTACGGGGTAACTAAACTAAATTTCGATGCTCCCTAGAAAATGAAACTTTAGAAGGAATTCTTTATTCTAAAGATTATTTGAAACTAGGGTTTGGGATCTGCTGGACTTTTGCACTTCCCGGGAAACAGGAATGAAAAAACGCGTTCCCGGAAATTCCCTTGAAAATTGGCGAAATTTCGGTTGTTTTATTAATGTAAGCATTCTTTTGAAGTAAAAGTTAATATAAAAGCAATTCTAAAACAATTTTTTGAGAATTTTTAAGTGAATTCAAGGAAATAGAGTTTATAGTTATTACACAGTAAGATATCCTAAAGACTAATTTACGACTATTACCGCAATTAGTTAAAAATTTTATTTTAAGGCCTCCAAATCATTTTATAAAGAGCTTGACGTAATGTTTCTTAATTTTCTTGAAACTTCCGGAAGGATTCTTATCGTTAAGTACAAGCAAATTAAAGTACAATATTCAGCTGCGCCGGATTTTATATATCATGAGCCACAATCTGTCTAAATGTCTTTGATTTTTAATGTTAATTCTCTTAAGACATCTCCTTCGGGGTTTCAATAATAGCGTCGACTCATAACAAATTTAAGTAGTGTCAACTCAAAGTTTTTACAGCGTATATGAGCTTAGAATTTCCACTACACTTTCGAAATCTTTTTCGCTAATTCTGCTTAAAATCACTCAAAGTTCGTTTAATATCGAATTATTTACTTTAGGAAACGACTAGAGCACATCAATTATTAATACTTATACAAATTATTCCACTTTGTTCAGTTATATTGATTAAACGACACTCATTACTAAATTCATCTTGCATGTACTTTTCGAATCAAGCGATAATTTTGCTTGTAGACGGATTAGGAGAAATGGTATGACTTCAATTTCATAAAATGTTTATGAAATTTCCGTATAAGTTTGAACAGTTCACATTTTTATTTTGTATTAAAAATAAAATTGTATGGACATTTTACTGCCAGTTTATCGATGTCGAAGGAATTCCTTCATTCTTACAGTAACATTTGAAACAAAAACTAAATTTCAGAATTTTTTTTATAAAAGAGAAGTAACACAATCAAGCAATTAATGTCTACCAGATAGAAAGCTTAATTCATTTACAACCCTGCTGTTGCGCGTTTTATGTAGAGCAGTGTTGCAAGCCCCTCTGGTGTCAAGTAGGGGCATAGAGTTGTTTAAGCTGTGTAGCCATTTTATTAGTTCTTTTACTTCGCCGACGGTTTTGCTACAATACCGACGAAGGAGGGTGCTGTGAAGTGCATTAGGATATGTTAGCATTACTCGCCGCCGGTACTGCCAAAGTGATCAGTGCTATGCCTACATCACATAACAGTCCAACACAATAACACACCAATGCACATGAGAAAAATGCATGATGTTGTTGGCTTGCCCGAAACTAGTCTTGAACTCAAGACCACAGGGTTTGTAGTCAAACGCGCTAACCACTCAGCCAACAGCACCCTTTTTTTTGTTTAAAATGTGTTTGTTTTAAATGAAATTACAAGAATGAAAAATTTCCTTTTATATTTTATAAATATGTATGTCAAAAAGGTCCATATATTTATGAAATAACTTGTACTTTTAATTTCCCGTTTTCCCGGGAAATCTCAAACATTTCCCGGGAATATTTTAGTAGACTTTTCCTGGGAATTCCAGACCGGGAATTCACGAATCCCAAACCCTATTTGAAACTCAGAAGACCAATTGTTTTGATTTAGCAAAACTGATAAATTCAGAAATGTAGGGTGAGTTCGTAAAAGCATACTTTTTTCCTAAAGAAAAGATGTATTCCACATCTATTGGTATATCTGAGTCAGACTTATTAACAAACCAATTTTTATTAAACCTAATTCCTAATTCTTGTTTCCGCTGTTGTATATATTTAAAAATTGTTCAATTTTTTATTTTGACAATTATTTTTTTTGTTATTTGAAAAAAAAACTTTTTTATTTGAAATTTGTTAAAACTTTTAATTGTTATTAATATTTATTGACAATTAAACATATTTCCCTGAAGAAGCCACACAAAGAAGTGGCGAAATATTGGATCATTAAAAAAAATTTTATAAAAAAGAAGACCTTAAGCTCGATTAATATATATAAATAATTAACTAAGAAGGTCGAAGAAATTAGTTTGAATTAAATTTACAAAATATTTACTATTTCATTGAATTCCTTTACAGAAAATGAAATTAAGTTTTTTCTGTGTATTCGTAAGTCTGATAAAAAGAGTGTATTTATAGCCCAGGTACTACATTCATAAAATGAAATGAAAGTGACATTTTCACTAAGTTTGTGTTCTCAATTTCGTCAAATGAGGTTTGAAAAGTAAAATTTCATTTTCAGTTTGTTTCAAACGAAATTGAAGTGTTCTGCAAATCATTTTTACCACAAAAAAAGTAATTTTAAATCGACAACAAATAACTACGTGAAAGAAAAAACGTTTTAATAAGAAGGGAGTTCCTGTGGCTTTAAATTATTTAAATAAATAGGTTTTTGTATACATTTAAGATTATTAACAAGTTAGAAACTTCCAGCCATCAGCTTTATTGTGAAAATTATGAATATTCGCAAAAAATAGAATAATGGAAACAGCTTCGTGATTTCGAACTTATCATCTAAACTGCTAAAGCAACAAGAATTTTTAAAGAGAGCTTCATTGCAAAAACTGTAAATCTTTGCAAAAACTTTAAAAAATCGGAAACAAACCATAATATTGGCTATAAATCGATAAAACTAAAAAATCCTAGAATTTCGACAAAAGCAAATTTCTTGCGAAATACAGATTTGCAAAAAATTAAATGAGAAATAACTTCATAATAACTAAATCTGTAAAAAAAGAGACAAAAAGTTTGCAAGAATTTTACAAAATCGAATATAAGAAGCAAAAACTATTGAGAAACTTGGAAAAATTACTTTTATCGCGAAAATTTCGAATGGAAACAAGTGCAAAAATCTAACAAGTTTTTAAATTGGTTCAAAATCTCTAAAAAGGTCAAATTGGTTGGTTGGCAAGAAAAGATTTACTTTTATTTTTCCAAACAAAATAACGCGAATTTGCAATTTTCATTAATATTTGTGTTAAAATTGATTTAAGTTTTATGGATTCATTATCAGATTTATTTATGTTTTGTTTCTGATGCTACCAAGATTTTGCAAATTTTTGCGAATTTTTCCAATATTTTGTTTTTTTTACAACTAATGTTGAAGCTTTTTTCAATTTTACGAATTTTTTTGCTAAAGTTCGTAATTTTCACGATAAAATTGATTTTGCAAAGTTTTAAGTTTTTTTACAGTAGACATGATTTTTAAAAAATGTTTGTGTTTGTTTTCGGTTTTTAACAATTTTTGCTAATTTCCACCAAATCCACGAAAAACGCGACTTTTTTTTCAATGTTCTCGCTCCTTTTATTTATTCGGTGGTTTGGAATAATGTTTTTCAAAGTTTTGTCATATCTTCAATGATAGCTATCTTCCCCCAAAAAGATTCATGAAATTTGTTGCAACTTTTTTTTTTCATTTTCGACATAATTTAGTTCCATTTGGAAACTAAAATTAACTTTATTTCTTCCATGGAAGCAAATTAAAGCAAGAAAAAATTAATTTTAATTTGTATCTACGTCAATATTATTTTTTTCCAATTATTTTTCTTCGAAACAAAATGAGAACGAAATCGTGATGAAAACAATTTCACTACTCTTTCAGAACACTATGAAATTGTAAATGCGGAATTAAAATCGTTTTCACTTTCATTTTATTGTTGAATGTAGAACCTAGCCGTATATCTACGTGTTAGAAGGTTAAAATCGGGATTGTTATTGATTATTGTGTATTACATCGTTTCGTTTTTTATAACGACATGTAAAATTGTTTTACCCTAAAGCAAAGCCAAAAAGAAGTGTATGTGTTCCACTCTATTATATAAGTGTGCTTGTTTCTACGCATTATCCTTCGAAATACTTATCCAAGCTTTTAATCGATTGATTATTATCGTCCGGTTAATATAAGCAAAAATTTACTTTTATTTTAAGTTCAAAATAGCAGCTTTTGGAAGGCATTAATTAAGCCACCAAAGGCTATTACATTTTTTCCATTTAATTGTTCCTAAAAAATTTCAGTTCGTAAATTTTTGCAAGGCAATACTTTGAAAGAATTCGCGTCCTAGAAGTAGAAAATAAAGAACTGAAGGTTAAACTAGCTCAGGGAAATGCGGCTGTTAACGCAATGTGCCATATATTTTCGGAAGGGCAAATTAGAAAACTGATGCTGCCTGGAAAAATAAAGTGGAACTGGGAAGATATTTCCGGTGCGATATGTTTGCATGCGACGGCAGCAAGGGCATATACTCACTTGCTCAAGAAAGGATCTCCGCTACCTCATCCATCTACATTACGACATTGGTGTGCAAAAATAAATATGAATGAGGGTATTCTTCTTACTTCAATCGATTTTATGCGTCAAACTACGGACATTGGAAGAAAAGATTTGTGTACTAGCGTTTGATGAAATGAAGGTAGCGGGATCGAATACGATCCCGTTAGTGGTAAAGTCAGGAAACCCGTAAAGTACGTCCAAGTCGTTATTGCTCGTGGTCTTAAAAAGTCGTGGAAGCAGACTGTTTTTTTTTACGACTTTGGCAAAATGACAAAAGAAAGTTTTGTTCAACATAAGAACCACTCTTTATCACGCTGGTTTTCCAGTAGCGGCTACAATTTGCGACATGGGACCAACTAACCGTATATCACCATAAGTAAGTTAATAAATATGTTATTATATAAAGTTCGAATAAAATATTACAAAAAATACAAATTATAACTTCACACAAATGCTAACAACATGAAAAAGTCAAACACAACACAACCATGAGGGAGAGTTGATAGGAATGTCGGCATTAAATCACATCTAAAGTTTTCTAAAGGAACTGCGATTCGAAGCTCCAACACATGTTCTATGAGTATGGTAATTAAAAATACTGTCTTTCTTGTACACAATAAAACTCAGTATTAAGATATTCGGCCATGTCACAGAGTTCAATTCCGTTTCCGAACGGAATTGAACTCTGTGACATTTTCCGATTAAAATAACATCCGTCGGTTATTTTAAACACACAAAAAAAGCGCAAATATAATTGCATGACTAATTATAATGAAAAAAATTCAAAAATAACTTGTTATATTTTCTTTTAAACACAATTTTTCAAGATAAACCTTGGTTCCCCAGCCCTGTGTGTATGCAGATGATAAAGTTTTCGCATTTGCCGATGCTCCACATCTGCTGAAATTGATCCGAAACCATTTTCTGGACACAGGCCTTATAATCAATAAGCAACATTTCACGTCCCGAACCGTTGCGGATTTGCTGAAATATACATCACAGTCTGATTTATCAATATCATTTAAATTAAATTGTGAACATCTATCAGTGAAAGCTCCAGGTAAATTAGCATATATTGTACATATCGTTGTATAGAAAAGCCCTAACTCATTATTTTTTTAAAATCGAGCTTTTTGCATATATCGGTAGATGAACCTCTAATCCATCGTAATATGCAAAACTTCGATTTCAAAAAAAAATGAGTTACGAGCCTTTCTATATTAAGGCAACGATATAGTGAAATAAAACCACAATTAACAACACATCTTCAGGAAGACAAAGTGTTAAATTGGCTGCACAGGTGTTTTCCAATACTACGGCCAATGCGATCGGACGCTGTTACTGCCTAGGTATGAAGCTGTATAAGCCAACAGAAACAGTAGATTTTATTAAAATTTTTCAATAATTGGTTTGACACTCTGAACTCTACACTCCAAACATTTAAATACCCTGGCAAGGTAATTATTCTATCATTAAGTTAATTACTTTGAAATTAATTCTTTCTTCCTAGGAACCGTACGATATTGCCCTACACGCCCAAAAAGGACTTTGAACGAATTCAACAATATAATGAAGCAGCATATCATACCAGCCAAAAATAGTGTGGAGATATTCTAAAGCGGAATTGTTACTTCAAATAATGCCTTGATGATGCTCCAAGAATATGTTCAAAGATTCAGCATGACATACTTGGTAACCAACCGATTAAATCAAGATGTACTTGAGCACTTTTTCGGAGCCATACGTAGTAAAGGTGGTTTGAACGACCACCCATCGCCTAGAGACTTTAAATATAGGCTTCGAAAGTGCATCTTGGGTATGTTAATATAAAATACATTTTCATTACCTGGTAGCAAACTTGGTACAATCGCATTCCTTTTGCTATCATTCTTGTTGTTGTTATTTGTGTGTATGTCGTCATCCTGGTTGTTTTTACGGCACAGTCGTCTCGTTGTTTTTGGTGTTTGCGTCCTAAATAAGAATCAGAAAAGAACATTTACTGTAAATGAAAATTATTTGTAGACAAACTTTTGTTTGAAAATTTTTTGGTGATAATTTTTTCTGTGTATGGTTGATGGCTACTGATGATTTGGTAAAGGAACAATAAAATGTTAACAATAATATTAAATTATTTTGGCTTGAGTTCAGTTTAATTTGATTTTTAAATTAAATTATGTTTTTATTTAGAGATAAATGTGGAGTAATGTAGAGAAGAAGCTTAACACAAGACATAAAGAAAAAAGTGAATATTAATAACTATCAAATGATATACAGCTCTAAGAGTAACAGGATGAATTAATTAAAGGTAGATGAAATTAACTCTTGACTGTAAAACAACCGACTTTGGTCGAGTGGTCTAAGCCGATGAGAACTCTGAATAGATTAGCGGGAGCTATTTAAACTAGGGATGTAACGATACGCCGTTTTGCCGATCCGATACCGATATTTAAAAATAAATATCGCCGATACCGATACGAATATTGAAATTGAGTTCAAGTTTAGATTAACAAAACTCAAGTGCAATTTTTTTATTATACAAAATTACATTATAAGAGAGAATATTTAAAATTGATAAAACATTGGAAGTAATTTTTAAGGAGCTACAATTTCTTTGGACATTTATCAACTAACATTCTTCTAAATAACTTAATAGCTTAATTATTAAAAGACTTCTAAGTTTATATTTATTCACTTAAATTTACATGAAAATACAGTTCTGAGTTTAAATTCGCATAAAAAAATTGTGAATTGGCTAATTTTTTATCCTTTTTCCTTGAGGAAAAATCATTATAGAATACCGAAAAAGAAATTTGTTTTAGCATCGCTTCCAATTCGGTGATTGGTAATCGAAAAAAAGAACTTCTTGCAATGGCAAGGATATGTAAAACTAATTAGAAATTATCCAAATTCGCAATACTTCCAGATCGCGAATTCTACATTTTCATGACTTCTTTGGAGTATCTTTTTTTGCTGGAATAAGATTTAAAAAACAACGACTTGAATTTGAATTCATGGTAAAATTAACCAAAAATAAATATTTTTTTTTACAAAATAACAGCATAATATATTATTAATTTTTAAAATTGGTATTAATAAGATTTACAAAATAACGAAGTGAATTTAATTCATGTTAAAATCGAACAAAAATAAATTATTTGGTAAAAAAAACTCTGAAAAAATGTTTAAAAGTATCGTCGTATCGACAGTAAAATATCGCCGATACCGATGTTACGGAAAATCTGAAGTATCGCCGATATATCGGTATCGGTATTCGTTACATCCCTAATTTAAACGTCACTTCAACCCTCCGTGCAGTCAGTTTTCTTTGTTAAAATTCTTCACATTTATGTCTAAATAAAAATATAATTTAATTTTGCAACTAAATTAAAACCGAACATAAAATAGTTTGGATATAAATTTATATTTTTAGATTTTTTAACATTTTTGTGTATTCAGCGTTACATTTGCTTTCGCGGTTGTTCCGGGAATGATTTTTGCGAAAAATACACCATACAAAAATCAGTATATGGTTTGATATATTGTGCTTCCATTTACTCTCTAAAAAATAAGTATAATAAACGCAGGACGAATTTAAAAATTATAACAACTTTTTCAATTTTGATTTGGGTTCACATTGAAAAATACAAAATTTTTATCTTTTAAAATATTTCTTTACAAATGTTTATACATCAGCAAATCAAATAAGACTTATTTAATAAAATCGACCAACAATGTCAAAAGTTATGTCAATTTTAAATAATTTATTGTAGCAAAATTCTCCCTATCTAATACATTCTTCGAAAATATAATAACACACAGTGCGGTAGAAGAAAAATATTTTCAAAGAAAACCTGAAATTTGTAAACAGATAATGTTCTTTATATCGTTTCTAACTCTCAGCTTCTGGTAACTTTTTTAACGTCCTAAAATTTATAGATAAATTATATTTAAAAAATTTTTTTACGTAACACTCAATATATTTGAATACTTTTATCGGAACACTCACCTTATTTTGAATTCAATATTCACTAAAAAATTTTCATTATATTAACAAAATATAGATAACACTCAATAATTTTTTTTATACAAACGATGTTTAATTGATGATACGTTTTGCAATATAATACTATTTAACAAATGAAGTTTATTTGCTGATAGATAAACATTGTCTATATGCATTTCATTGGCGCTTTACCAAATCGTCAGTAGGGTCAGTAGACTTCAACCACAACTTTGAACAGTTACAAACCTCTTATCTTATGCACAGACTTTCAAAACCCATTTGAGAATTTATAAATGATAATATTTTTAAAAAACACAAAATAATAAAATCAGTCTAGTAGGCTTAGAAACTTATACAAGACCCAGCAAATAGTTTGTATTCGATATGAATCTATTTTATTTTTCTACACCTTTAGATAATGCTTAACTGTCAGCAAATAAACTTCATTTAAAATAAAATTATGACAATATGACAAATAATAAATTTCTTATAATGCATTTACACCAGAGCGAAATCTAGTACTTACGAGATTTTGAACTAAATCTGGGGCCGAATTACCACATTCGTTATCGACTAGGCTTTCGTATCGAATAAAATTTCGTCACGTATCGAATGGATGGATTACCGCATTCGATAGCTAACGTATGGAAATGTTCAAAAAGTGTGCCAAGCTTATATTATACCGGTTGCTGGCTAAGAATTTGTTATACATTAAAGAAAAATTTTGTGTTTCTAGTAGCTAGAACAACAACCAAGTCGATTGGCCAACTGTAATACGGTTTATAGGTAATATTCCATGGTTTTCTGCAAAACAAAAAAAAAATAAATAAATAAAAACAAAATTGTATTCGATTGCTCTAGTGCTAACGAGTGAAATTTAAAGAGCAGCTACTCGATTATCGTATGCCGTAATCCCAAAAAGAAAATTTTCGAGCAATTTTACTCGATCACGTATGCGGTAATTCGGCCCATGGTTGCTTTTTACTAGATTTCAAATATAAAACGAAATCTACTACGTCACTAGATTTTGACGAAATCTGCTAAAATCTAGTAGTACTTAGCTATACAATCGTGGCTTTGCTCAAATAGTACTAAAAATACTACGATGTTCCAGAAGATATACTTTATAAGGTGTGCGCAGTAGTTGTTTCGCATTTGACGGAATTTTTTCTATGCAGTTTGACATTTCAAAATAAAAAAGATCAAGCAACTATCTCTGGTATGGAAACGAAATATTGATTAATGTCAAAATTAATGTGTAAACGATATAGATTTCGACATATATTTCAATTGAAATCTACCAGATTTCGCTCTGGTGTAAATGTAGTACATATTATACTATTTAGTAAAGTTTAAAAAAATTTTCAAATATGCAATTTTAATAATTAAACTGGGTAATGAAGCGCACTAAAAGGCGTAACGCTCAATACACATGACTGTGGAGAACAATTTAAAAAAATTATAATATCTAATATTTTTCAACAATTTTATGTGTAAAATAAAAGAAGCAAATGCAAATATTCTAAAACCGTTTTAAGTTTAGTCTCGTTTTTGGGAAGATTCATAGTTTCTCAACGCGGAAAATCTGTAATGCATGCTACAGACACGCCATTTTGAAAACAGTATTTTCATTCTTCGTATTTAACACATAATGGACAGTCTTACAAAAAAAACTTATGTACATTTATTTAGAATCTATTAAATCATGGTAAACTAGTTTTCATTTTAAAATGTATGCGTTTATTCTATGAAATATTTTACTATACTTTCAACGGGAACGAAAAAAGCATTTTCGTAGCAAATAATGAACTCCTCTTTCCGATTTTTTGTGCTTAAATTTGTCGCTTATAGCTGTTTTACACTATCTCACAAGCCATTCGACTTCTGTAGAAAATGCAACCCTGATCTAACGAGTTTATGGAAAGTTTTAAAAAAGCAATAACAACACATTTTATCAGGGTAGCATTTTGTGCAGAAGTCGAACAGCTTGTATAATAGTCTAAAAACAACTTTACAGGTAAATATGCAGTATTACAAATATTTTTAAATCATTTGCAAATTGCAGTGCGCGCAAGTGGAAGCTGTCCATTAAAAATCATGCCTTAGAGCAGCAGTATTTTTTTCTCTCCCTTACCCTACGTCTATACCTGATATGTTTTTATCATGACAATTAACAAAACGTCGGCAGAACAGATGTAAATTTTTTGTCAATTGTGAGTATACATGCGAATACGTTGTTGTTTTTTTGTTATGATAAATCAGAATTTGTTTGGCGTCGTGAAGGTAGTTTGTCACTATTCATGCACTCTTTCGCTTATTTTTCTTTAAACTGCTTTTATTTAATTAAAATATTCATATTTGGCTTTATTCGTATATTTTTTATTTGTTTTGTAAAAATGTTGTAAAAATTTTAGTTTTTGGCTATTAATTGAAACGTCAAACAGTTTGTTTACGTTTTTTATCAAGACAAATTTGTCTGAGTTTGAGCTCTGACAAAATTGTCAAGACACTGCAATAACAATAATAAATGCAGTCTATCAGCCATGTCACAGATTCCGTTCGGATTGGTTTTGATTCCGTAGTTGTCATTCCGAAAAAGTACATTTTTGGTGCTTTAGATTCCGTTTATTTTGTCTTTCTTTTTTACAATGATAAAGTTTGTATACCTTGAGGCGTTTGTTTACTCTTGTCTTAAGAAGTAAAGCTCACATTGAGCGTTTTATTAACATAGGAAGATCATGACCAAATATTTATTTGACGCTCCTAAAAGTATGCACGTTTTTTAGTATTTACTGCATATGAAGTCAGTAGAAAAGTATTTTTTAATTCCACTTTGAAATTTAAAAGTGGTTTGATTACGAAGAAAATTTTCGTTTTTCGTTTTCTGAAGAAGCAACTTACGGAATTGAAACCACTTCCGATCGGAATGGTATTCTGTGACATGGCTGTATACCTGATAAATTTTGATCTTGATAACAATTTGACATTTATCATGATAAAAATTTATAAGGTATAGACTCACTCTTATAAAGCTGCTAAAATAAAAATGGAGTTTTTTAATGGGAGTTAATTAAAAAAATTTTAAAAGAGCGTAGTGCTTTTTTACTCTTCTTAGCGCTTTTTTAAAATTGTGCTGTCCTTTTTGCTTCAAGAAAATTGGTATCACTGGTAATCATATATGTATGTACTCGTATATGCATTAGAGTGGTCGTAAAATATTAAAATTTGGATTTCTTCATGTCTCATAGCCCAATTCGATGTGTATTTATAAAAAACTATCCTTCTCCAACCGAAGTAGAAGCAAATACACTTTTTTGTTTTTATATCTCATATCTTAATAAATATAATATTTGAGGGCACTTGGACGATATATATTAGCATAACTGGAGAAATGTTTACTTTATTATTAAAAAAAGAAAAACCAAAACTCTAAGGCAAAATTATCTTTAAGCCGAGCAAATATGTTCTTCAAATCTGCCTATTAGTTTCAGAGATATCGTAAAAGTTTTAGCCTGAAAATTAAAAATTGTACAAAAAATTAAAAAATTTTTGTTTTTAAAAATTCCCAAAAAATAAAAATATACCAACGATCCAATGTTTTGCCCAGTATCAAGTAGCATTTCTGTTGAAAGTTGTGCACAACTTTTGGTTTTATTCACAATTTAGTAAGAGAACTTTTTAAATTTTTGTTATTAAATTTTAGGTTAAAACTTTTTGAATATCTCTGAAACCAATGTGCATATTTAGCAACAATGTTCGCTCGGCTCAAATAACTAAAGAAACTGCTTTCAGATTTAGAGAACGAATAAGTTTATTGAGATTTGTAAATTAGTGTAATCGTTTTGAAATTTTAATTGTTATGGGATTTTGTCGATATTGCTGTTTATTTTGTTAAATATGCGATTTAGATAAAAGTCGATAAGACAAAAGCGGTTGGAAACTTCACAAACAACAACTTTTTTGAAGACATATTCTTTAAAGAACACAATCAGACAATTAATGCCTACCAGTTAATTAATTAATGTGTTACCTTCTTTGGGAAAGGGATAGTGTAGAGAGAGCAGGTGGCGAAGTTCGGGGAGAGAGAGAAAGCTTAATTCATTAACAACTCTGCTTTGCGCATTTTTTTGTAGAGCTGTATTGCTGCCCCTCTGGTGTCAAGTGGAGGCATTAATTTGTTTAAGCTGTGTATCCATTGTACCACCGACGAAGGCAGGAGGATTCTGTGAAGTGCATTGCATTTATCACTGCCGGTACTGCCAAAATAATCACTGCTACCTTTCATCACTTTAACAGTCCAACAACAACCAAGACAATAACACACCAATGCACATCAGAAACATTCGTTATGTTGTTGCCTTGCCTGAAACTAGTCTTGAACTTAAGACCTCAAGGTTTGTAGTCAAACGCGCCAACCACTCAGCCAACAACACCTTCTTTGTAACTATGTTGGCAGAGGTTTTATCTGCACTATTATTTTTCTGGTCTCTGCTACGATCTCATTCAAGGAATGTTTTTATCTCCCAATGAGAAATCGATTTTATAAAAACCATAAATTCTTTTACGACTGCCAAATCTATGTATAAGATTCCAATTTTTTTCTAAATAGAAATATAAAAACATATGAAAACTTTCTTTTACAGAATCTGCAGTTTATTTATTAAATTAACGAAAACTTTAAACATTTCTATTAAAAAAACCTATTATTAAAAAAGAATGATGATTGTGGTATGTAAAAGATGAATCATTAAACAATATGTATTTCACGTATTATTGCTATCTAAAATCATAGAGATGGTTGGTGGTCAACGATGATTGGAACACTGTTGTTGTGGTTATCTTTTTTATATGTAACGGATCCAATTAAATATGAATGTTTTGAAATTTGAAAGTTTAAAAATTTGGAAATTTTTTTTAATTCTTCAAGCTCTCCATAACCAAAGGCATATTCTTGCTAATAAAACATTTGAAGCCACGGAATGCCCAAGCACAGGAATCAGTTTTTTGTTCATTTTTATCGGCACATTTTCCAACATCAAGCTTAACGGCATCTTTGTTTTCCTTACCATGACCGAGTTGAGCAACTAAATGGTCAGTTTTAAAGCCATCTTTGGGATCGAATAAGTCGAATTTCTTGAAAATGCATTCGATATAGCATCTGGTGACTTCATCATCAGGGAAATCGAATTTCTTGTATTTCTCAATCATTTCGGGAGAGACTTTTTTTGCTGCCATGCATTCTTCGCGAGCCTTCTTTAAATCTTCTTGATTACGGATTTTGTATTCGGCCGTAACCTTATATTAAGAATAAAAGGAAAACAAGAAATTAGTTTTTTATTTAAAAGGAGTTCTCAATTTCAGAAAAATAAACATTTGCAACTTTCTCTTTATTTTTTACAATTACCCGGGTATGTTCTGTATTCCATGCGGAATTAAAATGTACGGAATTAGCAAAGCATTGTTGTCATTAATAATAATTTGCAACAACAATGCTTTGCTAATTCCGCACATTTTAATTCCGCATGGAATACGGAACACACCGGACTTTAAATAATTTGTAGTTTCCAGCAGAAATAACTATTTTCTATTAAAATATCTCACTTTATTAAAAAAAATACTTTAACTATATTAAAAAATTTTAAATATATTTTTTTTAATTTTTAGCGAAAATTCTAATTATTAACTTCCGTGAAAGCACCTTAATCACAAACTTTGATTTTAAAAAAGAGACTTTAAATTTATTAAAACATTTTTTTGAATATAAATTTTTCAATATAACCTGAGTATTATTTATTTGATTTGACCACGTTTTCATTCAATCAATTCAGTAGTGGAGTTCAGTGTTTAATGCAAATCGTCTTGCGAAAGTGCAAATGCAAAATATCGTAGTTTTTTTATGAAATCTAGCAACAAAATACACGAAATTTCATTTAAAAAATTTACAACATTTTGCATTTGCTCTTTCGCAAGACCATTTGCAACAAACACTGAACTCCGCTAGTTTTTGGTGCAAATGGCTTGTCGAAAGTGCAAATACAAAAAAATATTGCAGCTTTTTTATGAAATCCACAAACAAAATACACAAAATTTCTAAAAACTACGATATTTTGCATTTGCACTTTTGCTAGACTATTTGCACCAAACACTGAACTCCGCTATTGACTATCACATATTTACAATTTACTTGAAAAAAATTCAATTCGCAAAAATTTATATTGCGGTGAAATGTACATATTTGAAAAAAAATATTTGTATACAAACTTTTTTAAAACATTTCAAACACCAAATTTTTCATATGAATACGGCAATTAGGATTTAATTTGAATTAAAGGATTCAAAGTATTTTTCTTTTATGCTTACCAAAGCAAAGATTGCGAATAAAATTGCTAGTGATGCCTTCATATCGATTTGTAAAATTGTATTAAACTGTATTAAATCACAAATTTCCTTGTACGATTGGATTGTTGTTTGTCAAAGCTTGATCCGTTTGAAACTGTTGACAATTGTGATATACAATTGGGGTTTTATAGCATTTTTCTCTCATTTCGAATATTTTTCACTCAAACAAAATACACTTAAACATTCACTCGCTGTACTTCTACATGTTAATTGAATGTCAACTCAAAACTGAGATTTTGACTGCAAGAGGACTTGGGGGAATGTAACTTAAATTCCTATATAAACTAAATCTTTTTGTATGGAGAGGCTAAATAACGTACACAGTCGTACTTTCCGCCAATCGACTCTTTGAAATTAATTCATTTAAAATAGTTTTTTTTGTTAGCATAAATTTCGTACAGTTTGTTTGGTTTGGTCATTCTTTAGGTGAATATCCATTAGGGAAGGTTGAATTTCAGTACTACTTATGATGAGTGAAAATAACTATTGTAAACATTATCATTGTCATCATTTGAAACTTTTTGTTTATTACTCGCTCATCATGTGATATTTTTTCAATTGATTTTTTTTCATTTTGCCGGTTATGCTTTGTATATTTATTAAATCTCTGCTTGTTGTTAAATAAAAACAGGTTTATATTTTTAATATTTCCTAGCAATGAGGCCATGTCTGCTTGTATAGACGAGTAAATGCCGGGTGTAATTATTACTTGGCTGACTCTCACTTCAAATGCTTTTTTCGTGTCCGTTGAAAGTATAGTAAAATATTTCATAAAATAAACTAGCAAATTTTAAAATGAAAGCTTCTTTAGCATGATTTAATAGATTATAAATAAATGTACATAAGTGTTTTTTGTGTAAGACTATTATGTTTTAAAAACGAAGAACAAAAACACTGTTTTTACTTTCTTCATACAAAATGGCGTGTCCGTAATGCATGCTGTTCATTTTCCACATTAAGAAACTATGAATTTTTCCAAAAACGAGATTAAACTTATAACGGTTTTAGAATAATTGCAATTGCTTCTCTTATATCAGAAATAACATTTTTAAAAAATACTTAAAGAAATTTAATTATTTTGGCGAGAGTTCGGTTTTAATTTAATTTTTCAATTAAATTATATTTTTGTTTAGAGATATATGTGAAGCATATAGACAAACAAAATTTTTGACAGCACGGAGGGTGGAACTGACATTTCAATAGCTCCCGCTAATCTCTTCAGAATTCTTTTTCGCTTGACCACTCGACCAAAGTCGGTGGTTTGCAGTCAGAAGTTGAATATCATCTACTTTTAATCAATTCATAGTGTCACTCTTAGAGCTGTATTTCATTTGATAGTTATTGATATTCGCTTTTTTTTCTTTGTCTTGTGTTAACCCTATGTCTCCACGTAGCAATTTTTATTGCCAGCAATCGCCAAATTCCATATTGCAAATTAAATTGTATTTCTTAGGTAGTATTTTTTATATGAAGCTTGGCAATTGCCGCAATAAATATTGCTACGCGGAGACTTAGGGTAAGCTTCTTTTGTTATTTCTCTATTCTAGTATGAATTATCATTGATAATTACAAGTACTAGTGTGTGAATGTTTGCTTGTTCAGTTTATTTGAACACGTACAGTCACCTAGCAAAAGGATGTAAGGTTAAAATATTTACCCTTTATAGCATGTCCTTGCATATTTTACACTTAAACGCATATTTAGTGCATTTTTTTCTATTTTTTGCGATATATTTGACTGCTTTCCTGCGTATTTTGGTTTTTTAAATTCTAATATGCATATTTACAAAAAAAGGAAAAAGTCTGTTGCGCCATCAAAAATTTGGTATATTTTCCCAACATTTTACAAATTTTCCTCATTCCATTGATTTATCCACAGCTTTAAAAATGTTCAATTATGTAGTTTTGAGGATTTTTTGAGCAATTTGCACTTCATAGCAAAATAGCAGGACGAGAATAGTCGCGTTTGCGAATATTTCATCTATTTATACGATTTTGTTGATTTCTTCGTAATAGGAAATACCAAAATATGTCTTGGTGCCAAACATTTAATATTCGGACAGATGAAAAGCTAGGCAGGCATTGTTAAATCGACTGTCGTACCCATAAGGAACCAGAATATATAGGTGGCATGCAATATCGCCCAATGACATAGTGGCCATATCCATTATTTCCACGTTGAAAAAGAAATAATAATCACAAAAAATGCAAATAAAGTTCATGCAAATAGTACTGCAGAATGAAGATTGACTGCATAGCCGGGCTTTGGAAGGGAATATTGGTTTTTTTCTCTGGGTATGCCGAATAGTGGCTTCAAAGAGTTCAGATTTTTGACTAGGCTAAAAACCTTTAACCTGTGAAGCCACTATTCGACATTCCCATGAACATTATTTCCTTTTTAAAGTTGAAATAATGTCTATGGACGTTATCTTCTTGGACATTATTGCATGCCATCAATATTTGTACATAATTCGTGGTATCAGAAATTATTATCATATAAATTATAAACACAATGATAAAGTTTTAAGAGCATATTTTTTACATTTTGGAAGCATATTTTTAAGTTATAGTGCATATTTAATGCGCATAAACACACATTTTATAGGGCATATTTCCGATTTCCTTGTTTATCACTGTTGGCTCTTATATTTTCGAAGAATGTATTAGGTAGGTCGTATTTTGCCACAAAAAAAAATAATTAAAATTGACATAACTTTTTACATTGTTGGTCGATTTTATTATTTTTTATTGAAAGAAGAATTTTTTATTGAAAGAAGAGTTAGACTTTGCTCTTCCATAAATGTTTGTAATGAATTACTTTAAAACATACAAATTTCTTATTCTTTCATGTGAACCCAAATAAAAATTAAAAAAGTGATCATAACTTTTAATTTCGTCCTGCGATTATTATAATTTTTTGTTTTTAAAGACTAGTGCCTTAATTCATAAAAAGAAAATTTGACTTATAACATATTAATAAAACACATTTTCATACAAAAATTCGTTTAATAAGTTAATCAAAAATGTTTTTGTGAATTAGGTTGTATATGTATAGTGTATTTTTTCTCAAAAATTCCTCCCGGAACAACCTCAAAAGCAAATGTAACGCTCAATACACAAAAATTTTAAAGAATCGAATAATACAATTTTATTTCAGGATCCATTAAATGAGGCGAAAACTATAAGATGAATACTACCTTCTCATATTTCATTTAGTTACATTGGTAAACAAAAAATCACAAATTTTGCGTTTATAATGAGAATCAGCCACTTAGATTCGTCATTACTTTTAATGATCTTCAATTTAATATGCCTTTCCACGCGCAACTTCTTTTCTGCACAGGCGAGAAAATAAATTTTACCTCTTCGAATAGAAACAATTATTAATTAAGAACTTTTTAAAGGAAAATCTTTTAAAAACATTTATTGGCAATATTTAAAAAAAACATATATTACAAAGGTTGTGACATTTGGCACTTTTCTTATCTTAATGATGTACTGCCACGGAAACTCAATGCGTATGCAAAGTTTCGTAAGAATAGACTAATTTGATTTTTGTTACGGCATTACGCCAAAATACGTCAATCGATTTGAATGAAATTTGACATACGGATAGGCATTTTGCTCACAATTAATATAATACATTTGGTTCCTCAGTTTTTGGATCGGGAGTGGATAAAATTGGTCAGAACCGGTTAATAAAATAATTACTAACAAAATAAAGTATTTTAAGAACATTAGGATGACTCTGAGCTATATGTCGATTTGTTTGTCAACTTTCTTTTACTATCATCTCCAGTTTGGTGAACATTGATAAACAAAAATAGGTTATGGATAAGACCAAGGCCGTTTTGGGGTATGACGCACAGAAAAAAATTATTGAATTTAAAAAAAATTTAAGCGCAGCTTCAAAGCGGACATATCGATGCACTTAAAAATAAAATTTATTTATCCCTAAATTACCTGGTGCAAATGGTGGTGTTGCATCGTAGCATTTGCATAATAGTATTGCATATTGATACTCACCACTTAACAATTGTTAGTGGTGAGTATAAATATACTATACAATTTTGCAAATGCTACGATGCAGGACCATTTCCACAAGATTGTGAATTGGGCTAATATGAATTTTTAATGCATTTTGAATTTTTAGTGCACTTTGAGTATTTTAATACATTTTTAAAGTTGGTCTTATATAACAAAATATAGTGCGCATTGTGCTTAAAATAGCTTCCTATTTTATACAGACCTTATAGTCTGCATCCTTGCCTATAATTCAATTATACATTTTTTGTATGATATGAGCAGTGTTGCCAGGGGCTGGATGAAAAAAGATGCTAAATAGGTATTTTTAAAAGGCTAGAAAAGCCTAAATTGCACAAAAATAAAAGCAAGAAAAGGCAAAATATTTTTTTATTGAACACTCAATGCTTTCTTTATTATTTTATAAGTAAAATTACATTAACATGCTAATATATAAAATCGTCATGTAAAAGTCAACAATAACCCCTTATATTATTCACATTACTCTAATATTTTGAATTTCTATGGGGAGCTAAGCTTTTCTTGGGGGTACTTAGCCCTTGCAGAACGCCCTACCAACGCCAATGGTTACGGGCACCCCGGTTACTATTGACCGGGACATCGCTGTTAAGATTATTGCCAAGACTATCGCTGTTTCGGCATAAAAGCCAAAATTAGACTTAAGCAGAATGTGTGTTTGTGCTAAAAATAAATAAAAATACAGTGGCTCACAGCTTATTTAATGCAGTGCATAATTTTTTCTTTAAGACTCAATTAGTGTGGATGGCTTGCTTCTTCCGGTTAAAGGCAGGCCAAAGCATTCATGCAACAATGTTCGTACAGTGGCATCCTGTAATTCAACAGGAATATGTTACGACTTGATGATACTGGTTTCCTCTCTGAGCACTTGGATTGACCTATCATCTCTGGAAATCAAGTTCGTTCACCCATGTGTCGTTTATAGTTAGAAGAAGATGAGATAACGGCTCACATTCTCCGTGAGCGTATTAATTTATGTAATAATAAAAGGAATGCTTTTCATTCTGAGTTTCTGTGTTCGGATGAATTATGCGCGCTTCTCCAACCTCTGTGCTGACTTTCATAAGGAGAATCATACAGAGCTTGATCCACTAAGTGTCGCAGTGCCAGTCTCTCGACCAGATCTTTACCCTAATCTATTCTTCTATTCTAATAATCCATAACAACTATTCTAAAGGAAAAGAAAAATAATATTGGTACCTTGTTATAGAGAAACGTGTCCAGTGTAACAATAACAATTTAGCCTTTTTGAAGCTAAATTAAAAATAAAAAAGGCCACGAACCTAAAATCCAAATTTCGAGGCTAAAAGACAATATAAAAGGCTAAATCTAACCTCGAAAAGGCTAAACTGGCAATACTGGATATGAGATATAAGTTTCCGAAGCACAGTGGCTTAAAGTAAAAAAAAGTGGTAATACATTTGGAACTTCTAAACGGATTTGTCTAAAAGAAGAGGAGTAGGCTTTCGGAATATTTCCTTTTTATGTATGCAGATGCACCAGGGGCGGAGCTGCAAGACGGCTTGTAACTGCCTTAAATTCTGACCGATTTGTAAAATTTTAAGCCCCTTATGTTTTGCTAGACAAGACAAAGTCTTACAATTGCTTCAGTATCTTTTATAGCTTAAGGATATTCCAATTCGAAATCAATTTTTTTTAATGTTTTGCCTCGCATTGTTCTGTTTTTTTTCTTTTTTGGCTTCAACTTTTTTAATAAACATTTGATTAAAATTTTAAGGACACTGTTAAGCGCAGGCTCGTTTGCCTTGCTCAACTTGATAATCCTGGGATAACTTGGTGGTTCACCAAGTTATTCTGATATTTGGGGGTTTATTATCCGAGTAGTTCACAAGGATAATTCAAGCTGTTCAATTCAGTTGTTCAAGTGGTACACAAGAACAACGGACACTAACTTGTTGAAAATGAAAGACACGATGTTGGCTTGATGAATGATAAAGGTTCAATCATGCATTTTATTGAAAAACTTATGGTATTTAAAGAAAAAATTACAAATACAAATAATACAAAATTTACAAATACAAATAAAAAATAAAAAAAGTAAAAAATTGGTCTCATAATTAACAGAAATTACAATACAATTAATAATATTTAAAATTTTTAAAACGTAAAATTATACGAAGAATTTTTAGTAGGCCGGAAACCGTTCACTCTTCTGCTGCACTAATTATTTTCCCAGATATTGGATTTCAGAACTGTCTGGCTGGTGAATTAAATAAGCAAATTATTTTCCCACTGACTGTAAAAGCCAAACAGGTATTAAATTTCGTCTGACGAGTTATTTGATTTAGCATGCGTGAATAAATATTTTGTTTTAATTTAGCTACGAATTTTGCAGACGCGGTAATTCTCACGTCAAAATGTGGGAAAAAAGAAGAACGTAAAAAAAAGAAGTACGGATTTTGTTCAAGTATTCTTAATTCTATTGAGAGTTGTTTTTTTTTATTTTTAATACAAGATAAAAAAAAAACTCAAAGGAATTAACATATTGCGGCCCCAAGGGGGTTGGAAAGTGGGAATGTGCGATCTCCGGCAATTTAGTTTGAAGTGGGTTAAGGTGTTGGTTCCAACGAAACATTCCAGTTGGATCGTGGAGACGGTTGTGGTGCTTCGGGGAGCGGGTCACGTCTTCTCGTCAATCTTTGTTTTGCTATCAGGGCAACTATTACTGCTAAAATCAAGGCCAGTCCAATATAGCTAATTGTTAAGCTATGTACTTTATGGGTTGTTGCTAGAGGAAATTCTTGTCGTTGTGCCCTGATCTCTTTCTGCAGGTGGGCTATTTTTTCAATTGTCGAAGTATCTGACAGGGATTGTGTCATGTTGTTTACGTTTTCTTGGAGATGAAGGAATGTCATCCCATTGCTTGTATATGATGTATGCAAGTTTGATGAGATGGTTCGATGCCCGTATATGGTAATAACATCAGTTTTAATTGCACATCCTGCTGGAAGCGTGAGCAATCCAGTACCTTTCAGAAATTGAGAACTGCTTTCACCCTTGCATACTGTGCTTAGTTTTAGTTGCTGTTGAGTTGCGAGTAGCCACTGGTTCTTGTTATAAAGTTGGTACCATACGTTGTTGCTGCTTATCAACTCTATGTTGCAGCTTGAGTCGGATTCATTGTTGAATAAATGTATCTCACAGCGACAAATTTGAGAGCCTCGATGATATGCAGCTTGAATGTGTGGGCATAAGAAAATGTTATGCTCAAGTCTATTGCAGTTACTTAGCTTCGAATCATCTAGAGCGAAATATTCATCACGATGAGCGTTGAGAGCTATCATTTTAGTTGTTGGTATGATAGCCACTAAAGTGTCGTTCATTAGCTGTGGTACTGGAGTAATATAAAATAGGTCATATTGCCCTTGATGGGCTAGAGGAATGAACAAGGTGCAAATAATGTGCTGAGTTGAGATTGCTGCGTGAGCGGTGACTACACCATATAAATGAATAATGTCTGCAACTGGTAGTGTTAGATCTGTGGGAAGGTTCGCCTTTATGTTATCGACTTCACCCGAAAATTGTTGTGGGGTTAGTAGAACCGGACTAATTCGACCATGGTAAGTGTCCGCTAACAACGTGATCATAGATGTATGCATTTTTTGCAGATTATTAGCAATTGTAAGTAACTGGACACTCAGTGATAAAATGACTTCCGATCGCTGGTAGCTGTCGTTGTTTGTCAGGTAGAGTAGTTTGTTTATTTTACCGTTCATTTTTTCGAAGTTATCTTGCGTGCGTTGTTCAGACTGCTTCATGAGATTGAGGGTTGAGTCGAGAAACGATGTTTGATTCCGCAGAAGTCTCTGCAAGTGGGCTTCGTTGGTTTTTACACTATTAATAGTATCGGTCATTTCTGCTGCATATTTGGAGTCTAGAACGCCAAACAAGGAGTTTGCTATATTTCCAACGATGTCTATTGCTCCGCGTCGCTTCCTTCTTATGAAATTTTCTAAACCATGCTCCATTTCATCCCTGAGATCTTGAAAATGGGATAGAAGTCCGTTGCATTGATGATTAAGGGATGAGTAATTGCAGGCCCTGTTCAGCGCAGATGTACCATTCTTTAAAAGCTCTAATTCGTTATAGAACGGTGTCAGTTCAAAATAAATAAGGAGCTTCCATTCAGCGATGACAGGTTTAACTTGGCCAATATTTTCGAAATGTAATCCAGGGTTGCTGGTTATTTGGGTGTACGTCACTTGTTGACATAGGATTAAAGGGAGAAGTGATGCTACGAGTATTAGCAGACCTGTTGCGGTTAGAGTACAACGTTTTGAGGGTGGTTCATTTAAGGTTTTGCTCTTGGGTGAACTGTCTCTTTTTCGTGTTGGTTTCTCATCTGTTGTTTCATGGCTAACATTTGTTTCTGGTGGCTCCACAGGAAGAGGAGCCAGCAAGTGAATTGCTCGCTTAACGATACCACCAGATGTTTTTACATCAGCTGCTCTGACGAGTCCGTCTGGACCGGGGTATATATCAGTTACTTTTCCCAGACGCCATTTCATAACTGGTGTGTTGTCTTTAATTATAACTATGGTACCCCGTTGCAAATTTTGAGCCTTGGTTTGCCACTTGTTCCGCTGCTGGAGTTCACTGAGGTATTCCTGCGACCATCGTTTCCAAAATTGATGTTTTATTTGTGATACTAGCTCCCATCGTTTTGTAAGAGTTGTTGAAGTTGACCTGGCAGTTGCATCCACTTGTGCTGTAAGAGGTTCACCAATCAAAAAGTGGCCTGGTGTCAGTGCAGCCTCATCATTCGGATTATTCGGCAACGGTGCAATCGGTCTCGAATTAAGGATTGCTTCGACTTCTATTATCACGGTTTCCATTTCTTCATAGGTCAGAGACGCGTTTGCCATTTCTTTAACAAGTAACCTTTTTGCGGATTTGACTGCAGCCTCCCATAGTCCGCCGAAGTGCGGGGCTCGTGGAGGTATGAAATGAAAGCTGATGTCTTTGCTGGCACACTCTTGTTGAATTTTTTCTTGGGCAGCTGTGGCGAAAAGAGCAGTTGACAACTCTTCTAGTTGATTCCGAGCTCCCACAAAGTTTGTTGCGTTGTCACAGTAGAGATGCTGACAGTGACCCCTTCGGCCGATGAACCTTTTGAGGGCTCCAATGAAGGCGTCGGTTGTGAGGTCTGTTACAAGCTCCAGATGAACTGCCTTTGTGGAAAAGCAGCAGAATACTGCAATATACGCCTTCTGGGGTCGCTTTCCTCGGGTTTTGAAGTGAACCCAGATTGGACCACAGTAGTCAACTCCTGCATTAATAAAGGGTCTTGCTGGCATTACTCTTGCTTTTGGTAAGTTTCCCATAATTTGCTGCAGAAGTTTTGGTTTCGCTCGTGCACACTGCACACATTTGTGCACAGTTTCCCGAGCCAAATGTTTGCCTTTAATGGGCCAAAAACGTTGTCTTACGATTGCTAGAAGTGCTCCAGGGCCACAATGTTTGTTTTCCCTATGTGTCGACTCAAATATTAGTTTGCTTACTGTGTCGTTATAAGGAAGCAACATTGGATGTTTGGCATTGAATGATAACGTGGATGCTTCTAATCTGCCTCCGACTCTTAGAATGTTATATTCGTCTAAAAATGGGGATAAGCTTTTTATTTGACTCGATCCCTTAAGTTCCCTTTTCTGTTGCAGCTGCTGAATGTCTTCTGTGAACGTGCATAGTTGGGTGGTTCGAACAATGATGGCAAGTGCATCGTGAAGTTCAAGAGGTGTGAGAGTTTGTTGGGTTTGTCGCTCGGGCTTGAAAGTCTTGGCGTTTTTAATGAATCTTAAAATGTATCCTATGATACGTTGGAGCCTTTTTAGTGAATTTCGGTGGTTGATGCTGTGCACAAAGTTTTCACTATTGACAGCAATGAGTGAGTTGTAAGATCCTTGCTTCTGTTCAGGGGTCGGAAAATTAGGATCTAGTCCAAAACTGGGAGGCCAATGTTTCTCGTCACCATGAAGAAAAAATGGCCCATACATCCATTGGGGTGTATGCTGTAACTGTTGTGGATCCAATCCTCTTGATATGATGTCCGCTGGGTTCTCTTTAGAACTTACATGTCGCCATTGCTCAGGTAGCGTGTTTTCTTGAATTGAAGCGATTCGATTTGCCACAAATGTATGAAATGAAGAAGATCTTGAATGTATCCACGATAAGACTATTTTTGAGTCGGACCAATAGAATGTAGGCGATGTATTCATATCCAAGTCTAGTTTCACTTTTGCAGCTAAGTTAGCACCCAATTGTGCGGCACATAGTTCTAGTCTAGGCAGCGTTTGCTGCTTGAGCGGAGTTATCCGTGATTTCGCACATAACAAGTATACTCTTATTGTTTTGTTTGGTAGAATTGTTCTCACATATATTGCAGCGCCATACGCTTTTTCGGAGGCATCGGTAAAAACATGAAGTTGAGTCTTGCTAGGAAGAGCTCCTTTATAGATATGCCGATGCACTTGAAAACTTTCAAGTTCACTTAGGTGGCTTCGAAAGGTTCGCCAGCGTGAGTCTAATTCGGAAGAAACAGCCTCGTCCCATGAAAGATTCAAGGTCCATAATTCCTGGATAAACATTTTTGCTTTGGCAACTACTGGCGACAGTAGTCCTAGTGGGTCAAAGATACGCGCCAAGTCTGATGTGACTGTTCTTTTAGTCACGGCTTTAATTGGTTGAATGTTGACCTTGATTTTAAGCAGGTCATCTTTAGGTACCCATACCAATCCAAGTGTTTTCGTGTAATCAGTTTCGTCTGAGAAGTCAAGACTGACTTCTTGGTCAGAACTCGGAATGTTGCGGAGCAGCTGGGCATGATTAGCGCACCATTTTCGTAGATGGAACCCGTACTTAGCCAGGACGTCTTGCAGCTGGCGCTGAGTTTCTAGGGCTGTGTTCAAGCTATCAGCTCCACCCAGCCCGTCGTCGACATAAAAGTTCTTTTCCAAGAAACTGGCTGCCAATGGAGCTTGCATCTTATTATCCTGGATTATTTCCTTCAAACATTTGATTGCCAGATATGGTGCTGGTCTAGTACCATAAGTAACGGTATTTAATTGGAAATAACTAATGGGCTCAGAGGCATTGTTTCGCCAGAGGATTATCTGGTACTGTCGGTCCTTGGGGTGGATATAGATTTGCCGGTACATTTTCTCGATATCTGTGGTGAATACGAACTGCGGCAGCCGAAATCGCAATAGAACCGTAAATAGATCATTTTGTAGGGGTGGTCCAGTGTGCAGAATATCGTTTAAGGATTTTCCTGAGGATGTTTTTGCTGACGCATCGAAGACTACTCTGAGTTTAGTTGTAGTACTTTCGGGTCGCAAAACGCAGTGGTGAGGAATAAAGTATTTATGCCCCTTTACTTCGTCTATATTGATTTTCGACATGTGCCCCATTGTTTCGTAGTCTTTTATAAATAGCGCATATTGTTCCTTCAATAAAGCGTCTTTTGATAATCGACGCTCTAGTGCGAGGAACCGGTTGAATGCGATACTATGTGAGGACCCTAATAAAGATGTTTCAGCACAAAACGGCAGTCGTGCTATGAATCGACCTTCTTTGTCACGTGTGGTATGCTGATTGAAATGTGCTTCGCACTGTGCATCAAAAGGTGATAAATTTTGCTCTCTTCTTTCAACCTCCTCGAGTTTCCAAAATCGCTCAATAGCTGTATTCATTTTATCCTCTTCAGTTAAGACTCCGCAGATTGCTGATGAGAGCTGTTCACCAGATACCTTTCCCGATACGATCCATCCGAAAGTTGTATTTTGAAGCAGTGGAAGGTCCTTGCCTAATTTGATTTGTCCGATCGTGAGTAGTTGATGATAATATTCCGCCCCTAACAAAATATCGATTTTTTCTGGACGATTGAAAGTTGGGTCCGCTAATGCTACGTTGCTGGGGATTGACCACCTGTCAATTATAAGCGATTGAGCGGGTTGAGGGGAAATAATTTGCGGCAATACGAATGCTTCAAGCCGTGTTGAAAAATTGTTGATCCGAGATTGTAGCGTAAGGTTGACTCGGTGTTGAACCTTGGTACTGTTTTTTCCAATACCGTTGATTGAAACAGAAGTAGTCCTTGCTGGGAGTCCAAGCCGGTTGACTAATCGTTCTGTGATCAAATTGACTTGTGATCCTGAATCAAGGATTGCCTTGCATTCCGTTTCCAAACCATTAGCCTTGACCTTTATCAACGCTGTTCCCAGTAGAACATATGGTCTTTTGTTAGTGTAACTTCCCGCCATGCTTTCAACTTTTGTTGGTGTGCTGACTAGGGATGTCGCGTGTTGTGTTGAGGAGTTATTCGTTGTACCTACTTCATTGGCTGACTCTGTTTCTCCCTTAGATTTGTTACGCTTTCTGGATATTGAATTCTGTTGCGGGGCTTGTTCCAAGTGTACCAGGGTGTTGTGCATTTTTCTACATTTCTGGCAGCGGCCTGAAATTGTGCACTGTTTGGTCAAATGATTGTGACCAAAGCAATTAACACACAGTTTATGTTTCTGTATCAAGTTTAGTCTGTCTGCAGGGCTTAGCTGGATGAATTCTCTGCATCTATACAATGGGTGACATTCTTGCTTGCAAACTAGGCATCGTTGGTTCTCATGGCGGGGATGGGCCGTAAGCGTGCATGTTTTGTTTGCAGGAGAAAATGTCTTCTCTTTGTGTCCCATTGCCTCCAGAGTGTGGAAGTAGTTCTCCAGAAAGGTAAGAAACTGGCTGACTGGTTGCATTTCCTTTGGCTTGGTGATCGATTGCTCATATTGAGTGTATACCGTTTTGTCCAACTTTTTGACCAGAAGGTGGACTAGGAGTGGATCCCATGTCGAGATTTCCAGCCCCATATTAGAAAGAGCTGCCAGACATTCCCTCGTTGTATCGTGCAATCGCTTAACGGCCATTAATGTCGATGCACCGGATGGTTGGTCTAGCAGTCTCTGAACCGCTGTTGCCACTATTAGTCGTTTATTATCATACCGATCCTGTAGTAGCTGCCAAGCGGCTTTGTAATTGTCTGTAGTAACAGCGAGATGATTAATAAGCTTCGCTGCTTCACCAGTAACGTTGGTCTTCAGATAAAACATTTTGTGAGCGTCTGACATCGGTTGCTCATGAACAGTTTTCTTAAATAAGTCAGAAAATGATGTCCATTTCATATAATCACCTTCAAATTTAGAGATAGTGATTGAGGGCAATGGTAGGGTAGATGGTCTAGACATAGTCTCTGTGGATGACTGGTGATTGTTGTTAGCCGTGGTAAGCTGGATGATCGCTAGCTGAGCGGCTTGTTCGAGGTGGATGTATCTGCTTGTATCATAACCAGCGAGGTCTGGATCGGGATATTTATCCAACACTTCATCATTAAGTAGTTCTAGCTGCTGCCATAGTTTGGTGATGGTGTTTTTTTTAACATCGTAATAAGGCCCATCCTGACCTGACTGCAACTGAAGGCCTTCTAGCTGTCTAGCCAGAGCAGCCATCTTTCCTATGGAGCGGCTGATTAAACCATCGTGGCCACTTCTAGGTTGTAGTCTCGTGGATGGGGGGTTTTTAATGATTTCGGGCTGGTCGTTCCCATTTGACGGTGGATCATTAGGGTTTTTGGTGATTGCTCCGTTGTCTTGGTAAGTGAGCTCGTGTTCCATCAGAGCTATATATTTGGATGCCATTGACTGGATTTGATTATAGCGGTCTGCAGTGAAGTATTCATCTTCCATATCAATATTCTTTAGAGTCCGTAATTTGGTATCTGCCTCGTCGAATTCTGTCCAGGCTGTAGTCAGCCGGGACAATCGTTCTTTGTAGTACGTTGAGGTTTTGCGGATAACTGGGTCCTTGGTAAAGTTGCGGATAATGGTGGCGATACGCTCACCGGTCTCCTTCAGTTGGTGAAGAAGCTGCTCTGCGGTTTCCATATTGCTTTGTTGATGCCCTTGGGAGGCTAGTTGAGAGTTGTAGTAGGCTGCTTGTTGGTTTGTGGTTGGCAGCTGGTATATTGGTTTTGAATTGTTCGCTTGAAGGACTTTAGGTTTTCCTAAACCCGGTGTCCTGTCTCGGTCGCCAAAATGTTAAGCGCAGGCTCGTTTGCCTTGCTCAACTTGATAATCCTGGGATAACTTGGTGGTTCACCAAGTTATTCTGATATTTGGGGGTTTATTATCCGAGTAGTTCACAAGGATAATTCAAGCTGTTCAATTCAGTTGTTCAAGTGGTACACAAGAACAACGGACACTAACTTGTTGAAAATGAAAGACACGATGTTGGCTTGATGAATGATAAAGGTTCAATCATGCATTTTATTGAAAAACTTATGGTATTTAAAGAAAAAATTACAAATACAAATAATACAAAATTTACAAATACAAATAAAAAATAAAAAAAGTAAAAAATTGGTCTCATAATTAACAGAAATTACAATACAATTAATAATATTTAAAATTTTTAAAACGTAAAATTATACGAAGAATTTTTAGTAGGCCGGAAACCGTTCACTCTTCTGCTGCACTAATTATTTTCCCAGATATTGGATTTCAGAACTGTCTGGCTGGTGAATTAAATAAGCAAATTATTTTCCCACTGACTGTAAAAGCCAAACAGGTATTAAATTTCGTCTGACGAGTTATTTGATTTAGCATGCGTGAATAAATATTTTGTTTTAATTTAGCTACGAATTTTGCAGACGCGGTAATTCTCACGTCAAAATGTGGGAAAAAAGAAGAACGTAAAAAAAAGAAGTACGGATTTTGTTCAAGTATTCTTAATTCTATTGAGAGTTGTTTTTTTTTATTTTTAATACAAGATAAAAAAAAAACTCAAAGGAATTAACAGACACCATTAAATTGTTGACAAAATTCTAAATAAACAATAGAACATAGTTGTGAAATATCTTAATCTTTTAAGTCGTGAAATTTAACTAACAAATCGTTAATTTTTCCAAAAGAAAAGTGCTTTCATAATTTTTAAGTGTAAAAAATTTAGCTACAAATGTTATTTATATGTTTTTACACTGTAAAAGGCCTTGCTTTAAGGGTGTGCTTAGTGCAATGTTTTTCATTTTGGACATGTACCCTACATTTGGCAGAGGTCGAAAATCATAAATTTTCATAACAGTTTTTGGGTTTATGGAGCAGCAAAAAAAAATTGCACAGGGTGAATAAAAAACACTAAAATTTCGGGAAAAAAAATAAATAAAAAAATTCATTTTCTTTTTGAAATTTTTGTGCTGTGCACTCTAAATACGTCCCAGTAAAAACTGTTTATGTTTTTTGAAGCACTAAGGCAATAAAGCGCAAATTAATACGCTTTAAAAGAAGAACTTATTGCAGAGCAGTGAATGTATATGAAAGTAACTATACAAAAAAAATTATTTTTCACTGCTCACACAATGCAGGTTTTTAAGCGAGAAAGTTCCATATACTTACAGTTTTAGTGCTGAAAATGGTGATGATTTGCAGCGCTTCAAAAAGCGCTTTTTGTATCAAAAATTTAGTACTCCAAACCGGGAACTCGCCATACAAAAATTAACAGCGATATCAGCAGGTTTGTAAGCACTACTTTTATTCTCTCATAGTAAAAACCTGCTTTATTTGAAGCAATTTTTTTACTGGGATTATTTAACTACGTGTTAAAAAATTATTGATATACATTTTACCAATTGATATACATTTTACTAAGAGTAATACATATTTAAAAAAAATCAAGAAAGCAGCAAATTTAGCAGATACAAAATTTTGACGGCAAAAATACACGAATAGCAGCATCCACCTTATTCTCTAGGTTTGAGTCCCACCTACAATTTCCTGTTTCCAAATTTCAATAAATGACTCTGCGAAAAAAGATGCGGATGCAGAAATGGAAGCCTTTGGCTTCTGAGATCGTAATAGTCTTGTGATGTCAAACCTTTTGATTGTGATTTAAATAGTGGTTCACATATAACGTGACGTCCTTTTGCAGAGGGAGGGGGTGAGGGATTTAATACGACGAAAGTGGCATATACACATGTGAACAGTCTCTATGACCTTTTTTTCCTTATCTAAGAATAATGTATGCACATTTAAATAAAATTTGATTGCAATTACAAATTAAATTTATCTATACTTTTTTATTAAAAAGTTCTTCATCTAAAACAAACAAAAAGAGGCACCTGTTATATTATTCTATACAAAGTTACTTGCTATTTACACATCCATACGAACAAAATGCAAAATGAAATCTACTTAAAAAATAAATAAATTTATATAGAAATTGGTAATTTTCCTTAATCAAATTTAAGAGGGCAATATAAACATATAAAACTAAATTAGTCTTTATTAACGCACTTTATTATTTTTGCACACACAATGGAAAAAACAAATTCTACGGAAGATTCCTTTATTTACTTTATCTAGTGGGAGTATGTACTCATATTTTAAACATTCAAGCAGTGCCTTCAAATAATGAAATCTACAGAATTATGTTGAGTGAAACAAAACCGAGGAATTTTTCAATTAGACTCAAATTCGTAATTGATTTTTCTAAATTAACTGCCTAGTTTTGTAAACAAACTAAAAATATTCGTTAGGAACTTTAAATTGAAAATAAAAACAAATTTGAGTTTTTTTATTGTTGTTCCAATATAAATTCCCCAACGAAAAGCTTTATTAAAACCTTTTAGTTCAGGGCACGATTGGCCAGGATTCAAATATTTTGGCAAAAAGTACATTTCAGGTAAATGCAAAATTTATTTGTACTACCTAAAGGACGACAATTTAAGCTTTATTCCCCTAAAATATTTTTTGATTGTGGTCTCTGGAATTTTTTGACAAGTGTTTAAAGTAAAAACGCGGTATGTACATCCTACATGGGCTTCTGCCTAGTGAATCCGAGTTTGAAATCCGATTGGCTCGAAATTTCGATAAATTTTCGAAAAACTCCAGTTTTTGGGGATTTGTAGCGGTTTTTCGCAATTTACTCGACATTTTTTATGGCGTACGATCCTCAGACCTCAGATTCGGATTTAACGCATCGAAATACATACAGATAGGTGGGTCCGGGATTGTGTTTTGTTATTTAATTTAAGTTATTAATGAAATTTGGGTATGTAAGTTTATTATATTTGTCAGATCTTAATATTCTAAAGTCACGCTTTAAAACTTCTCTTACTAACAGTAAAAAATATTATAGAATTTTATTTCAAAAGTTGTTATCGCCATCATGAATTGGTAAATTTGATTGTCCGATTCCTAATCCTCGGCTCCGAAAATTTCCAAATAGCTGATATCTAACCTCTGGCGCTCATAATCTTAGGGCCAATAAATTAGTGGATACTTATATGTCTTTTATTTTTAAAACCTATTTAAATATAAAATTTTGTTTTTCAGACACATCAGGGAATAGTATAATAAGGTCTCTTTTAAAGTGGGGGCAAAAAAGCAAAAATTCTCAAAAAGAACTCCATAACTCCACAGAGCTACTCCTAGAGTGGTAAAATATGGGGCCGACCCCTCTTAGTTTTTCCTTTTCGAAATTTTTTCTGATCATACTTACAACTTATTTAATAAAATTCTAAAAAATTGGCCCCGACAGCTCCTACGATGCTCCTAGAGGGGTAAAATGTAGGAGTGACCCCCATTTATTGTTTCTATTTAACAATTTCTCTGAACATACCTACCGACTATCTCCATTCCTTTAGGGGCTCCCATACAAAATTTACAATATAGACCAGAAATATATTGAATAAAAAGTCCCATAACTGCCTAGGAGTTCACCTAGGAGGGTAAAATGTATAACAGACCAACATTTTCTCCAAACATACCTGCCCCCTATCTCTACCCCTTAGGGGGCTCCCATACAAATAAGGTGGTTTAATGAAATTGTTAAATTTGACCCCAGCAGCTCCTAGGATGGCCCTAGACAGGTCAATTGTATGACTGACTTCGATTAGTTTTTTAGCATCCAAATTTTTTTTTTTTTTTGAACATGTCTAACATCAACTAAATCTTTCAATATACACAGCAGAACATAGCAGCGCTACTTACGAACCTTAGCCTAATAATCAATTTGGATTTAAAAGCAAATTAGTTTAAAATCATATTAATCATATTAATAAAATGCTTGTGATTTTTGCCGAATCTTCTTTTGGAATTGGCGCCCGTTGTTTTTTCTCCCCGTTCAACCATAAACTATTTTTAAGTTCATGTAAATCGCGTCTAAGCTCATTTTTAGAGTGAACTAGATAAAGTTTCTTTAAAGACAAATAAAATGATCACACATCTTAGTATTATTTTGCTCCATTTTTAATAACTACGTTCTTTTAAAACTCTGTCTGCATAAATGATAAATGCGTTTATTTTTTTTTTATCAAACAGTAAAAATGAGCAAAAATTAAAAATTTTCCAGAATGTATAAAATATATTGTTTATCCGCACAAAAACATAAATGTGAAAATAAGGCCAAGTTCCTATCAAAACTTTCGGCCGTAAGAAGTACTGAGATCAATATATGGACCAAGTTTTTGATAGGTACAATAACATCTCATTTCTAGGCAACCTGTAAGCTTGCCGACATTTTTGCCATAATTCTTTCTCATATTAGAAAGGTAAAAAAAATGCTAAGCTAACAGGTTGCCTAGAAATGAGATGGTATTGTACCTATCAAAAACTTTACCCTTATTTTGATCTTAGTACTTTTTACGACCGAAAATTTTGATCGGAACTTTTATATTTCTGTGCGGATCTCAGTTATTTTTTCTAAGCTTTTATTTGGTACCATAAGTGCCCCATGCAATAAGCGCTAGATGAAAATTTTCCTTTTTCCCATTTTTCTTAGTACTTTCCCATTAAGGCCTACCTGTGAACAAAATTTCAGCTTTGTAGATATACTCGAAGAGCCCCATACAGAGAAGGGTCACAATAGTCCGGCCCAGATAAAAGTGCCCGTTTTCAATTTTTTTCGTTAATTGCTCATCAGGACCTATCTGTGTACCAAATTTCAGATTTAGAACTATATTGGAAGTGCCCTATACAAAGAAGGGGCACCCCACTGTGTGGTGTCAGCGGCCAAAAATAAAAAAAACGACTTTTGGAATTTTAAAAATCTGTTAAAACAGTTTGATAAACTAGATTTCAAATTACAATAATCAAAAAGAATTTTTTAAAAAAAAAATATTTTTGACAAAGTTATAGCCAATCAAAGTTGAAAGTTTTTGGTAAGTATGCAATATGCACACAAAAAACGTGAAAAATAGCGTATATACAAATGGGTTAATTTAACGTAAATTGTCGATAATGCAGTTAAATTATTTATAAATATTAAAGTATGACATTACTAAAATATAGTAACATATTTTTTTTTACATTTAATTCATCATGTGTTTTGTACCGTTATTCTGAATGTAAACAGAAAGAAATTTTTTTAATTGTTTACAACTTACAAGTTTATAGAAGGTCTAAAAAAAAGTTTATTCGAGTTTATTTTTGATACTTTAATATAATATTGATACAAGTATGTACATTTAAAAAAAATGGGTCTCTTTTGCAGAGCTTGGCAGAATAGTCAATTTTTTTTACTTTTTCAGTGTCAAGGCAAGTGCAAATTAGGCAAATTTTCAATATTTGGCACAAACATACAACACACTCCCTAGCCCTTACGGAAATTAAAAATCATTTAGAAGATAAATTTAAGACACAATTGCAACAGAAAAGTATTGTAAGACTTAAATCAATTCTAGCTAGAATAAAAAAAAGTTGGGAAAAATGCTACAGAAAGAAATCTGTGTTTGAAAACAAAAACTTTTTCTGGCTAAATTCATTTTTTGATGTGGAAGAAGTTGATGAAGAAGTGGAAGAAGTAGAAGAAGTGGAAGAAGAAGAAGATATATACATTGTAATATCATTATCTGAATATTTATTTTTTATAATATAATAAATAACATGTTTTTTTATTTATTAAGGGACCAAGTACAAGTCGTAAAGGAAGACCAAGAGTAGGCTTTAATGAAAGTTCTGAACGAACCAAAAGAAGAAAGGTAGATGATCTTGTGAGGTCTACATGCCCTGAGCAATTACGAAGAGCTGTTCAAAGAGTATCTAGCCCAACTCCAGAAACTTCTATTTCCGTAGAAAAGGCTTTAGCATTATTAATAGATAATGATCTATCGTATAGACAATATGAAAATATGCGAACGGTTGTAAATGATGTGCACAAGAACTATTTTCCATCATATTATAGTCTACAAAAAGCAAAGAAAAAATATATTCCGGAAAATATATCAATATCAGAAACGTCAGTAAAAATACCATTACAAAATTTTCTAAATATGACAGCCAAAAGTTTATTAGATTTAAATGATTTTGAAACCCAAAATGATGTAGTTTTGGAAATTAAATGGGGATTTGATGGTAGTTCAGGCCATAGCAATTACAAACAAAAGTTTAATGATCCAAATTCGCGGGATGAATATTTATTTGTTGCTTCATTTGTTCCATTAAGATTTTTAGACTGGGGTACAGAAAACAGTTTATAGAATAATTTAAAACATTCCTCAATAAGGTATTGTCGTCCAATATGCTATTATATGGAAAAAGAAAATTCGGATTTGGTTAAAACTACAAGGGCAATTATTCAGGAAGAAATTGATAATTTGCAAACATTTGATTATGTTTCTGATAAAAAAAAACCTTACCGTTCATTTTGACATGAGATTAACAATGGTAGATGGAGCTGTTCTTAATGTGTTAGCTGATAACAAAAGCAGTTCTTCTTGTTTTGTTTGCGGTGCAAAACCCACTGAAATGAATTTAATTCAAGTATTTGAGAGGGACCTTAAAAAAAGAGAAGAATTACATAAACACGGATTATCAACATTACATGCATGGATAAAATTCTTTGAGTGTATATTACACATAGCTTACAGGTTGCCTCTAAAAATTTGGAGAGTTTCAAAAAATGATGATAAGCAAATTTTAAATCAAAGAAAATCTAAAATTCACGAAGATTTTAAAAAGGAGCTTGGATTAAATGTAGATAAAGTTAAAACCGGTTTTGGTACAACAAATGATGGGAATACTGCGAGACGGTTTTTCAGCAACATTGATGTCTCATCTAGCATAACGCAGGTTGACCCATCACTAATTAAAAATTTTGCTTTGATTTTAAAAACTATTTCAAGCAGTAAAACAATAAATATTATAAATTTTCAACAGCTGCTTAGAGAAACATGGAATTTATATGTTCAAAAATATTCTTGGTATTGTATGCCTGTTACTGTCCACAAAATACTAGTTCATGGAGCAGAATTTATAAAAAACTCCAAGATTCCAGTAGGTATGTTATCTGAGGAAGCTATAGAAGCCACTCATAAAATTTTTAGAAAAACTCGTTTAAACCATACTCGAAAAAATAGTCGTACAAATACTAATAAAGACCTAATAGAAAGAATGGTTTTGCAGTCTGAACCAAAGTTATCTATACATACTAAATTCATAAATTCAAATATTTATTTTACGGAAATGGGACCTATCCCAAAATTCGTAAAATTAAACACTAAAATTCGTAAATATTTAATAAGAAAAAAATCGCATATTTTCTATCAAAATTTTGTATTGGAATATTTAAAAACCAAAGAAAAAAATAATAAAATTTGAAAACAAATTCAAACACATGTGTGTTAAAATAAAAACCTATGATAATTTTTTCTGTGAACAAAAGAAACACGAATAAAATTTAGCTACCGCACAAGACGTCACCAAACAATTGAACTCATCTAACCTTCGCTTGCATGGTCGGTTGTTTTGGACCCATCTGACGGACTAGGCCATCGTTGTGTAAATGTAAGTAGGAATTGTATACAGACTTTGGATGGGTCGCACCTACATTGTCATTGGTCTCATATCGAAGTTGTATGGGATAGAACAGGTATGCAAAAGTTGGTACAATTGTACTTTCTTTAGTACTATTTGAAAGTCAAAAGTACAATAGCACCCCAATGACTTATTTAGCACTATTTTAAAATTTTTGAGAGTAACGGGGTTATTTTGAACTTGGAACGATTTTCCGTCGTCCCACGTCAAAATTTGTTGATAAGCAGATTGGTTTCGTCTGTGTGCCATTTTCAGTGTTCTCTTGAATGTTCAAGAAGGAAAATCGTTCCGAATTATTGTCTTTAACAAATTAAAATATATGTACCTTTTGTTCGAAGGTATAAATGAAAATAAACCGATACTTAATGATATTTCAAGCATTGCTAGAGAAATATTATCCATTCCACATTCATTTGCAAATATGGAAAAGTTATCTAAATATAATGAAAATCAAAAAGAGTTACACTGTTTCCAAACAAAGAATTTGGTAGGTCATCTAATTCGTGCTGATACAATTTAGAAATGACCAAGAGTTTGTATGTAGCAAGAAGCTATCCTTGAAATTAAACATTAATATTAATTGTAAAGTCTATCTACATATGTTATGATCCTGATGAAGGGGACCTTATCTTCGCAGCAATAATTTTCAGAAGAGCAAAAATAGCTGTTTTGAGTTAATTTTTAAGATTTTGAGACTATGGTTGGTATCACTGTTTAGGTATGTTCCCCCACTTTACAAGTTAGGGACTATTCCCTAAATTGACTTAAATGACTTAAAAAGAAATCTATATTTAGAGAGAAAGGAAGTTTCCTTCTCATATGAAATACAATTGGGAATTTAGGTTCTGTTTACCGAGATCCTATTTTTACACACAAGATTTTATGCTGTACTTTAGTTTTTCACTCGTAAAAACGAAAAACGACATTCCTTCCAAATTTTTATTTGGTTTTAGGAAATTTAACTAACTCAATTTCGGCATTCGGAAGATAAAGTCGCTTTTCATCAGGATCGTCACGACTTAGTGCAAATGCACTTCAATTTGCATTTTTTTAAATTGTAATTTTAAGTAAATATTTTAAGATAATGGAACAAGAATTTAGTACAATCGGACTGAAAAAAGTAAAATTTTTCTTGAAAATTAGTACAATTTGTAAAATCTCATTTTGCATCCCTGGAATAGAAACTTCACTGGGTTAATATCTCGGGAAGCTTTTACGGTAGAACTTTGAAATTTCACCTCGGTAGGGAGACCTTATTTTTCTATTTTCATTATTTTATGATTAAGTGAAGCAAAGTCATGAGGGGGTTAAAAACAGATCGAATGGGTTCTTGTAAATTTACAAACAACACTGTGTGGCCGGAACTTGGCCTGGAGCACTGCCGTGCGCCTAGATATGTAGTATCTAGTATAAATGACACTTGTCTCCATTATGCGCTTCACGGCGGGGCTAAAACGATATCATAAAAAACTTAAACATTGAGGTCGTTTATTTTAAACATAAGTCAAGAAACCTGATACAGTAGATTCAAATCAAGTTGAAGTGATAAAAAAGAATAAAAACGTTTACAATAGATAATGACCATTTCTAGAAATATTTGACCAACTTTACTCACAAAAGATTGTCTGAATTTACAAATCTTTTTTACAAAAAAAAAAAAATATATATATATATATATATATATATATATATATATATATATATATATATATATATATATATATATATATATATATATATATATATATATATATATATATATATATATATATATATATATATATATATATATATATATATATATATATATATATATATATATATATATATATATATATATATATATATATATATATATATATATATATATATATATATATATATATATATATATATATATATAAATTTGTTATTATATTCCTTAAGCTAAACAGCCATACACGCATGATTTGTTCGTCTGATTTGCTCATGTTCGACTTAAGTTTTTATATATGTAGGGTTGTTAACGAACAAATCAAATAGATGTTGAAAATCATCTAATTTGTTTTAATTTGACTTGTTTTTATGTTTATGGAATTGTTCGCGAATATTTGAGATTTTTTAATTGTAATTTTAGTTTGAAACACTAAATATGAGCTTATTAAATAACAAACAAGTTTTTAAATGTGCAGACTTTAAAGTATGAATATGTGCTTACGTTGTAAAATTTTAATAAATAACCAAAATCTCAATTGCACCACCCGCTTCGTCACTAATGTTTACTTATTAAAGTTAAGCACAAAATGATATGTTCGATGTGTATGGTGAAGTGATTTGCGAACAAATCATACGTATATGGTAAAAAAAAACCAATTTAGACAAAAAACTCCACTTCGACGGCGAGATAGTAGGTTAAAATATCCTACAAAAAAATGCCTCTTAAAATGTTATTATAAGCAGGGACGACCGTAACTGTTATGACTTTTTTCGAAAAAGTCAAATAATAATTGTTATTTTTTGACCAATATGTTTTCGGTCAAAAGATAATGGTTATTTTTTTACTATTATTTTTTAGGTGAAAAATAAAAGTTAAAATTTGACTGATATTTTTTTGGTCAAAAATAAAAGTTAAAATTTCAAAAAAGGACAAGTAATATTTGGAGCTAATAATCTCACATACTAATCAACATCGCACAGTGGTTTGTAGCAAAAAAAAATGGAAATAATTCAGTATCTTCGTAACTGCTGAAGCCAGTGACATGAAATTTTACATGGTTATAGCTGAGGTGTTGTCCGCCTTACGTTTGAAGAGGTTGGGGGTGCTGACTCCTGCGAAAGAGGCTCCAGGGGTTCCCAAAATTGGTAACCTCGGGTATGTCAAACTTTAAAAAAATCGCCAAAACTACATTTCTTGTCCGATTTCCAAACCGTTTCCCATTTTGGAATTTGCTATCACAGGTCAACATTTGCCTCAATTACGGTTTGAATTTCTCTCCGATAGTTCAAAAGTTACAGGCCTTGCAAAAAAAAAATTTGCAAATTTGTCAATCTTATTCTGGTATTTTTAAACTGTGAAGATGTCTTAAGTCGCAAAATTATACCAAAAATTGCACAATTCAACAAATATTTTCCAATTTATCGAATAAATTTATCTTAATGGAGTGAGAAATGGCAGCAGTTTCAATTTTACACTTCAGTATTTTAATTATAAAAAATAAGTTTCTTCAAAGACCTTCACCAAATTAACATGATTTGGATAGAGGACAAAAAAAAAACAAGCTAACAAGATAAACTCTATCTATAATAGTTCGCCCACAGTAACCCCTAGAATATGATGATTTTTAAAAATATTTTTCATGTTTGCATGAGTGGTACAAAAATTACAAAGCTGCGATCTTAACTTCTCAGCTATATTTGATAGCAATTTTCCACATGTGTGCGATAATGGCCCCCGCGACTAGTATAGTCAGGAGAGGAAAAATACCGAAAAAATGCAGATTTTCATATGACTTTTGTTATTACTAAAACAAACTTACTTCGAATTGTATTTGGTCCAAGCTTCTTACTGTTTTTTATTAGTAACTATACCATCTTAAAACGCTGAAAATTTCATAGCAGTATCTCAAGTAGTTTTTAAGATATTGCTGGTCAAAGATTAAAAAAATTAACGAAAAACCTGAAATTTTACTAAATTTTTCATATTTTTCCTTAAGTGACCACAAATTTTGCGAAACTCTAAAAACAAATAAAAAAATCTTAATCTACAGGTCTCTACCTTTAAAATTATGTAAAATTTTCCAAACAAAAGCCTAATACTTTGTCTGTTATAGCGCGTACAATGTACACACTTATTTAATAATTTGCTGGTAATATAAAATGTGAAATGTGTGTGTGTAAATGTGTAATGATAATTTTACCTATTCACATTTTATATTTCTACTGGAAACCAGCCGCTATATCGCCGTCGAATGGGAGGTTTTTGCCCCTTTTTAAATGCTTCTTATATATTTTAATTTATGTTTATGCGTTTTTTGCAAAAGTGCAGCAATAATTAGACTTTTTTAAAAATAAAAATGATGTTGCAAAAATTGAAGTGAGGTTTTGTCCTGATAACGATATGACATTTATCATGACAAAAATTTATCGTATATAGACTCGCTGTAATAACGTCTTTATACAAAACTGAGCGAAACAGAGAAACAAGCCATCGCACAGTGGTTCCACTTGGAAAAAAAGGGTAATAAATATGTATCTTTGTAGCTTGCGATCCGATTACAAAACGATGTATGTGAAAATCATAGAGGAGGACCTAAACTTTACGAATAATGAAACTTAGACCATAATATTGAAACACACGGTGAGCTAAAGCGTGTCAAAGTTGACAACATCAGGAATAGAAACTCTGTTGGCTTGATAACTTTAACAAATATTATCCGATTTCAATGAATTTAAGCTTGTTGTAAAGCTTATTGAGAGACAATGAAAGACACTTTGTTTCATTAAGATATCCCTAATATATAAAATTTTGGTTTTTGGCCGCTACTTTGTTCCTGATTGCGTAAATATTTGTGATAGTAGCACAGCCAAAACTTTCAAAAAAATATTTTATGATTTTAAACAAAATCCTTGATAATATGCAGAAGAAATTTTTAAGTTATCTCAATTCATGTAGCCGTGAAAAAAATCAAAGTCTAGACTTTGAAATGAGGGTGAAAAGTGGCTAAATTTAGACAAAAATAGACCTTCGTTTTTCTTGAAATTTTTTCAAAATTTAAATTTTTTCTTTTCAATATTTCAAAAGAACAGACTTCAAATATGGCTGCAGCTGAAATTTGAAATCAATTAAAGCATGCACGCTACATCCAGTATTACAAGAATATAGTGAATTGTTCTGCGAAATTATAAGCTAGTTACTTAAGAAAAAAACGCCCATCGAGTTTACATTTACGGTCCTTTTCACAATGTGTGATTAAAAGCTAACGACGACTTTAACGGCAAGTTCGACACACCAAACTTGCCGTTAAAGTTCATGTTAATTCTTAATCGTACATTGTGAAAAGGACCGTTAATATAATTAATCTGGCTTTTAAGTGTTACCCGCCCGGTCAAAAATGTGGGCAGGAAAACAGATTTTCTAAAAAAATGTAAAATTTTTAGTAGCGTTTTATTTACTTCATTTTTTTAATTTTTATATCTTTACATTGAAATCGGATAATATTTGTAAAATTATGAGGTCAACAAAGTTTATCATACCCGATATAGTTCACTTTCACACCCTGTATGTCGCCGTGTGTTTCAACAGGTTGGTCTAAGTTTCATCATTCGTAAAGCTTAGGTCCTCCAGTATAAGTTTCACATACATCATTTTGTAATCGGATCGCAAGTTTCAAAGGTACAGACTTATTACCCTTTATTTCAATTGGAACCACGGTGTGTCGTAAGTTGGCTGCGCTCTGTTCTATTTCATTTTAAATGTGCACATTAGGGTGGCATTAGAATCTATTTAAGAAACTAAGTTGTAGATTTTCATAAAAGCCAAGACGCACTATTGTGGAGAGAAAGTTCGATGCTTTTGCGCTCCTTCTTCTAAAAATTGGCGAGGGTGCTATTTTAAATATGCTTAACTATATCCAAACATTTTTTGTTGGAAAAATACAAACTTTACTTTCATGTTGGAGAATTCGAAAACTCTGTCATTTGTGAACCGATTTTTAAAAAAAAATTATTTTTTGGTTTGAAATGGTTTGCTTGCGGCTTAGTTTCATATTTTTTTTTTCAAAAATCGGTGGCGACATTTGCTAACGACCCAACCACAATTGCTTAACTCTGTCATTTGTGAACCGATTTTGAAAATTCTTTTTTTGTTTGAAATGTTTTGCTTGCAGTTTGGTCCAAAAGTTTTTTTGAAAAATGTGGGGGGCGTGAAGGAGGTGGGAGAATTTTAGTCCCCCGCGCATAACTTTGTCATTTGTCGACCGATTCTTAAAATTCTTTTTTGGTTTGAAAGGGTTTGCTTGCAGTTACGTTCCATACTTTTTCCACAATCGGTGGGGACTTTGAATAACCCTTAGAATATTTTATTCGATCTTAAATTCGATTTCACTGTATTGTGCGATTTATATAACATATATTTGGCTATTATTAGTTTTATGAAATCGAGCGATTTGAAATCGATTAATTTCCATCACATACCAGAATACCTAAACACATACCTTTTGTATGAGACAAAACAAATAATTACACACAAAAAATACGTTACAACACTACAAAATATGAAAAAAATTTGTTATCTCGGTTAATCGACTGAAATTAACCGGTTTAACCGTTAACCGAAAATAGCCAATTTTAGATTAATCGGTTAGATAGTAGTAATTAAATGGTTAACCGATTAGCTTTTAACCGAATGAATACCCTAGTGTTGTATGAAAATTGAAATTTTTGTCAATCCTCACTTAATTACGAATAAAATCCACATTTGTCCATCGATTTTAATGATACTCGTATATGGCTTATTTTATCCCTAACATAATTAGCTTTCTGATAAAAGATTAAAATGTGAATTTTTTTTTTAATTTTTGAACATCTTTGAAACAGTTGGAAGTATAAAAAAAATTGTAGATAAGTGACTTAAAGATTATTTTTATTTCACACAGTTTAGTGGATTAATTATTCTAATCGGCCAAACGGTTCTCGAGTTAGGGAAAAATATACTGATGTATCTATCTAGTGGATATATTAGTCATGCCCATAAAAAAAGTTGAGCCCGATAGAAAAAAACTAAAAACATATTTGAATTTAGCGCACAAAACGCACAAGTCAAAAATTTAAGGTAAAAATCGACTTCAGTGGACCCGTACCAGCTCACCAGTAAAAGTACACTTTCGTCGCTATAAGCAGATTTAAAGACTCTTTTATGGCGAGTAAATTAAGGCAAAGAAAAACACATTAGCCCAATTCACAATTTTGTGCAAATGGTTTTGCATCGTAGCATTTGCAAATTGGTAAAGTATATTGATACTCACCACTTAGCAATTGTTAGTGGTGAGTATCAATATACTATACCATTTTGCAAATGCAACGATGCAAGACCATTTGCATAAGATTGTGAATTGAGCTATTATATTTACGCGTATTTTGAATTTGATGTGTGAAATTAGAGAAGCATATGCAAATATTCTAAAACCGACATAAATTTAATCTCGTTTTTGGAAAAATTCATAGTTTCTTAATGTGAAAAACCCACAGCATGCATTACGGACACGCCATTTTGTATGAAGAGAGTGTAAACAGTATTTTCGTTCTTCATTTTCAACACATAATGGACAGTTTTACACAAAAAAAACTTATGTACATTTATTTATAGTCTATTAGATCATGCTGAATCAGTTTTATTTGAAAATTTATACTTTTTTATTTATACGGACACGAAAAAAGCATTTGAAATGAGAATTACCCATTTAAATAATATTAAAATAGAAAAGTTATCAGATAACACACAGTACAGGCGACTTAGAAATCGTCAAAATTAGCAAAAGTTAATTTGATTTTTGCAAAAAAAAAAGTGCTATGTAAATTTAAATGATGCCAGTCAACAACGCCAGCCACCCAGACTTTAGTCAACGGGTACTTCAACAAATCAAAATACCTCGTACATACTTACTACACTCACTCATATTGAGGTTTACAATGGCATTATAAAGAAAATTATGTTTTTGACCCCCTATAAATTGATTCTACTCAAATTGTATTTTATTTAAACAGTGAAAAAAAATCAAACACAGATTTTATTTTGTATTAAGTAATTGTTATTATAAGCGACATAAGATACATGTTTATTTATTTTGTATTTACTTATTTTAAATGGCAAATTAAATGCAATTCCTTTTTTTATTCTATTATTTATTGCATTTTTATTTACTAATTTTTTTTTGTTATATTAAGTTACGGCCATACATTTTTTTATTATAATTGAATATTAAATTAAATAAATATTAAACTTATTGGATAGAAATAATATTCTTTGGAAAAAAGGCTAATGAACTACATACAATAGGGAAGCTTGTAGATGCAAAATATTTTTTAATTAAAAAATCAACTTTAAACTAACAAAATTATGCATGACTGTTATTAAATTTTATTAAAGTACTTATTGCAGGGTGACTTGTTAAACCAACTCATGACCATTCTTATTTAAAGCTCATTATGTTGAATTAAATTCAATTCAAATTCAATTTGAATTTCTATGACAATCGTTTAAAAACTGCAAAAAATTAAAGCGAATTAAAACCAACTCATACATAGGCTGTTTCTAAACCTACGTGCGAGTAATTCTGGAAAAGTTCCCAGCATATAAAGGCCCGAAATTTTCCAATTTCTTTTAATAGTAAAATTAAAAAGTCAGTAAGACAATAAAATTATCTTTAAGCCGAGAAAACATTGTTTCTAAATCTGCAAATTAGTTTCAGAGAAATCGTAAAAGTTCGGGAATAAAAATTAAAAATTTGATAAACACCCCTCTTTATTGTAGAAAATAGTGTGTTGTTTCTAGAACCCAAAAAATCGACTTGAGTGGAAAATTTGTATGGAAACCATTTGAAAAACTAAATGTTTTTATACGAATTGTTCGCATAAGTATTTTTGAGAAGCGCCAAATAATCATTTGGCCATAATGAAAAGTTTAAGCCCTGTACAGACGTTTGTCAGATCTTGCAATATTTTCAGATCTGGCAATGTTCTGGCAATTTACTGACAATAAAAAATTGTCAGCACAAGGTATATTGTTAGTTCACACGGTTGTATAAAAGTTATCAGAAAAGCTCACAGTTTATTGTCAGACAATTAACGACAATAAGGCCCTTATTTTGTAAAAAGCAGGCGCTTAACGTTGAAAAAATTTCAAATTACAAAAACAAAACACATTGAAAATATCTCAACGCTTAGCGTTGCCTGACAATAGCTCTGTTCCAGATGGATAACGAAACAGTTGGAACTTGTACAAAGTTGTCCAAAAGCGTTCCACATAACAATTTTTGTACAATTTTGAGAACGAATGAGAGAGTAATTTTTTTTTCATTTCCTGTCCAAAGTTGTACGAACTTGTTCTTTTGGGTAAGTTAGGACAATAATAAAATGATCAGCTGTTTTTTACTTACATAAATAACAATTGAAATTTATCAAATAAATAAAACCTTAAAATAAGTTGTCCATTGTGAAACAACTATTTTTAAAATATTTAAAGGGAAAATATTTATAGTTTATTTGCTAAAGTTAGTAGTTAGGTTGTTATTTCTTATTTTAAATATAGAAAAGCGTTTGCTTTTATAGATTTTGCCAGTGATGCACTATTTCGTTCGCACTAAGAATGCATTACATTTATTACGAGATTTAGGCCCATTATTACAACTCGCCAATAGATAAAGGCAGCATTTTGTCGGACGGATAAACAGTTTATTATTATTACAAATTTATTTTAACCTACCAGGGAGGACGACCTTGCCTTTAACTTATCGCTCACTTTCAATTAAAGTAAAGTTGTAATAAGGACAAACTGTTTATCCGTCCGACAAAATCATGCCTTTAACTATTGCGAAGTTGTAATAATGGCCCTTAAACGATTAAAATCGCGAACTTAACTTTAAAGCTCATAAGTTGGCACTATTGAAATGTTTGGACTTAAAATTGTGGTTATCGCGTTCCAGATATTTTGAGCAACTTCTATAATATGAGAGCGTAAATGTTGAGTTTACTCTCATTATTCCAAACTTATCCGAAGTCATGTTGAACCCACCTAATATTTTCAGTAAAAAATTGGCGTTTCACACGATTGTCAGATGCAAAAAAAAATGTTCAAATCTGTTGTTTGGCATTGCCAGACTCAAATAATTTAACAGAAATTATCAATTACACTAGTTTACAAATTTTCAACTTTTTGCCATCAGCTCAAAAATGAAATGTTTTCTAAGCTAATTTGGGGTCGCTGAACACGAATATGACATTCATTTATTTTTCTCAAGAAGCTTTTTCGAGATATTCGCGAAAAACATGTTTTTTGCAGTTTATAAAGCTATTTCCAAAAACCTTGAGAACTGCTTATTTGAATTACGAAAATTTAGCACTGCTGCAGATATGTTTTTCCTATTTCAGCGCATATTCAAAATGTGGTGATCGCATCAAAATTCACTGAATTACTGGTCTTTAGATTTGAAAAATTTTTATTTTTTCTATGTTTTTTCAAATTTTATCATTTTAAGTCGCAAAATAAAATTTTCAAAATTTATTTTCGGCGCACATCTTAAAGAAAATTTAGTTGCAAATATAGCAAGCGTAAAATTGGTTACATGGGACAATATATGAGAAAGTTACAACAGATTTAGCCTGAAAACACACCAAATACGACAAAACCTTTTTGTCTTATACGTCAAATACACTCGTATGATTATAACCCTACGTCTATACCTGATATATTTTTATCATGACAAATGTCAAATTCCATATAGGAAAAACCGCTAACATAAAACAAATTATTTTTCAATATAAAGTGTGACTTTTGTCATGATAAAAATATATCAGGTATAGACGTAGGGTAACGCACATCAAAAAATATGTTGGTGTGGGTTGTCTCATAAGAACTAATGTTCTGTTGTCGTATGCGTCACAAAAAACTGTTTTGTCATATTCCGTGTGGGTTCAGCATTCATCAAAATTTTAATTTTCATTCGTTGGTCTTCATTTCAGTACGAGTTTTTGCTTATAAGTCATTATTTTACTCGTTTGAAAAAGAAAGATCGCCATATCGCATATCAAAATTATCAAATAATTAAAATTGCTATGAAAGACTTATGGCAAAACAAGTGGAAAAATGGTGCTATGTGGTGTTTTATGCATATTAAATTCTTCTTAATGTTATAAAATCGCTCATTATTGATATTTTCTAATGAAATATTGCAGTTATATATGAAGTTACGTAATTAATAATCAGCAAGTATACAAAACTATGATTTGCTTCGAAGAATCATCGGAATTCCAAAGAAAGTTCCAACAAATCTCAGAAATAGGTCGATTTCAAGGCGTGCACGCCCACCAAAATTAAATTTTGCAATATGAGAAACTAGCCCCAAATTGTAAAGAAAGTAAAAGACTCGGGGAAAAACGCGAAAATTATGAACATTTGCAAAAACTTGTTAAATTTTTAAAGATTATAAAGCGCAATATTGATTAAAATTCCTTAAAAATGTAATAAAAGCAAAAAATTTTGAAAATTACGCCTGTCGCGAAAAAAAAGTGAAAATTCGCGAAAAATTAAAAAATTTTAAACAAGCCATTTACACGATTTTTACCAAATTTTTTGCATTCTTCACAGTTTTTGCGCTTTTTAATCAAAATTATTAAAAAGCGCAAAAACTGTGAAGAATGCAAAAAATTTGGTAAAAATCGTGTAAATGGTGAAAATTCGCAAAAACTTGCTAATAACGGCATGATAACAAAGTCTATTATTCCTTAAAAATCCGCAAAACTGTAAGGAAGCTGAAAACTTACAAAAAGTCGCTTTTATGGCGAACTTTACAAAAATTCGCGAGAAAATCGGAAACAATCCCTAAAATAGATTACTCAAAATGAGCCCAGCAAAAACTTTTCTGGTTTTTGTAATGGGTAGTACTTTATTAATGGGTTACAAAGTAATGAGTTGTACTTATTTATCTTATTACTATGCTTTAAATTAGAACTACTACCTACTTCTTAATAAAATTAGTACGTATTTTTCTCACTATCTGAAAGTAGATACCACTTTTTAAGTCAACATGTGTTTGTATATGAAAACTACTTTTTGCCGCCTAAACTTACAAGTCAACAAAAGCTGAGTGGGTAAAGTTCTTCTCTTCAGATCTAAACGAGCACAGCTTCGTATCCCAGCTGTGTTAAAAAAATGAAAAAAATTTTAAAATATAAATAAAATATAATGCGTATAATTCTATTTGCCTACGAGTAAGCAAAGTTTTTGCTAGGGAATTGACTATATAGAATTGACATATAAAATACGACAAAATAGCGATATAATAAATTTGTCTGTTCACAGCCACATAAGCAAGTATCGTCTTTTTTAACGATAAACCATACGACTGAGCTTGGGAATTGAACAAAAATAAAATTTTAAATATAAAGGCTTGCAACTCAGTGAGTTTTTATCTGATCAACACAGTATACATATGAACTGAAAGAGGAAAAACATATCTATGCAACAGTGCAAAATTTGCATTTTCAGGTAAACAGTGCTCAAGATTTTTGGAAATGGCTTTATAAACCGCAAAAAACACGTTTTTCGCGAATATCTCGAAAACGATATCAGCAGGTTTGTCAGCGCTACTTTTACTCCATAATAGTAGAAACCTGCTTTATTGGAAGCAATTTTTTTACTGGGTAGTTTCTTTTATTTTCCTTTTTCCCTAAGTCGCAGTTTACACTAGGCAAGTCTTATTGGTCAGCTTCTTATTCAGCTGTGAGAAAAACAGAGAAATGTGTAATCATTTCTCTATCTTTCTCACAGATGAATAAGAAGATGATCAATAAGACTTGTATCGTCTAAACGTGAACTAAAAAGATGTGTGCAGTGGTGCCAATAGAAAGAAGTCTCTGACACTGACGCCATTGTCAGATGCAGAAACTTCGCATATCTGACAATTAGAAAATTTCTGACAATGGCAGCGCGATGTGTTCACACGATTGCCAGATGTCCTAAAATTTTTTGTCAGCAGGTAGTGTTAAAATCGACTTACAATGCTTTTTCTGGCAACGTTGTCAGACAAAAATTTTCAGTTCACACTATTGAAAGAAATTTTTAGCACATTTTAGTCCCCGTCCAGACTTGCAATTTTTGTTGCAGAAACTCTTAAGCTTATTAATGAGAAAGGTGAGAAGATTGGGGAGGGGTACACAGTCCCATGTGCTCTGTAATTATTTTGCTTTGAAATTCGCACTGTCAATTTGAAGTTTGCTGTAGGGGTATTTGACGTTTTATTTCATTCTGTATAAAAAAATTGAAAAACTAGAATTTCATAATGTGGACACTAATGCAATTCTGCAGCAGAATTTAAAAAAAATTGCTGCAACAAAAATTGCAAGTCTGGACGGGGACTTACTGACAATATTGTAAGATCTGGCAACCGTCTGAACATAGCTTTAGTATGACTGCCGTCTGGAGATATGAAAAGTATATCGATGCAAAATTGAGATACAAAAAAAATCCAAAATTTGAAGAGGTATAAGAAAAACGATCGGAATGCAAGTACGGAATTCAAACTACTCCAATCGGATTGTTCGACATGTCTGATAAAGACATTTTCAAAATGGTTTACAAATAACCATTAATAAGGAAAAACATTAAAAAAGGCTTTTCAAAATTAAATTAATAGTTCTTATTTTATGCTCAATCTTCTTTCTAATGTAAGTTTTTTTTAGCAAAAATAATTTTTTTAATTATCTAATTATTGAATTCTGTTCTGTGTTTCGTTTGAAATGAAAATAATATGAATTTACTTTTAAACTGTCATGATAACTATTTTGTATAACACAAATGACGTTAAATTTACCTTATTTTCATTTTGAATGAAAATCACCCCTATTCTGCGTTTCGATTACGTTCCCGCATTCAGTTACGATCGAATCGAAAAATGGTATTCCAAAGAAAAACCTAATCGAAAGAAAAAGAAGAAGAGATGAGTATGCTTAAAGCAGCTGCTTTGCTACGAAACGTAGAAACAGAAAAAACAAGCAATTTTGTAAACATTGTAATTGTTAAATTGTAAAAAGTTAAATTTAGTGAAAAAACTGATAAATATATAAAAACTAAATATGGTGATAGCTTTAATTAAATAAACACATCAGTTAAGTGCAGAAAGAAAGAAAGAAATAAAGCCCGACTGAATGAAAATTAAGCAGTGTTTGTGGCCAAATTATTCCAGTAAGAGGAATCTTGTCCCGGCGGAGGTGATAAATAAAATGAAACTTTAATACTGTGAAAACCGTTATTAAATAAACACACTGCACTTCTTCCTTGGGACGCTTATGACATCCACACGCAATATCATCCTCCGTTGCCATTAAATTCGCCAGCTTTTCATATTGCTCAGGTTGTTGTGTTTTTCGACCTACAGTAAATTAAATAAACCTCTAAAATTTGAAAAAATAATAAAAAATTTATTGCAAAATAAATTTATTGCATTTTTTACTTACAATTTATGTTAATTGGACACTTTTTTAACCACACAAATAAAAATGGAAAAACTTCCCGTCAGTAAATAAACAACTTGCAAAAACGTTGGTTGCTACGATCGTAATGCAGAATACATACAATCGAAAAAGAAATCGAAATGACACTGGGGAACGGAACGCAGAATACCAAAGTTGCCAAACGTAGAAAATTTCGATTCGAATCGTAACGCAGAATAGGGGTGAATAATTCCTATATTTTATGTATAAAATGCTTTGAAACTACATATCATATTTATTATCAAGATTATAAGCTACAGTAAAATCTTTATATGGATCGAGTTTATTATCAACAAAATAAATAATAAAATCACAAACTGCTGTGTTCAGGCTAATTAATGGGGTTCTAATCGTCAATAATAGACATTTTAACGCATGGCTGCACATTCTGTAAATCGAACCGATTTAAAATTACTTTTATCTAAAAAATCCACTAATATACGCCTGCATTAACAGCCAACGAAATGCAGGCATATATGTATATTAGCTAGCTCACAGCAAATAATTATGTACATATATTTTATAAACATAAATTCCTTAAAGTATCTTTAATAGATTATCACATTTTGTTTATAATTTTGGTGTTCACGAAACATTCGGTAACTGTTTACTCGTTAAATTGGTAAAATTTCTCATATATTTCGTTGTCAAAAATTGTTAAAATAAAATGTATGAAAAATTTTACCCATTTAACAAGTAAACAGCTACCGAATGTTACGTGAACTCCGCCAATATAACTAGTTGAAGCCGGTAAAATTGTTCTATTACATACTTCGCACAGGATATTAATATCGTAGCAATGCATGAGACTGTTTATAAAAGTCTAGGAATACCGATTCGCATGCGAAATGTTTTATAGCTCTAGATCACTTTCTAAGGTGTTTATTTAATGTTAAAGGTCGATTTTAATAATCCTGAATACATCTGTGCATTAAAGGGCTTGATTTAATGCTGCATCAACGAAAAGAGTGAGTATGGGATAGAGAAAGCATAGATATGGTTTGCAAATGTGCAATTTATTTACTACCGAAGCGTATTGATACAAGTCTCCTTATCATTACAACAACGTACATACAAATTTGTTGTAGGAGTATTTTTTAATTGCCAGTTGACAGTTGGGGTAAAAGTTTTATTATATTTCATATGGAGTTTGACGAATAGGGTAATTCAGCTGACAATCAGATACGCTAATAAGGCCACCTGGTATCAATTCGCCTTGTTTACTACTCTTATGTACTTCATAATTCAATAAAAAATCAAATTTAAGGAAAATGTATTTTACATATAAATATGTATTTAAGCGTCTTTTAGGACAGCATACATAAGTGACGCCTTTTTACGTTATGATAATGACAACGTGGTATATAAGGCACAACTAGCTCTGCGATGTTCAAAACAAACACTTTTTATTTAAAGGTAGCCCGCAATAAATTATATAGTGCATAAAGTGGATTCTCTGAATTATTGCAATAAATAATCAAATCTGGCAGCTCTGCGACTAATTAGCCTTCGCTTGGACGTTAAATTCCGTAATAGCAGCCGTTCATTATTATGTAAGCCATACAGCTAGTAATCACGTTGTATGTTTGTCCCACAAATGATACAATTTAGTGTGCGATCTCACGCACAACTTCATTTTGCAACCAAGTAAAGATCTCCCATTTTATGTTGTCCTCAAATAATACACATATTCAATGTTTACTGCAAGGTGGTCACAACAATACTAAACACATATGCTACATAAAATGGTATGCGATAGACACACAAACGTTGTGACAGTGTTGTACAACATGGTACATGGTAGAATAATACAGGTAGTGGTGAAGCGTTAACGAACTTTTTTTTTTGGGTTCGACTCTGTCAAAAGTTGTTTATATTATACCAACACACACCCACACTACTCAAAAAAAACATGGCGAAGTAAACACACACATGTGTACATATAAATTTTTTTTCAAATTTTCTTTTGTGCTTTTTGACAACCTCGAACATAAACAACAATAAAAAGCTGTGTTGTTTTTGCTGTTGTTGGGTTGTTGTAGCTTCGCTACTACCTGTAGTATAATTCTACCATGACATGGTAAAAAATCAAAACTTTTTGATCTTTCGTACAACCCATGGTAGAATAATATACAAGGTAGCTCTGGAACGCCAGCTGATTATTTTTTTATGTGCTTTTTTCGTGGTACGAGCTTTCAAATGTTGTGTATATGTTAAATAACTGTGTTGCACACACAATACCACTCGTATATTTGCTGCACACACATACCCTTTCTATTAATGTTTGACATTTCCTACCACACAATGTACATTTGCATTAGTTATGCGGCTACCCTGCAGACAAAGTAAATAGTATGTAGTTAGAACTATACTAGTTGCTTTTTTACTCCAGACTATTTGCCTATCTGTCCTATTTTCATATGTCGAACTATCGATTTTAACATTAGGTTGTCATAGGAGCTCAACTAGGTCATTTGTATACAGTTATATCCCAGTTGGAATCCTAGTTGTTGTAAACTAGTGCTCTTACTAGTTTTTGATTTAGATTTTGTAACTCTTAAAAAAAACTTTGGCGCAACCAGGCTACGAACACACATTCTTCATATTTCAAGACAAGTACTCTACCCACTGAGCCACTTTCTACTTATTTTTTTAAGATCTAAAATATGTTTAATATATATAATATATAATTTAATATATTAATATATAAAGTCGTGTACCTGAAATTTTTTTCCTTTTTTGACTAGTGTCGTTACTACTCTTGCTACAACTAGGAATGTGAATGTCCTTTTTTGACCAGTAACATTACAACTAGTAATATGACTGTCCCAAAGCGTATCTAGTTGTAACTTTAGCTGATGGGTACCTGTTATATTATTCTAACATGGTACAACCAACACACAACTTAATACAACGAGGCCACAAACCAGAGGCAGGCGATGCTTGTCATGGCCCACGAGGTTCGTCAGCTAAATTGTATATGTACACAATACAAACAATCAAAATAAACTACAACAACAAGAGTCAGTTGTACCCGGGGTTGCCATATTTTTTTCTCGAAAATTTTCAAAATACAGAATAAAAATCTTATTTTTCCTTTAAAAATCTTCTTTTAGCTACAATTTATAACTAAAAAGCATGAAGTATTTACATTGAGGAAAGAGATTATCAAGTTCAAACCCTGCTGGACTTTAAAGGAAGAAGTTAAATACCCATTTTCCTTGATTTACACGTTCGTGCGATTTGAATATTTTGATATTTTTTAATGAAAAATCGAATAAATAGAACAACAGGGTAAGACGTTAAAAAGCTAATTTCGTATGAACGATCATTTGAGTATAATACCATACAAAAGCATGGACGCACTTTGTCTTAAAAATGTTCTTTATAGCTCAGAGTCAACGAATCTTATTTGTAAAAATCTGCTGAAATCTCATAAAGAATTTTTTATGAGCAACAAATCGCCTGAGGCTAGATTGATTGCAAAATGTCTTTAGTTAAATGTTTATAGGACAGAAAACATAACTGCTGATACAGCTGCTTAATTCAAAATTTGACATTTCAAAACGTGCGTACAAAATTCAAAGCGATATAAAGCAAATAAATATTGTTGAAAGACGTGCAAAACAATCGAAAGCAGTACCAGGCATATAGAGACAAATTAACTCATCCTAAATTGCCGAGGACTGATCTAAAGTCTTTGTCAGAGTGCTCTTTATAGTGTTAACCAAGGCATAGTTGTGCCAATACGTTCTTGGGATTCCAAAAAATGTAGCGAAAGTTTTTAAAAAATTCATTTGATATTTGAAGGAGGTGAAGCAGCGAAAATAGGCAAAAAATAATCACCTGCCGCCTAATTCCGTAATTCGCCAAAGCTAAAGCTAAATCTCGATCGCTAAAATGCTGAACAAATACAAAATTAAAAATTTTTGGCGATGACATAAAACGATAAAATTTCGGTGGATTAAATTTTTAAGACATTCTAAAATTTAGCAATACACGTTGTAAAATTGTATTCGTAGCCAAAAATTGATAGATCGACTTTATAGATTTTTAGCGATAGAGATTTAGCTTTAGCGAGTTACAGAATAGGGGGCTGATGTATGCTCCCCTTGGTTTTAATGATGTCAAAATAAATATTTTAGCTAAAAAATATGTTTTTTCTGAAAGTAACTCCAATTAAGAGAGAAAAAGTAAAAATTTTATAAAAATATTTCTTAAGGGTAAAAATCTTTTTATCTTTTCGTCTTATTTGTCTTGTTGATCAGCTTCTTATTTAGCTGTGAGAAAAATAGAGAAATTTGTATACATTTCTCTGTCTTTCTCACAGCCGAATAAGAAGCTGATCAATAAGGCTTGCATCGTCTAAACGTCGACTAAACAACAAATTATTTATCATTTACACCCCTTTCGCACTAGCAAAGTTTAGTTTGCAAAGTTTTCATTCAGACGGCAGAAAGACAGAGAGGAGAAGTATTCCTCTCTCTGTCTTCCTACCGGCTGAATGAAAACGTTGCTAGTGCGAAAGGGGTGTTATTTAGTTTTCTCCTTGCCTGTATCGTGATACAATAATACAGGTACATGCAATAGAAAATTTTTCTCATCTTCATGTGAGTTGCAGGGCTGCTAATTGATTTTGATGAAAAATCTGCACTTTTTGAGGAAAAAATCGGCGTTCAATTCGAAAAATCGGTATAAATAAAACGAAGCATTTTTCGTGGTTTTTGTTAATTTTTATTACTAAGAAAACTAAAAATAGCAATCGCCAGTATTATCGTGTGGTTTATAAACATAAATGGATAGCATAAAAATGATTTTACAACCTTAAATACATTCCATGGAATATAAATGGATTTCAGAATGAAAACATTTCGGAATTTATCATAGTCAAAACTATTGGTTTTATTAGTTTCAAATAATCTTTAGAATAAAGAATGCCTTCTAAAGATTAGTTTTCTACGGAACATCGAAATTTAGTTTAGTTACCCCCTTAGAATAGCGATAAGTGTGCAAGACTATAGTTTAATAGCTAGACTGTAGGTGAATAGCTATTAACCGGGTGGACGTAGTTTCGATTCTTGCCAAGCCTCTAGGTGTTTCTGCAGAGAAGCTCAAGAAAGCCTTACCCATTTTGTGTAGGAAAATATTCAGGGCAGAGAAGCACAATTTGTTTCATAAATTCTGCTAAAACTGGAAAAGCCTTTGTGGAATCATCATCAGAAATTGTTTGACAAAAATATATAAATTATTTTCAATTAAGTTATGAGTTTAGTCGAAATTATGGGTTTATATCCAAAGAAATTTTAATTATTTGGCTTGAGTTTGGTTTTAATTTAATTGTTCAAATAAATTATATTTTTATTTAGAGATAAATGTGAAACATGCAGACAAAGGAAATTTTGACTGCGCGGAAGGTTGAACTGAAGTTTCGATAGCTCCCGCTGATCCCATCAGAGTTCTTTACCGATTAGACCACTCGACCAAAGTCGGTGGGTTTGCAGTCAAGAGCTGAATATCATCTACTTTTAATCAATTCATACTGTGACTCTTAGAGTTGTATTTCATTTGATAGTTATTGATAGTCAGTTTTTCCTTTGTCTTGTGTTAAGCTTCTTTTTATTATTTCTCTATTCTAGTATGAATTAGTCCATGTCCATATGAATCAACTTTTGCTTCTGCAACTTTCTTAAATTTTCTTTTGAAATTCTTGCTGCCCAGCTTTTGTTTTTTACATAGAATTTGTTGTTGCTTAATATTACGAAGAAGAAAACAAAAGAGAGTTGCATGTACACGAAGCAGTGTACCCCTTCCCTATCTTCTCACCTCTCTCTCCCATAAACTCAAAAGTTGCGCAGCAAAAGTTGACTCGTATGGACATAGACTTATCATTGATAATTACAAGTACTAGAGTGTGTGAATGTTTGTTTGCTCAGTTTTATTTGAACATGAATACGCATTTGGTAGGTGCCTTTAGCGGTAAAGACACAAAATATACAGAAATCACAATAGTGACAGGTAAAAAACGCTATAATCAGGTTTTTCAATTGTTTTTAAGGCTCTGTTAAAAAGAGACAAATATGGCAACGAACAGAAGGAAATAAACGAAAAAGAAAAAATTTTCAAATTTTACTCACTGAATAACACGCTAAAAATTTTTCAATTCTAATAAAATTAAATAATTATGCCTTATTATTAAAAACATATTGTGAAAAAAGAATTGTGTGTATATAAAAGTGTCGTAGATTTGTTTTATTAATGTGCGTTTTTTTTGCAATTACTTTGTGGTGGTAGGTTTTTTTTATACAGCGTGTTGATACACACACATGCACATGATTTATTATTTGTGAGATTTTGCAGTAATTATAAAGATAAAATGTAAAAGATGAATGAAAATGAACTGTATTTAATTAATAAATACTATTTTCAATGTGAATTGTGGAAATATATGCATATTTAATTAGTTTTATTCATTACAAATTTAATTCGGGTGGAAAGGCGCTGCAAAAGAAAATGAAATTTAAAGGGACTGTGTAAGCGATCAAATATATATTTCGGTTTGTGTCACTTCTGTGTATTTTGTGGTAATGAGCTCTGATGATATTAGCGGGAGCTATCGAAACGTCAGTTAGCACATTGAAAATCACAAATGTTTCTATCTCTGCATTATTAACTATTTCGCTTTTTAATTTCTAACATACCTCTCAGAGAGTTTGATCATTGCTACTGTTCCTTAAAACAAAGGGCTTACTAGAATTTACCCATCGATAGAGAAAAAAATGGTGATTCCTACAGTATAAAAAAACGTATTGAAAAAAAATGTGTCTTGGTGTAGTTTACCTCGCACCTACAGATATTTATTTTTGGTTAAAAAAAATGTGGAACGAAAGTACATATGTACATTTATAAGTGCCTGGGTGTATTCATTTAATTGCTATTCACATATTTCGGAACGCTATTTTTGGAGTTCTTATACCAACCAGAGTTTTTCCTATTCCCCGTTTCCCTATTCTACATAAAATCCCCCTCGGGAAAATTTTCTCTTTTCCCATTCCTCCTATTATAAATTACAATCTCCGCGGGAAAAATCTCCCAGGGAAAAATGTAAGTATTCTAAATATGAGGGAGAGGGAGAAATTCTTGCGAGTTTTTTCTCCAAGCATTTTGAAGGAAACTAATGCAAAAATTTTAAATTCAAATTAAAAAATGTTGTGAAAAAATGTTATAAGCATTTATTTAGGCCAACAACTTTAAATAAGCACCGAAATGTTATATAAGTTCGCATAATGGGTAAATGCGATATTTGTTGCTGCTTAAAAAATTTACAATTTCTTTTTTACACACAATCATTGGGTATTTAATGCATCTGTCCCTGACCCAGTTTCACTTCACTTCCTCAGCATATAGTTCTTCCGAGAGCTTCTGAGTGACTACACTGTAGATTTTACTTTTTATTTAAGTAAAAACAAATATTTATATTAACACATAATGTAAACACTAAACAGCTAATCCAAATTTCTCCCTCTCCCTTATTTGTTTATTCCCCGGCTTTTTAGAATAGGAGGGTTTTTCCCCGTGAACAAATGAATGGGAAGAGAAAAAACTACCCGGGAATATTCATAATTGGGCTGATTATCTAATCCCTAAAAATTTTTTAGCACTTCACCGCCCTGGAGCGTTCCGTAATATGTGAATAGCCCTAAAGAACAAAAGGTAAAGTTTTTGCACATTTTAAATTTTTTCATGACTACAAGAAAGAATTTTTTTATTGAGAATGAAAAGCAGTTTGAGGGCAATTTTGTCATGGATATTTCGGGTTTTGTTCATCCAAATCGGACAAACCTTTCTCAAATGATGATGGGGTGACCGCCATATTTTAGGAGTCATATTAGTGCCAAATAAAAAAAAAGCGCTACGACATAGAAAAAAAATGGAAACGGATTTTGATTTAGCGCATTAAATTCTTTCCAACATATTCATAAAATATAAAATGAGTTTGAAATGTGAAATACAAAATTTTCTTAGAATCTATTTCAAATACATTTTATTATTTTATGAATATGGGGGTTTATATTCCACATACATACATATCGCGCCCTCATTTCTGGTTTAGCCCATATGGCAAAAAGTCGGAATGGAGAAAAACGTCAAAGAAGATTTACAAGAAGTTTTCTCAAAATATACCCGATAGAATTTTTTGTAGTTTCACCACTGCTTCTGGCATATGTTTGGAAGAAAAATTTAAATTTTTGTGAACTTTTATCAATCCGGTTAAGAATTAACATCTTTTTACTAAAAGTAAAAAATCTTGTTTGGCGCTACATTAGCCAGCTTTTAATTTTATTTGTAAAAAGTAGCATTTTGTGCTGCATGTGTATACTAACTGCTGTGTATTGAGTAACTTGTTGTTGAGATGAAATTTCCTATTGTTTATTGAAAATAAGCGTATAAATGTTATTAGAAAAAAATATTTACATGGAATAAAAAGTAATTGTTGATGAAACTTGATATTTTACTTGATTTCTGTATTTTATTTTGTTTTATTTTTTACAAAAATATTTTTTTTTACAAAAAACTTATCAAAATTGATGATATCGAGCACAATGAATGCTTGATATCTCACAAACCAGAAACAATTTCGCGAAACAGATTTCGGATTCTGAAAGAGGATATTCAAAACATCTATACACCACATACTTAAATGGTCGGTAGGCTAAAACAGAATTGAAGTCGCGATATGTATTTTTATTTAAAGGACCGAACAATTTTTTTGAGACCAGTATAATTTGTTATACAAGTCTTTAAGTCTTGTACATAGAATGTCTAATAAATAAATAAATAAAAATGACTGGTCGCTTGCGATTACGTATTATCGAGATCCTACTGTATTACGTTACAATTTTATTTATTTCAAGCTGCAGATTAATCTTTTCCCATAAAGAAAATCAAGCAGCATGTTGGAACAAAAGAAAATGAAGCAACATGTTGGTAAAAAAGAAATTGAAGCAGCATGTTGATAAAATTACATATAGTTTTTATGAATAAAGAATTATAGATATCAATTGTTTGAAAGTCTATTTTAATAAGAATGAAAATTAATTCTTAGAATTTATTTGTCGAATCTTTTTCAATAATCTATAGAAAAGTTATTACAAGTGTCACACATTAATAGATTTTACTGTTAGAATTTTCTTATTTTTTGAGTTTTCAAATTTATTTAAAAATTATTATTTTCTCTTTTTTTCGTATTTTGTAATTTTATTAATGTGTATGTATTTTATTTTGCTCAAGATTTGAACTATTTTTGTTTTGTTAATTTGTCGAATCTATGAGGTGTTATTATTTTCTAAGTTCTAACTTGATCTTGGTTTTTAAAAATAGTGCTTTCAGTGTATTTTCTAAAATATTCTAACTCCTTTTTGAATTCTAGTTTGCTTTTATTAAATATATTTTTTGGTTTTTTAATATTTTTATAATTAAACAATCAAACATATCAATTTACGGCCCTTTTCACACGGTACGATTAAAAGTTAACATGGACTTTGACGGCAAGTTCGGCATACAAAGCTTGCCGTTAAAGTCCACGTTTACTCTTAAGCGGCTATTGGACGGTCATACTTGGTATGTGCGAATGGTTGCCATCATACCATCATACTAGTGTAATAGCAAAAAATTAAATTCGTGTATGTCGTCAGTTTGGTATGTTGAAAATCAAAATATTTTGATATTGTACTCTCTCTCAACATACCAAGTATGTCATACCAAGTATGACCGTCTAATAGCCGCTTTAATCATACATTGTGAAAAGGGCCGTTAGATTGATTTACTAGTTAAATAAAAAATTAAATATAAATGAAAACTAAGTTAAGATATTAAAACCATAAATAGTGATGATCATTTTATTATGAGGACGATTATGGATAGCAACAGAAATGCAATTGTATATTCAGTTGCTGAAAATGATATTACAGATGGTAATTGCCAACTGGCATTTCCTGGCAATCGCCAAGTTTAAAATCTCTATAATCGACCTATTAAATTTTTGTAAAATAACTATTTGAAAACTTATTTTTTTAAATGATTTGTTTGTTTTCATGAAATGAAGATGAAGGCAATAATAAAATGATAATGATAATAATCACAAAGAATTAAGTAAAAACATGTAGTATGTATGGATGTACATATGCTATAGTAATATTTAAAAAAACTAAACAAATTAAATAAATACCATGATAGAAATGCTTGATGTCTGAATTATTTAATTATTAAGAATTAATTATTTTAACTTGTTTTGTTTAATTTTCTGGAATGGTTGTCAATGTTTTTGAGTATGAGCCATTTAAAGTGATATTACTTTGATCAGTTGAAGTGTTACCACTCCCATTGGTACCATTAAGCGTTGCCGTTGAACTTGTAGATGTATTGAGACTATCGAATAAATTCAAATCGATTTCTGGTATCGGATCACGCCAATAATTGAAATGTGAAAATTCAACCGCAGTTACTTCGTCTGGTTTGATGGGCGGAAATAGTTGATCGACAATATATGTCATGCTGCAGTATCTGTAAAAGGAGAAAAAAAGTTATGTTAGTAAATTACCACAACTCTTATTGTAATCCCTCAAATACAATGCTGTTTCAAAAAAAAAATAAAAAATAAAAAATTCCAAAGCTCCATGAGGCAATTTTTATGAATAATTTTTATAAACTTGCTTTACGTGCAAAGAAGTAAATACAACTTCGTTTTAAGGATCCTTTTTCCCCTTTCTTAAAAAAGCTACACTCTAAAACATTACTTAAAATTTACGATCATATATTGTCTAAATTGGTGTTGAAAATTTCTCATTGTCTAAGATTACATCGATTTTGTAGTTATTTTATTAAAGAAAAAACCTTTCAAATTAAACATATTTAGTACAAGTGGAAAAAAATGTAACAAAAAGTATAATACGGCTATGGCTGAATGGTAGATACGTCAGACTATCAGTCAGGAGGTCGCAGTTCAAACCTGCATGCAGTCAATCGCTTTTTTTAGTAAAAACATTTTGTTGAAAAATAATGCGTGTGTAATTTTAGGTCGATAATAATCGGTAAAGTGTTGTCGACTATTATCGACTTAATTTTCAACAAAAGTGTTTTAGAGTGTAATAAGGGATTTTAGCTTTTTTAAGAAAGGGGAAAAAAGATTAAGATTAAAATTAATTAATTAATTAAATCTGTACTGTCATCACAATGTGCTTCCTAATCATTACGATGTTAGTTTCTCTGTTTATCTTCTTGATTTCTTTATTTTGAGTAACAGTGCGGATGTTGTCTTCTCTGGTCAATTTTAATCTCCTCATATATCTACACTCTAAAACAATACTTCAAATTTACGATCATATATTGTCTAAATTGGTGTTGAAAATTTCTCATTGTCTAAGATTACATCGATTTTGTAGTTATTTTATTAAAGAAAAAACCTTTCAAATTAAACATATTTAGTCCAAGTGGAAAAAATTTAACATAGAGTATAATACGGCTATGGCTGAATGGTAGATACGTCAGACTATCAGTCAGGAGATCGCTGTTCAAACCTGCTCGCAGCCAATCGCTTTTTTTAGTAAAAATATTTTGTTCAAAAATAATGCGTGTGTAATTTTAGGTCGATAATAATCGGTAAAGTGTTGTCGACTATTATCGACCTAATTTTCAACAAAAGTGTTTTAGAGTGTAAGCATGCTTTCATGTTTGAGTTTAGGTTTCCCTTCTCCCGAAAATCACCGTGTGGCTGTATTTAGGGACTATGATGTCGTTGATCTTGAGCTCAATATTTTTCAAACTGATTTTAGCTTTATATATCAAACAAATGATGTGAATTATCTCTTGGATAATTTTAACTGTAAAATTATCGAGCTTTTTTCTTGTGTTCCTACTAGACGTAGTTTAGTCAAGCATAGCGCGAATTTTATGGACTCCAGAGAGGTGAAATCCGCACAACACTTACGGGACCTTGCTTTCCGTGCTTAATATGAATTCAATAGCCTTGAAAATTGGTCAATTTATTGTACACATCGTAATAGGGTCAAATCTGTGATTAGGAAATTGAGAAGGAGGTATAGTTTGAGTAGATTTAATGGTAGTAGCTCATCCTATATCTGGCAGGTACTGAATAACGTTGGATGCAGGGACGTGGCTGATTCTGATTGTTCTATGGATCCCAATGCTCTGAATAACGCTTTTATTTCTTATCAGTGCTGTTAGCTGAATAGTTAGTGCGTTTGACTACAAACCCTGAGGTCTTGAGTTCAAGACTAGTTTAAGGCGAGTCAACAACATCATGCAATTTTCTCATGTGCATTGGTGTGTTATTTTGTTGGTAGTTGTTGGACTGTTAAAGTGATGAAGTCATAGCACTGATCACTTTGGCAGTACCGGCAGCGATTAATACTAACATTTCCTAATGCACTTTACAGCAGCCTCCTTCGTCGGTATAGTAGCAGAACCGTCGGCGAAGTAAAAGAACTAATAAAATGGATACACAGCTTAAACAACTCAATGCCTCTACTTAACACCAGAGGGGCTTGCAACACTGCTCTACAAAAAACGCGCAATAGCAGAGATGTAAATTAATTATGCTTTCTATCTCTCTCCCACTTCACCACCTGTTCTTCCTACACTATCGCTTTCCCAAAGAAGGTAGCACATTAATTAATTAAATGGTTGACATTAATTGCTTGATTGGGTTACTTCTCTTAAAAAAAGAAACACTTTTGTTCTCTAACACCTATGTCTGATCATGAAACTCTTCCATCAGGCTTTTTCTCTTTTGTTAGATTTGATTCCACTGACTTATTTGAATCTGATGATGGTATAACTATTAAAATTCCTTAAAATTTTATACCCTTTTATAGAATCTCATTTGTTAAATATTTTTAAGACAATTGTCATGACTTCCACTTTCCCCAAGGCATGGAAGATAGCTAGATTCATTCCTATTAGGAAATCTAACGGGTCTGGTCCCGATTCTTTTCGCCCCATAAACATTCTTCCCTGTCTCCCTAAAGTTTTTGAGCGTCTTAAAGTCAGGCAGATGAACAGATATTTATTTGAGAATCGGTTGGTTAGTGTCTGCCATTTTGGATTTCGTAAGAGTCACTGTATCACTACACTATTACTTTCCCTGACTGATAGCGTTAGGCAATGTCTTAATAATCGTGGTATCGCTGTGTTAATAGCCTTTGGATATATCAAAAGCATTTGATAACTTGATTGATCATAGCAACTTGGTTAATAAACTTCACCTGAATTTCAAATTTAGCAGATCTGCCTGCAGTTTATTAATGTCATACCTGGCAGACAGGCAACAGTTTGTCTCGATTTGTGACTCCTGTGCCTCTAAGCTACGGTGTCATAGTGGAGTTCTCCAGGGGTCCATCTTGGGCCCACTGCTTTTTGCGCTTTATATGAATGATTTAATCGACTACATCGATTTGCCAACCTCTGATTTGTTTTTGTATGCATCTAACTTTTTTGGGTGAATTTGAATCTCTTGATTATTTGGAAGAGCGTGTTAACTACTCATTGAATATTGCTAAGGACTGGATGCAACGTATTTATTTTCATATTAATGTGAATAAAACCAAGTCTTTATGCACCGTCCTTCCGACTAGAGCTTTACTAAACTTACAGATGTTTGATACGGAGATAGAGTTGGTTGCACATATCCGTTGCTTAGTTGTTATTTTGGATGAGAATCTTAACTTTGTGAACCACATTAATTCGGTTAATCTAAGGTTTGTTTTGTACTAAAAAGACTATATAGTCTGAGTTGCGTTTTACCTACCAGCATAAGGATAATGGTGGCCAAAGCCCTACACCTATCTATTGTTAATTATGGCCTTGAAGTATATTCTGCCACTAATCGTACTACTCTCAAGTAGATTCAGAAAATAGAGGATATGATTGTTAGGTATGTTTTTGGCCTTAAAGTTCGGGTTTATATATCCCCTTATGTAGAGCGTTTTCTGGGCTTGGCGTTCAAAGAAGTATGTGGAACTTAGATTAATTTTTATCTTTTGTAGGGTCATGCGCTCAATGCAACCTAGTAGTTTATTTAACAACTTTGTTTTTTCACGTTCTATTCCAATTTGAAGTCTTTTATTGTTAGGGTCGCTAGAATGTTGAATCCTTTCCCCAGTCACCTAAATTCTCATCATCTTTACCAAGAGCTAAAGCTGGACTTTGTGAGTTTTGCTTCTCGTTAACGGATTGTTCGCTGTCGGAATGAATCTCTATTGTGCTACTTTTCTTTCTTTTTTCCTTTCCTTATCTTTTTATTTCAATTCTGAATTGTTATTATTTTAGCATTGAAATGCATTTATTTAACTTTCCTGTCACACTTATGTACATAATTCCATATTGCACATTTTTGTTAAAGCTTTAAGCCATATATGGCCCTAAATGGGCTCGGTTAAATAAAGGAATAAATAAATAAAATGTTCTACAAATATATTCCTCGTGGTGTTTTACATAAAAGTGGTAAACATATGTTATACCTTAAACGTAATTCTTACAAGATTTCCTATGCCGAGTACTAATTGTGGGTAAGTGCGGAATTAACCCTTAAACACACTTTAAATTTTTAATGATTTCTGGCGTTCAAGTTGAGTCTGGAGCTTGAATGTTTTTCAAGACATTTCAGACCGCTATATCGCTGCTGAAGGGGACTTTTTTGCCCCTTTTTTAAGAAAGGACCAAAACGACCCATAACACGAAGAGTTAGAGGGTCAAAATGTTGCACTAAAATGTCTCTCGTGATGTTTTACATAAAAATGCTGAGCACAACTTATACCTTCAAAGTACGACTTACAAGATTTCCTATGCCGAGTACTAATTGTTGATAAGTACATTGAAAGAATTTCGCTTCATAAATCCAATGAAACAATTCGTTAGATTTTTTACACAAATCTAATGAAATATTTCAAAACTCACGAAATTTCACGAATATAGTGAAAGAATTTAATTGGAATTGCTTCATTAGGTGTCATAGTTTCGATAGAAAATTTCATTGGATTTATGACAACAATATACTAACCATTTTGCAAATGCTACGATGCAAGACCATTTGCACAAGATTGTGAATTGGGCTAATGTATTTTTGTTTTTTTATAAACATAAAAAGTAATCACTCCTATCTTGAATACTTTTTCCCTCGAAGTATTTTCCCTTTTCCTTCTTTTGCAATCATGAATTTTTTGCCTTTGCCTCTGTTTTTGATCACTTTATTTTAGCAGGTGAAATGGATAAACACACCATGTTACCAGCGTTGCCAGTTTAGCCTTTTCAAGGCTAGATTTATGTGTTGTTTCCATAATGTACACAAGCATTGTTTGTCTAAAATTCGCTCGTTTGCATTGTGGAAACAGCATATTAGCCTTTTATTTTGTCTTTTAGCCTCGAAATTTGCGTTTTAGCTTCGTGGCTCTTTTTTAGCCTCTTTTAATTTTCATTATCCTCAAAAAGACAAAATTTTTTCTCCACATTATAAATATTTATTTCTAGTTTTCTTATTTTTAAGGTATTTTTAAGCGACTACAAAAATGGAGAAGGTTATCAATTCGTGTAAATGTTCTTTTTTTAATTTTGTGTCATTTGAGAACCGATTTTCAAAATTATTTTGTTTTTGGAAAGGGTTTGGCTGCAGTTTGACACCATAATTTTTTTCGAAAATCGGAGGGGGAAATTTGCTCACCCCATGCATAACTCTGTCATTTCTGAACCGATTTTCAAATTTCTTGTTTTGTTTGAAAGGGTTTGATGAAAATTGGTCCCAAAAATTTTTTGTCAAAAATCGGAGGGGGAATTTTGCCCTCCCCCCAATCCATAACTGTCATTTGTTAACCTATTTTCAAAGTTCTTGTACTGTTTACACCCATAATTCTTTTCGAAAATGAGAGGGAGAAACTTGCCATGTCATTTGTGAACCGATTTTCAAAATTGTGTTTTTTTTTTTGAAAGGGTTTGACTGCAGTTTTGTTTTCGAAAATCAGTTGGGAAATTTGCTGCAAGCCCCCCTTGCAGGTTGGTACCATCATTTTTCTCCAGAATCTGTGCGGGATTCGCCCTTCCTCCCGAAATATTGATTATCGCATAGCTCCTCCATTTATGGACCGATTTGCAAAATTCTTTTTTTGTTTGAAATGGTTTGCTTAGAGTTTGGTCGCAAGTCTTCACCGCCTCCACCCAAAATATTTATTAGCGCACAATTCCTCCATTTGCATATGGATTTTCAAAATTGTTTATATGAAAGGCCAGGAAGTATATTGCTATTTGTACTGAATTTGGTTTTTTTGCCTGAATTATAATGTAAACTTTTGCAATAAATGAATAAAAATTTACTTTAGGGTTTCCAGACATTTTAAAGTAAACTTTTGCAATAAATGAATATTTTTTGATAACCTGGACACTTTTCTCTATAAAATGGTACCAAAATTATTTTAACTCCCCATAAAATGAGTCCGATATATAAGCTCTCAAAATGCACATACACATATATATTGTTTGGTGGCATCAGTCGTTAGAACCTTGTTATTTTTAAAAAATTTGATTTTGTTGTCCTATTTCGCCGAATTGATTTCAAAAATCGCCCAACATCTGTTTTATGAAGTTTTTCTTAATATATATTTTGTAGTAAATTTATTTTTATGTAATACATGGTTTTTTTAATATAAATTTTTATAAAAATAATCGTATAAAAATTTAGCAGGAAATCGCCAAAAGTAAAAATAAAATCGCCAAACTCTATTTCTTGTAAATTTGTTCTCATCAAAATTCAAAGTCCATTAATGACAGACAAGTTTTGGTGCTTTTTGTTTTCGAAAATAATTTTCAACAAAGTAGTTTTCATGAATTATAAACATTTTTAAGTTCAATTTTGTTGAAAAATATCCATAAAAATCGCCAACAAATTTATTTATCGCCAGGAAAATCGCCATGTCGCCAAATCAAAATGTTTAAGCCAAACAAGTTTAAAAATCGCCAAGTTTGGAGAGAAATCGCCATATCTGACCACCCTGACCACAATTCCCAAAAAAAAGTTGCTTTGTTGTATCAGTAAAAAACTAATTTTTTTATTGAAATTAAAATTTTATGAGCCTACCCATAGTTTAAAAACATTAAAATTTCCAATTTGGTGATAACTTTTGAAATACAGGCTGTGCAATTTAATCGTAAGCGACAGTTTATGAATATAAATCATGTTTAAATACAATACAAAAAAAACTCCTCTCCTGAAATATTTAATTTTTGTCGCTTACGATCATTTGGCGCTAAGGGGTCGCTATGTTTGATAGCACTTTTTACACATTGAATTTTCATCGATTCGAACATTGAAATAAGCCGATAGCACTATTTGAACAGGTTAAAAAACTTCATAGCTCCTAGAGAGATAAAATATAGGACCGATACCCAATAATTTTTCCTTCCCAAATTTTTTTCTGAACATACCTACCGCCTACCTCCATTCCTTAAGGGGGTTTCCATAGAAAATTTACAATGGAGACTAAAAATATATAGAAGAAAAAGTTCCATAACTGGCTAGGAGTCCCAATAGGGGGTTTAATATATGATCGGGCACCACTAGTTTTTCGTTCCTAACATATTGAATTTGTTCCCTTAGACGAGTGAAATGTATGACTAACTCCCATTAGTTTTTTAGGGTCAACATTTTGCTTGAACGCACCTAGCCCCTATCTCCATGCCTTAAGGGTGATTACATACAAAATTTACTTATGAGTAAGCTAACACCCATACTGAATCGTACTGGATGCATTCCGGACCACCAATTCGGTTTTAGGAGACAACATAGTACGATTGAACAAACACATAGACTCGTAAACGTGGTTAGAAAAACCTTCAAAGAAAAGAAATATTGTTCTGCGCTCCTCATCGATGTTTCTCAGGCATTTGATAAAGTATGGCACAAAGGTTTAATACATAAACTAAAGCAAAACCTACCCGAAAACATCCTTAAACTTTTAGAAAGCTACTTAACTGAGCGAAAATTTGTTGTTAAAGAAGGTAATTTTCCTCCGCAACCCATTGAAGCCGGAGTTCCTCAAGGCAGCATCCTCGGTCCTGTATTATATCTGATATATGCCTCTGACTTGCCGGTACGCAGTAACATACACATATCAACATTCGCTGATGATACAGCTTTTGTAAGTGTTCACAAAAGCCATCAAGAAGCCACCCGCAATTTGCTAGATTATATACCCCAGTTGGAACAATGGCTAAAACAATGGCGGATAAAAATTAACGAACAAAAATGTCTACACATTACTTTTACATTGTGCAAAGAAACCTGCCCACCTATACAAATAAATAATCAAACTATACCTCAACACACTGAAGTAAAATATCTCGGTGTTCATCTTGATCGTCGTCTAACATGGAAGTCACACATAAATGCAAAGGTGTCCCAAATGAAATTAAAAGCAGCTCAAATGAATTGGCTCATTGGAAGGAACTCTACTCTAAGCCTAGATTGTAAACTTCTTCAATACAACTCCATTCTAAAGCCAATATGGTCCTACGGAATCCAGTTATGGGGCACTGCCTCGGCATCAAATGTAGAAAAAATTCAAAGGCAACAAAATAAAATACTACGTACGATTACAGCAGCCCCATGGTATGTCAGAAACAAGCGAATTCATAAAGACCTAGATGTGCCGCCGGTTAAGACAGTGTTTTCTAAACACGTGACAAGCTACATAAAAAGACTTCAGTTGCACCCAAATCCCCTAGCCCGAAACATCATTGTTTTTGTTTGGTTTTTGTTTTACACTTTGAAAAAAACAAAACGAAACCAAACGTTTCATTTAGTTTATTTTCCTACTCTGGTGCATTCACGATCTACTATAAATATGCAGAGAAAATTTGCACAATCACTATCGTGAAAGCCCTTACATATAATTACCATATCATCCAAAACATCTTTAATAAAGAACTTAGCTGGCCTGAGTCTGGATAGTACTCAACATTATATATATATATATATATATATATATATATATATATATATATATATATATATATATATATATATATACATATATATATATATATATATATATATATATATATATATATATATATATATATATATATATATACATACATATATATATACATATATATATATATATATATATATATATATATATATATATATATATATATATATATATATATATATATATATATATATATATATATATATATATATATATATATATATATATATATATATATATATATATATATATATATATATATATATATATATATATATATATATATATATATATATATATATATATATATATATATATATATATATATATATATATATATATATATATATATATATATATATATATATATATATATATATATATATATATATATATATATATATATATATTAGGGTGGACCTTGTGTCGATATTTTGGTAGATGAGGGCTCTATTCCGTGCCTTTTTGAAAAAAAATGACAATGCCGAAAAAAAATTAAAAAAAAAAAATTAGGGGTTGCGCACGAGCCGAGAAAAAGGTCCACTTTGCCAAAATTAGGGGGGAAATTGCCATAGGTCATCAGGGGTCACCCGTAGGGGGGAAGAATGTATGGCCGACCCCCATTAACTTTTTACTGCCAACATTTTCCCCCAAGACACCCACCCCCTAGCTCCTCCCCTTAGGGGGGTCACCATACAAAAATGGAGGTTGCTCAGTATTTTCGAAAAACACCATAGGTCATCAGGGGTCACCCCTAGGGGGGCAAAATATATGACCGACCCCCATTAACTTTTCATCCCCAACATCTTTTCCGAACAAACTTACCCTCTATCTCTACTCCTTGAGGGACTCCCCATACAAAAATACTGAAAATCTATGTATTTACAGTTGCACAATATCGAGATTTTTTTTATATTTTTACAGAAATTCCACCAAAGTTAAGATGACAACACAACTTAGATCGCGCGACGATATTTTTTTGATTGGTTATCCAAGCATGAATATTACGGGGAACAAATTACCGTCGAAGAAGCAAGTGCTAAGAATGCATTTCTTCAACATTCGCAAACGAAACATGTCGAAGAAAAATAGTGCGGTTATAGTCGCGGACGCAGTGATGATTTTTTGGCGCCAAGCAGCTATTCCGACGAAAGCCAGAGGAGATGTTACAAGAAAAATAGCTGCGCTGCACGATGAGTGGGATGCTTTAAGAAAGTCATCTCACAGAAAGACTGAGTCCACTAGAGAAAAAGAGAGTAAGTTTTCTGATAGCTTGGATAATCTTTTCGACATCGCACACGCCAACGCCCTTGAGAAAATGACAAATACCGAAGACATTGAGTTTCTGCTAAAGCAAAGAGAAGATGGCCGGCCAGGAACTATGGGAGGTGTGAACGCTACTGATACTCGAACGAGGAAAAGAAAAGCTGAGCGCGAAGAACAAGAAGAGTTGCGACGCAAACGTGCAACGGAATCTAGTAGAGATCAGTTCGCTAAAGGCGGTAAGTTATTTCGCGATTTGTGTGTTCGTCCAATGTTTATATTCAAATGAAATTCTTTCAATTGCAGTGGTTAAATTTTCAAGCAGTAATTCAAGCGATGATAATGGGAGACAGGACGAAAACTTCCCGGCAGAAGCTGGCCCATCAAATGTTGGTGACATAAGAGGTTACAAACAATGTTTTACTGAACGAGTCCTATCAGCTTTGGACAAGTGCAAAGTGACTGACCGAGACGCGGTCGGCATTATGATAGCGGCGGCAGAAGCATTTGGACGCGATCCTCAACAATACACAATAAACCGTACGTCGCTTCGGAGATGTCGGCGTTCAAATCGAGAGAACATGCTGGGTTATGTGAAAGACAATCCAGAAGTAAGATCGCATAGATTTATTTGCTCTCATTCAGAATTCTTATTCTTCAACGCGTTTCATTTATCTCCAGCTTGTCGCAGCTAAATCCTTCGTAGTCCATTGGGATGGCAAAATGCTTTTGGATTTTGTGGGTACAAAGAAGGTGGACCGTCTACCGGTAATTGTCTCGTACGGAAAAAAAGAACAACTTCTTGGAGTTCCCAAAGTAGAAGATGGGAAAAGAAAAGGCCGCAGAATAGCACATGCCGTTTATCAACTGTTGGCATCTTGGCATATGACACATCGAATACAAGGACTTTCTTTCGACACGACATCAACGAACAGTGGCCCATTCTCCGGAGCCGCAGTTACTCTTGAGCGGCTGTTGGAGAGAGAAATCTTATATTTACCTTGCAGACACCACGTATACGAACTGGTGCTAAGGGAAGTTTTTGAGACAAAAATGGGAAAGACCAGTGCACCAGGCGTTCCTTGCTTTGACCGTTTCAAACAGGAATGGGACGCTGTAAAGGTTAAACCATTCCATTCTGGCTTGATAGACGATCAAGTCGTCAGAAAAATTCCTGTGGCAATGCAAGTCGGCATAAAGGAGTTTTGCTTAGATCAATTGAAGGAGAAACACCCTCGCGATGACTACAAAGAAATGCTACAATTAATTCTTTTGTTTCTGGGTGAAAAACTTGAGAATTACCATTTCCGAGCTCCAGGACCCGTTTCCCATGCTCGATGGATGGCAAAAGCCATTTACAGCCTCAAGATGTTTTTGTTTCGGAGAACTTTTCACTTATCTGTATGTGAATTGAATGGTATTCGACACGTTTGTATTTTTGTGGTGCGACTTTACGTCAAGGCATGGTTTGGTTCTTCTCGAGCAGCTGAGGCGCCGAATCAAGATTGGAAGTTTTTGAAGGACATCGTCGAGTACAAGTCCGTTGACCAGGATTTATCTCGGGTAATGATAAAGAAATTTATCGGTCACCTATGGTATCTCGCCGATGAGCACATAGCCCTTGCCTTTTTCGATGACAAGGTTTCAAATGAGTTGAAGACCAAAATGGCCCAAGCATTTCTAGAAAATGAGAATGACGAAGGTGAAGAAGATGAAGAAGACGACCCGGTTCCCCCAGCTCCTCGCGTCGTAATCAAAAGCACCAGCGTCAAAAAAATCGAGGTGAAATTCAAAGATGTGAATGAGGAATTCTTGGCTAAAGACTTGAGCAACTTCGTCTCTCATAATACCAAAAATTTATTTGTACGATTTGGAATATCGCAAGATTTCATTCTAGCAAATCCAGCAACCTGGAAATCTCGCGCAGACTATCAAGAAGGTCGTAGAATTGTAAATAACTTGCGCGTTGTGAACGACACTGCCGAAAGAGGAGTAAAAATGATCCAAGATTATAATAGAATACTGTGTCAAGGCGAAGAAGAGAAACAGTATTTACTACATGTTATCGATTCTTACCGCAAGAAATACCCATCAGCGAACAAAAATATGTTAATTTGACTATATTATATTAAAAGTGCTTAGTAGTACTACTCAATTACAGCTTCTTTTATTTTTGTATGGGGAGTCCCTCAAGGAGTAGAGATAGAGGGTAAGTTTGTTCGGAAAAGATGTTGGGGATGAAATGTTAATGGGGGTCGGTCATATATTTTGCCCCCTAGGGGTGACCCCTGATGACGTATGGTGTTTTTCGAAAATACTGAGCAACCTCCATTTTTGTATGGTGACCCCCCTAAGGGGAGGAGCTAGGGGGTGGGTGTCTTGGGGGAAAATGTTGGCGGTAAAAAGTTAATGGGGGTCGGCCATACATTTTTCCCCCCTACGGGTGACCCCTGATGACCTATGGCAATTTCCCCCCTAATTTTGGCAAAGTGGACCTTTTTCTCGGCTCGTGCGCAACCCCTAATTTTTTTTTTTTTTTAATTTTTTTTTTCGGCATTGTCATTTTTTTTCAAAAAGGCACGGAATAGAGCCCTCATCTACCAAAATATCGCAAAAATTTCATTTCAAGGTCCACCTTAATATATATATATATATATATATATATATATATATATATATATATATATATATATATATATATATATATATATATATATATATATATATATATATATATATATATATATATATATATATATATATATATATATATATATATATATATATATATATATATATATATATATATATATATATATATATATATATATATATATATATATATATATATATATATATATATATATATATATATATATATATATATATATATATATATATATATATATATATATATATATATATATATATATATATATATATATATATATATATATATATATATATATATATATATATATATATATATATATATATATATATATATATATATATGTTCCCATCGATCCTATAAGGAGCATAGGGCCTCAAAAAAAACATTAGCTGGTCGTTTTTTTTTTCATTGTCGACACTCGGGGGGCGCTGGCATAAGTTTTTACAAAATATTCAAGCTCAAGGCTGTATTTACTTTAAAAAAATATTTTTACATTACATTGAAACAAAACAAATTTCTAAGATTATATTTTTACTTTAAATGTAACTGTACGAAAGAAAGAATTCTTTCGACATTGTGGGCTACGCAGTAAATATAAAGATCCTTGAGGTTGAATTTTCTAAAATATATAAACACACTGAAATTGGCACAAAAACGTAATCTGTATTAGAATAATTATTTTTTCAATTCTACCTCTCTTTTTTGCTGTGATATTAATAAAACATAATATTAAATTCAATCGGCCATGTTCTGTAGTTCATGTGGAATTAAAATGTGCGGAATTATCAAAGCACTGTCGTTGAAATTAATAATTATAACAACAATGCTTTGATAATTCCACATGAAATGCAGAACATACCCGAATATAACAAATTTGAATAATTAATTTGTTAAATATGAAATTAAAATAAAACTTTTATTTATTTATTTTTATTTTTTGTAAAATATGAAATTAATTTAAATTTAAAAATTAAATCAACTAAAAAAATTATTCCAAAATATATATTATCTATGCATATTTTCAAATTTCATCACATTTATTTCTGTTTCAAGAAATTTATAAATTAAAATTAAAAAAAGGTACTAAATGTAACGCTTTTTTTTTGTATGCAGAAAGTTAAAAATAAAACAAACTTAAAACATTAAATAACTTTAGAAATTGTTTCATAACAATAATGGATATCCTTTTTTGCTTTAAAAGGTTATTAGTAACAATACTTTTGCTAGCTTAAAACTAATAAATATATAGTACTATATAGTAAATTTAAAATATTTCACGACAATAAATTTAAGGCAAAAAAACGACATACAAAACCCCCTTATAAGCTACAGACACTTTCAAAATATAAATATTTAACTGTTATGGATTTTCATTATTATTTTTTTTTTGTCAATTTTAATATTAAAGCAATTTAGTTGCATACAAATAACCAGGTAATAAATATCACAATTTAGTTGCTGAAAATTTCTATAATTTTGGTTTTTAATTTTTTTGTTCTCAATAATTTGATTTTCTGTATTTAGCTCACATAGAGAGAAGCATTAATGAGAACTGCCGTTGCTGGCGAGGAGTTGCCATTATCTACACGATTCATAATAGGTGTTTGGGTATTAACTGAAGCGCTAAGACTTCTCGATTCTGCTACATCTGCCACTATGCCATCATCTTGCTCATCTAGATATTCATCACTAAAAATTTCATCTTCATCACTTTCGGTATCACTAAACTTTAGTTCCTCCTCCTCTTCATCATCATCGAATACATCCGTTTTATAATCGTAATCATCATTATCCAATAAAGGAAAATGTTCATCTACTTCTAGTGACTGATTGATATAACCACTAAAGTTATGCGTTGTAACAAAAGAGTTAAACAAAAAATAAAAATAAAATACAATTTTGGTTTCGAAAATAAAAAACAACGAAAGTATTTACAAAAGAAAATACAAATAATGTTGGTGGAAATTAAAAATTGAAGGCTGAAAATAAATTATTGAGCCTATTCTGTATATCACTCGAAATGGTAGCAATATGGATTTACCTTACAATTGTACTCGCCTGTAGAATCAGGAACTGGCCTTATCGGACAGCGCAAAATATCTAGAAGTTATCCTGTACTTACAACTATCGAGGAAAATAAATGTGCAATACAGTGTTAAAACGGTCACGGTGGCTTACTACTTCTGCCCTAAGATGATAAAAAAAATGGATGTATGTATGTATGCAGTACGGTGCTCGATCACAAGAGGGTCAAAGGGAGCTAGGCGGCACTTTTGTCTCTAAGTTCACACACCTCTTTTTCTATCTTAGCTAAGTGCAACGATCTGCTATTCAGATTAGGCGGTCAGACTGATGGTACTATCACCTGGGTTCCAGCACAAATCAACTTCGCCGACAACAAACGAACAGGCGAATAAGCTGGCCAGAGCTGGCTCTACTCTGGATGCCTCTATTACTGAATCGATTGTCATGCCGTTTGGTACTATTAGAAACAACGTCTTTCTGTAAGGTAGCTATGCCTTGCTATAACGACAAGTGGTTAACACAATTAACGAATAGAAACCGAAGGATATGTATCTCGATGCTCATCACAGAAATGACGGGGCACTGGGCGCACGGCAGCTATGCTTTAGGTTAGGCGATTCCTAAAATGCGGCCTGCCGTAATTGTTGTCAAAACGGAATCTTATTGATTCTACTTGAATGCTTGTGTGTAATAGGCAGCCACTTATACCAAAGTAGGGAAGAGACAGTTTTCCACCTTCTTTGCTAGTGCCCCGCTTTTCATCTCTCAAAACATACGTTTTTGGGCAATCATACACTAGACGACATATTGAATTTATCAGAGATTTGTCTAAGTGATTGTATTAGATATATCAATGCGACGGGATGGATCTAGTACCGTTTACCTTACTCCAGAACTTGGATTCGAACATACATGGGTTGAAACTGACCAGCGGAGTGATCTATCAGAAAGAAGATCGTTTTGATTCGTAAACCAACTAACCGACCTTAACATTGTTATTATAAATGTTTTTCATTATTTTCATTTCGAGTGAAATGCAGAACTGGAACTAATTTTTGTTCAATTTCATTAATAAAACTCAAATATTTAAGAAACTTTTATGTGCTGTTTCCACAATGCAAACAAGCGACTTGAGTAAAAAATTTTTATGGAAATCACTCAAAAAAAAAACTGAGTGCTTTTCATATAAATTTTAGACAACCAGTGCTTGTTTGCATTCTGGAAACAGCACATTAATAAATATGTAAAAGGCATATTCGAGTAGGGTTTCTACAATCCAGACCACCGACTCGTTCAGAAAATTTTTATAGAAATTACTTATAAAACAGAGCTTTTCATATAAATTTTCTAAGCGATATGACCGTATGTATACCATTAGTTTTCAGAAAGTTTATGAGAACTTATTATTTTGTGCTTTCAGAATCAAATATGGCTGATAAGCGAGTTAAATTAAATTCGAAATTGAAAATCATGACGTTATCAACTCAATACTTTTATTTAAAAGTTATAAGTCCAGCTAATTCAAAAGTCACAACAATTTTTTACTCTAGAAGAAATCTTTTAGCTCGTTTACAATATATTGAATAACCCAATATTTTACAACTATAATAGTAAATTAAGTTGAAAAATTATAGAATTAATTTTTCATTTTTATTTTTAAAAAAGTTCCAAATTAAATTTAAAACTTCATTTTGAGCTAGTTTTCATTACGTCCTTAACTTTAATTTCCATCGTTATTAAAAAATGACAAAGCTTAATAACTAAAATGCATTTCATAGGAGTTTATTAGAAATTAAAATAAGATAACGATTTGCTTATGAACATTACATACAAAGAATATGATTTAATTTTAATGTTATTTCTAGTACACAGTAATTAATTGTAATATTTTAATATAGATTACGTTTTTTTTTGCCAATTAATTATGTATTTTAATATAATAAGTATAAATAATGAATGTGTTGTAAATGATTTGTATGGACATACTTTGATAATAGTATTGAAAATAGCAATCACACCATTTAAAGTATTTTTGAAATTGTACAATTGTAATGACACACACCTTGTGCTTTATACATATATTTTGTTGATTAAAGGCGATTTGTGGCAAGTGGTAGTTTAAATGAACAATACACCATTTAATTTCATTACAGATGCTCAAACATTACATTTGTGATAAAGTTCTGTTTAGCTTTATATGAAGAATGACATTTAAACTAAAATAATAATTGGTACTTACGAAGATTGGAATGTTTGTGTTAATTCGTGTTTTAATTCTCCTTTGGTATTAATGGTGAATATGCGTTTGATGGGTATACCAACAGCACGATAAGCCCATACATCCTAAAAAGAAAGTTTTAAGGAAATTTTATTTTTTTTTAATATTTTTCATGTCACTTAAGAAGTATTTAGCTTTTAAGCCAAGTATGCAGTTCTGCATGAATTTCAGGTTCGAAATTTTACATTTATTTCTACACTTAAAAATAGTTGTGTAGAGAAATTTATTTTCATTCACGAAAATTCAATTAAATTGATTAGTTTTTAACGTGTACAACATAAAAAATTATGCACAACCCCCCACACAAAAACAAAATGTAAAAAATTCCGCATCTGAACATTAAAGCTGAAAGTCCATAACACGCGGTACACACAGTAACGCGTTATAAGCGGCTGTCAAAAAGGTAGAATCAGTGTAAATGTATGTGACGAGCTACATAGCACTGAGCGTAAAACGCTTGACGCGAAAAGTAGGTTTACTTTCTACTTTTGTATGCGTCGCATGCGCCATGAAAAAATGACAGCTGTTTTTGTTACAGTTGATGGAAAAATCTCCACTAATTGATATAACATCCCTGTAATAGACAAAATTTGTGATTTTTCTTTTCAGCTGCGTAATACCAAAAGGAATGTTACCTGAAAATTTTTTTAACCTGAATTCCAGTTTGTTTTTTTACACATACATACTTCTTATGGCAGCCTGAAATTCTGGCAGAACTGCATACTACACTTTAACAACTTCGTTTATGTCCAAAAGCCGCCTTATACCCTGCAAAAATCGGGACTAATACATAAACGTATGCATTAGACGTGGTCCATTTAACATTGCAATGTCCTAGGACTGGACCATGTGGTCCAGCTTTGCATTACATCCGACTAGCATAAAAACTAGACCATGTAACTACTCCATGGACCACCTACAGGGGCTAGTTTGAAACTACTCTATGTTACTACTCCATGGTTCACAAATAGAAAACTAGTTTTCATTTTGTAGTCTACGTAAATTATTTTCCCTTTGCTTTAATAAGTCTCTTTTTATGATGGGAGCTACACTGCATTTTGGATTTCTTATAAACAAAACTCACTTTTATTTATTTTTTCGCTTTTACCAAAAAAATAAACTTTTAATAAACAAATAAACTTTTGTGTCATCAGGGCTATCATATTTCTGGTAATTGATGATATTTTATGAAATAACATTCTTGGCAACGCTACATTCGTGCTAAAACACGATCATTTGTTTGAAAGTGGCCCATAGATGCATTACATAGGACCATGTTGTAACTAGTCCATATCAGCTAAAGTGGACCATGTAGACCAATAATTTTTGCAGGGAATTTGCGCTAATATACAGGTGGCCATATGAGGGTAACAAATACAAGAAAAACTAGATTATGCTTGTCAAAAAAATACACGTGTTTGACGTAATTATACACAAAACTACCAGAGCAAAAAATAAGTAGTAGACGTAACGCGGCCACCTGTACACTTTATTATGCCGCTTTTTAGTGATCATGGTGAAATAAGTATACAGGTGGCAGCATAACGTCAGCTGATTATTTTTTGCTCCGCTAGTTTTGTGCATAATCCACGTCCAGCACGTATATATTTTTGACAAGCATCATCTATTTTTTGTTGTATTGTTGTATTTGTTTCCCTTATGCGGTCACCTGTATACTTATTTCTCCATGTTAGTGATGACACTAAATTTTTCGAATGATGGTGGGTGGAACAAATTGAGATAGGAACATTTTGTAATGATGTTGAAATATGTTGGCCGTTGAGCCCTGTATAATTCTTATGGGAAAATTCGCAAATCGATGGTAGATGATAGATGTTGGTAAAGGCGATTTCACATTGTAATACCAGCTTTGAGATTTTTATTACATTTTGTAAGACGAAAATCAAATCATAATCAGTCTGACTGTCAAAAAATCTTAAAGAAAATTTTCTCATTACATTTTGTTTCTACACTATCACATTCCAAATAAAACATAAAGAAATAATTTACAACAAAACAAATTTTTCGTTCTTCTTTTTCTTTATTTATGCCGGCAAACAAATACACAACTGTTTTTGTTATTTCAATGTGCAAAAGACAACCCTGGGATTCGTAAACCAGCTCTGGGCGAGTCAACATCACGCGTCGTTGGCAATTACTTCGTAAATGCAACCACGCCACTGTCGTTTATTGGCCTTCGAGAGTTTTTCGGTTAACGGTAAACCGTGCAGTATCCCGTTGGTTTCCATTAACCACATGCAAAAAAACAATTATAAAGAAGAATATTGATAACTGGTTGGAGAACCAAACAAAACCTCACTTTTGGACAAGAATAAATATACATTGATAATTGGTTGGAGAACCCAACAAAAACTCAATTGCGAAGAAGCAAGGAGTGGATTTTGGGAGTTCCGGCTTCGTGTGCGACGGTATATGTCGCTTGGAATTATCTTAGAAGAGACTCCTTTTAGAAATTGTTGATGGCGTTATAACCTAAGGTTCAGCCAAGTAAACCTCCCATCCCTTGTACAGCAAGGGGGCACGGAGAAATTTCAAATAATCAAAAAAAAAAAAGACAACCCTGACAAAATGAAAAATGTGATTATTTAGAAATTTGGCTTAAATTTACATCCCGTATCATTCTCCGATTTTAATGAAACTTTTGTAGTAGTACTCTTAAATCTAAGAATTATGGTAAAAAAAATTTGGAGCGGACTCACTTAGTTTGGGAGTTATAGGCCTCTAAATTTCAAACATATATGTGTCTATAACTTCCTTCATATTATTGCTACATAGTTGATATGGATATCGTTGGAAAGGTCTTATAAATACCTTTCAAACGATATATAACAACCTAAGGTTCTACTGATTTGGAAAGGTTAGCGCTTAAAAATCAGTTTTTCGTATTGACTTTTTTTACAAAAGTACCGTTAAATCGAAAAGGGGTCTATATAACGGTTTTTTATTATATAGTAAAATAAATAGAAGACATTCACACCTTTACCATAATTCTTAGATTTAAGAGTACTACCCATGACAAAAGTTTCATAAAAATCGGAGAATGATACGGGATGTATATTTGTTCCAGAAATTTTCCTAAAAATGACATATTACAACAAATTGTTTTCACACTGTTGGTTTTTACTTAAGATTTGAGTTTTTGACAAGTATTAATACTAAATTTAATCGTCTGAAGGCCGCATAAGTGGAAAAAGCCTATTATACTTTGGATAACATTTTTAAAGAAGCGCGATAACTCATATCTTTGTGCTGGTCAATTTTTTATTTAAATAGCGTTTAAGAAATCTTTAAGGCATTTAGAGAGGTTTTTTGCATCATTGGATTCTTTGGGTTATTTTCCATTGGAACAAATACATACATATTCAGCCATGTCACAGAATACCATTCCGATCGAAAGTTGTTTCAATTCCGAACGAAAAACGAAAATTTTCTTCATAATCAAACCAATTTTAGATTTTAAAAGGGAATTGACAAAGCCTTTTTCTACTAGCTTCTGTCACAAAGCTAGTATCACAAAGGGACCATAAATTTTTGGACCCAAGTGGGCTGGAATCTTTTTCCTTCAATTTCACCAGCAACCTTTTCTACTAGCTTTATTTGTAGTAAATACTAAAAACAGTGCGTATTTGGACATAAGCTTTTCATGTTTATAAAAAGCTTATTGTGAGCTTTGCTTATAAAAACAAGCGTAAACAAACGCCTCAAGGTAAAAACTTAAAAAAAATTAACCTTAAAAACCTTTAAACTTTAAAATATACAGTCGGGAGCAAAACTGTCAAAATGTTTGCCGAAATTACTTAAATATTGTTATATTTTCTGTTTTATCAACAATATCGGAAACATTTCTAAAGCAATAAAAAGGTTAGCTTCCCTTTTGCTTAAATTGCTAAACTTTTTGGTTTTTTTTTTGTTTTATATGCGTAAAAATTTGTTTCAATGCCATTTTGACAGTTTTCCACAAGTGTGCAATTTTATTGAAAAAGTCCCGTTGCATTTCCAGCTACGACTGGAATATTCATGTTGCTCTTTATCTATCACCACAAAAAACAATAATTTGCATGAAAGTCTGAGCCCTGGTTATTACTTTTCATTTCTATTATTTTTCTTACAAATTTACAAATTTTGTTCTGTTAAATTTAACAGATTTTTTTTTAAGTAGTATCAATTAACAGCCGTATTCATAATGAAAAGTTATACACTGCCTATGTACTCAACAATACGTATTGAGCTTATATATTCGTTATGTTGGAGTTTATTCATGATACTTTTATATCCAGTGACTAAGAAAACGTTTAACATCTCTGTTTTGTTTAAATTCAAATTAAAAATTCAAGATTTGTTAAACAAATGAGGCAGACGGAAGTAGGTACACCACCTGAACAGTTTAATAGTGTAGAAGAAGAGTTGGTGTCACGTTTTCCGAACCATTTTAATGTATCCAAAGTATATCAATCATTCAAAAATTAATTATGTATTTAAAATTTTTTTATTAAATAAAGCAGTTTTTTTTGACAGTTTGACAAAAGTAAATTACTATTTATACACTGCTTATGCAGTGTCTATCTATAGATTATAAAAATGATCATGAATAACCCAGTAGATATCCCAGTGAACATATGACCTAATTTTGACATCACTGGTAAATCATAGCTAGGTAATCAAATTTTACGTAATTTTGATCTACCAGTGATATACATTGTGACTAAGGTATGATATACGGATAAATTATTTAATTTGAAATAAATCCTAATTTTAAATTCTAAAATAATTTAATAAAAAAGAAGTTTCAATTGTAAAAAATGTAATTGGAAAAAAATTTCAAAAAATATAGCAAATTAAACAATGGAAAGCTGTAGGAAAACGAAGAGAGGATATGAGTTATGTCCAGGCAGGACTATAATGCTATTAAATGGCACTTAAGACGGAAGAAAAATGAAAGCCAAGATAGCAGGATATTTCTTTAACATCCTACTAAGAAGTCAGATGAATTTAAATGCAGCCTGTTAAATGCAGCCTGTTACATGTATGTATATATATTAGTGAAAGTATGTATGTATGTACGTTACAACTGCCTATAATTATAGGCAGTTATAACGTACATACATTTTGGAAGTATTCCTTAAGGAATACTTCCAAAATTTGTCCATAAAAATGTTCAATGTTTAGAACGTTTCGTTTAGCAATGTAAGGGAGGGTCTTATGTGTGAAATTCATATATGTATATGTGGTGTGGAGTAATAAAAAATATATAATGAAGTTTATTTGCTGATAGTTAAGCAATGTCTATATGCATTTCATTGGCGCTTTACCAAATCGTCAGTAGACTTCAACCACAACTTTGAAAAGTCACAAACCCTTTGTCTTATGCACAGACTTTCAAAAAACCATTTGAGAATTTACAAATAATATTTTCGAAAATCACAAGAGAATAAGATAAGCGTAGTAGGCTTAGACTACTCATTGCTTAACTATCAGCAAATAGAACTCATTTAAAATAAAATTATCACAATGTCAAATAATAAATTTCTTTAAGAATATATAATTTTATAATAATAAAATAAAAGATCATTATAATGTCAGTTTTGTGTCATTTCATGTCAGTATCTGATGTACCTAAGTGCGAAATTATGAGTCATATATGAGTCAATAATGAGTCATTTCTTATGTAAGGTATGACATTTCATGATATCATGCTGACGTCAGAATGATATCAATGTGTTCCTAGGATGCAGTGCACATTTTCATTATGATTACAGCCGTAAAAGTTCATAGCACATTGTGAAATATAGTTTAGCATAATTTCAGATCAAAATTCATGTTATTTTTTGAGCATACATGTGAAAACGGCCGTTATTCGTTTCAAAAAAAAATTTAACAACTTACATTGATACGATTTCCATAACCGGCATAGAATGGATCCTTATTTGGGAATAAGTCTCTAATATCTGACAAACAAGCAATTTTGAATTGTTCCGGCTTGCGTTCGATCACCTCACGATGGAGTGCCGATATCAATGAAGTGGGATTTAAAAGCAATGGGCCATCGGGTAGCTTAACATCTCCTTGACGAATAGAACGTAAATATTCACGCGTGGCTCTCGATTGGCCAATGGCACGAGCCGATAAATACAATAGCTTATAGCCATTTTGTTCGATTTTCGAGAAAAGTTGAGCTACACCCAATTGAGCCCAATCTTTGCCGACCATTGGTAAAAGGTGACCCAAAACATCGGATTTTGTAATGGTGCCATCAATGTCAGAAATTACAACTTTATCATTGTGTCTCCAACGGAATAAGTAGCATTTGCAACGTGTAGTGCCCTGATAGGCGGTGGTAACACTAAATTCAATTTCATTCATGCCCTCTTTCAAGTTGAGTTTTTTCTAGTTATTAAAAAAAATTAAAGACAAATTTTAAAGATGTTCTTTTCATGATTATTTTAATTTTTTTACTCACTATTAATTCTGAGCTTAAACGCAATGATTTTTTGAAACGTTCCAATTTATTTTTATTATCTCCCGATTCACTTTTTGATGAAGCCTGTGACAATTCTTCCATATTATCCATAATGGCCGAGGTATTTTCAGCATTCATTGTGGAATCAGTTTTACTTAAAGTATGATCACTTATATCGGGCGAATTGGGACGTGTTGTTTGTGTGGCCACAGCATTTTGATCATTTTCTAATAGATAAATATAGATAGTTAGAAACTATGTTGAAAAACTAAAACTTTATTTCTTACTTACCCTTATCTTCTTGCTTTTCATCTAATTTACCCGTCTTTGAAGTATTGTTTGCGCCATTAGTAGTGTTATTAACAGTTTGTGAACGCCTCCAATACCACCAGGATCGCTTGGCTTGATTTTGTGTACCAGTAGGAGTGCCACCATCAACTTCAGCCTTATTAACAGCCGCAGCAGCAGCTACAGCATCTTGTTTAGCATTGACCATTAATTGGTCTACTGCATCCTTTGTTTTTGTAGATAAATGGTTAGATTATTTTGAAATTTATTGGAATTTAAAGTTTAAATAAAAAAGATTTGTATATAAGTATATTAGTTTTTAAAGCTTTTAGATGATTATTTTTTGTGTGATCTGTGTTTTGAAAGTGGATTTTTTTAATGTTAACATCAAGGCAAACAAACTTACATTAGTTAAGGGCTTCTGGAATGTTATTATTGTCATGACAATTGGACATGCAGCCGCCCAGCTGTAGTATTTACCATTAAGGCGAACAACTAAATTAGGTGACGAGAAGATGCTGGGATTTTCACAGACCTAGGACATTGTACACAGAAGTGATGATTATAGATAGTATGTATGTATGTAATTGTTGTGGTGTTTTTAAGTTAATTAAGATTAATTGTTTTCATATGATTGCTGTTTTTCGTATAAACTAAAAGCAGGTTTTAAAATTGTGTAATTAAAAGATATAGAAATTTCGGTTTGTTTTACTTTTATTTTATAAATCATCTTTTAAGATTTCTTAATCGACTACAAAATAAACGAGAATGTTATCAGTTTTTAGGGTTCCGTACACCAAAAATGTAATGGAACCCTATTGTCTTCGCTACGCTGTCCGCCTGTCTGTCTGCCACAGGCTGTTTTCTCGGGAACAGTAAGAGCTACGGACCTGAAATTTTCACAGAATATTTAAAACTTTGGCCACTACAACAACAAATATATGACAGTTAAAAATTAAAGGGTGTTCTAAAGCGAGCAACGAAACATGTTGAAATACTAACGTAATATACAGACTCTTGTACATAGACACTTTCAATTTTCAAAGTAAATGTTAATTGGTGTAGTCAGTAGCATAGACTACACCATATAACACTGATATTTAAAACAATAAAAATTATAGGGTGTTCTATCAGTTAATGTAATTTTGACTATGCAAATTAGACAATTTCCTGTATCTTGGAAACCGTAAGAGGCAAACTCTTGAAATTTTAAGAAACGCTAAAACTAAAATTTTTGAAAATGTCAAATCGAAAAATCGCCAAAATGAAAAAAGCGCTTAAAGAAAAAAAGCACCAAAATTAAAAAAACGCTAAAAGGGGAAAAATCACCACAACTAAAAAGATCGTCAAATAACTAAAAAAAAGCCCCCAAAAACCGAAAATAGTCGTCAAAACCAAGAAAAGCACTAAAATCTAAAAAAATCGCTAAAACTAAAAATATCGTAGAAAAACGAAAAAAGTCCCTAAGAATGGAAAAAAATTACAAAAAGGAAAAATTGCCAAAAAAAACTGAAAAAATCGCCAAAACGAAAAAGTGTCAAAAGCAAATAAAAATAAAACTAAAAAAATCACCAAAAAACGAAAAATCCAAAAAAAACCGAAAAAAGCGCAAAAAATTAAAAAAACGCCAAAGTTGAATAAGTCGCTAAAACTAAAAATATCGTCAAAAAGCGAAAAAAAACGTTTAAGCAAAAAAACGTCAAAACCAAACAAAAAACTTTAAAACTTAAAAAATCGGCAAAAAACGAAAAATCGCAACAAAAAAAAAGCGAAAGAATCAGCAAAATGAAAAAAGCGCCAAAGCCAAAAAAACGCCAAAACAACGAAAAAATAAAAAAAATAAAATTAAACAAAAGAGCTAAGCGGAAAAATTTCCAAAATGAAAAAAGGGCGAAATCGAAAAGGGGTATATGTGTATTCGAACGGATCCCTTCGTGTGCGTCACACTTAACTTAATTTATTTTATTTCTTCACTCAGAACTTTGGCATTTATAAACCGATTTGGAACATTTTTATTTGAAACGAAAAGGTATACTGTCAGATTAGTCCCATTGCATGAGTGAATATCAAAAATAAACAAATACATAGTTCACAAATGCGAATGGGAACATTCGTTTCAACTCTTTCAGAGCATCTAAAGTTGAATATAAACTGGAGTGTCCCTCTAGTTTCCATTGGAATAGAAAACTCTTGTATGTCATTTGCATTTCTTTCGCTTCGAATTACAGAGCAGACCCCTGCTCTAATTTCTAGCTAACATTTTTCTTTACATTTTTTGAAAATTCTACGAATTTACAATGCCTTATAGACTCCAAAATATTTCGAAGAAGTCGGTACTTTATACATTAGCAATGAAATAATCAGGCAGAGGAGAGCAGATTTTGTAAAACCATGTAAGGATTAATAAGAATGTAAAGGAAAGTGAAGTTTTCAAATACATATTTAATAAAATATGTGATTTTAAAATTTTTAAGCTTCTTTTAAATAACACTGTATAGCTAGCCAAAATGAAATTTTTTCAAAATAAGTTACTAACGACCGATTCTGGTAAAGGACATAAAAAAAACTTAGATGTGTATAGGCGTGTTGAAATTTGGGAGGGACACGGCATAGAAATCTTGCAAGCCTTGCCTTTGATGTATAAAATGCGTTCAGAACTTTTATATAAAACATCACTTTACGTCAAACTTTATATTGAAAAAAATATGTTTTATGTTAGCTGTTTTTCCTATATGAAATTTGACATTTGTCATGACAAAAATATATCAGGTATAAACGTAGGGTCAGGAGAAACATTTTAATGGAACATTTTAGCCCTCTAACTTTTCGTTGTATCTATCGTTTTGTGTCTTTCTTAAAAAAGCCGCAAAACCTTCCACTTCAGCGGCGATATAGCGGTCTGAAATAGACAACAAAAATTATCCTCGTGGTGTTTTACTAAATGTAAATAATTACGAAATTAACAGTTAGGGGATATTCACATATTACGCAAGGCTATTTTCCGAGATTTTATACTTCAATGAGTCCCACATGTAAACTTTCAAAACGCTGACACACGTATAAGAAAAATAATAATAATAAAACAAAACAAAGAATTGCCCAAAAGAAAGGAAAAACTTTGATTGTCTGAGAAGTGAATTTCGTAATCCATTGAGTTAAGGTTACCTCACATACTTGAATGACATACATGTCATGTTGGACGGATTCCCCGACTGTGTACGGTTAATTTTCTTCAGTGACAAACATGTTGTATGAATATTAAAAATTTCTAATAATTTTTTCTTTGCTCACACATTTGATATGATGTAATGGGAAGACTGCCATACTTGAATGTAAATAGTGAAGGAAAACGTAACAAATTTATATTTTTTTCACATGCGACGACGTATTTTTATAGATGGGATTCTATCCGCTATTTAACCGATAAATACCAGGTAAATATTAAAAAAAGTTTTAAATTTTTTTGTTAAATATATTTTTATTGTTATGCTATTGTTCATAGAATTGTTATCTTGTAATATTAGCCCAATTCACAATCTTGTGCAAATGGTCTTGCATCATAGCATTTGCAAAATGGTATTGCATATTGATACTCACCACTTAAGAATTGTTAATGGTGAGTATAAATAAACTATACCATTTTGCAAATGCTACGATGCAATACCATTTGCACAAGATTGTGAATTGGGCTATTTTAACATTGGCCAATAGGCCACATGTATTACATTAATGAATTAAATAAAATGAAATGAAATACCGGGTATATTCCCTTTTTGGGAATTTATTTGGGTATTTATAAAAAGCATTTGAAAATGAACATTTTCTTTTGACATCAAAATTAAACAACAAGAACGTTTAATATACATTTTTATTTTGTTATTCTTTACAATTTTTGTGATTTCTTCTATAAAGTTAGCGATTTCTCATAAATATGCGGTTTTAAAGGTTTCTAATCAATGTCAATGCTTATTTCCGATAGTGAAACTTCTCGCGAATTTTTTCAATGCTGAAAAGTTTGCAAATTTCGCGGATTTTCGCTATTTTCGCGATAGTTGAAACTTTTCCAAAGGTTTTGGTTTTGTTGCATTTTAATTAATAGGTCCTTTTGTTTACTTTTCCAGTAAAATCCAGTAGTTGAGTAAATTCTGGGTAATTTGAGAATTTAACTCGCAAGAATGGCTCTTGCACAAAGAAGTACGCGAACGGAAAATTGCAAAAATTTGCAGGTTTAGCAAAACAGCTGATCACTAAAATGGATAGGGTTGTAAGATATGTGTTGTTTCGACTATCCAGCACATATATATTTTTGGTACTTGGTACAATGTATTTCTATAATTATAAATTCGTAGCGAAATGTATTTATTAAATAGAACTTCGGAGAAGCTTTTACACTTTTGTATTTTGTACATGACTTTTGAGTTTATTTCTGCTTAAATGGCATACGAAAATACATCATTACTTGATTTTTGATATTCGGTACCCCAAGTAACATGTTGTAATAAGTATTCAAATATATATTAGCTTTACATCTCTAAAGCATTAATGTAAATAAACCAATTAGAGGAAAGTTTTTGCCATGGGTGCCAATAAAAGAAAACTTGGCGTTGTATGCTCTTCTGGAACATACAAGTTGCGAAGAAACTTGCTTAGGATGTATGTAAAATAATTATTTTCAGTTTTTGTTGGACTTTTAATTCAACTTTTCTTCTTTTAAACGATTTTTTTTAAATTGTATACATTTTGATTGCTTACTTTTCTTTGTTTATTTTATTGAATCATATATTTTTTTCTTCTACTGGATTTTACTGGCACAAATTTGTTCAGTAAAAATTTGCAGACTCTCAGTTAAACAAGTGTCACTTTACTCTCTCAATTGATGCTCTCTTTTGCACTATTATTCATTTTTTTGCAGTTTTTTTTTTTTTTAATTTAAATAAATTAAAAGCTGAATAGTCCGGACCTCGCTAATCTAGATTATTCGGTAATCCGGACATAATTTTTGATTACATTTCGTAATCTATAATCCAGATCCATTGCAACTTCATAATCCGGATTTCATATAAGCTGTTGTGTACTGTTAATCTCTATTAATTGTTCTTCCAAAAACATAGCTTTTTCTATTTTTTTAATGAAAAATAAACTATTTTGCTATGCCTGCCGTAAAGGGACCACACAAAACTTTATCTCTTTTAGATAAAGTTAAAATTGTAGACATGTGTTTTGAAAGCCTTTTTAAGACCAGAAAATTTTTTAAATTTTGTTTCGGTATTCCGGATAATTTTATATTCCGGATTAGGGTCCGCAAACAATTATACGGATTATTAAGCTTTTACTGCAAATGTTTGTCAGTTTCCATGAACGGTATGAGGAGAAAAACTGACAGACACCAATGTTTGTCAGTTTCCATGTTTGTCATTCATGAATGCCAGTTTAAAGGGCCCTTGACAGTCATCGAAAGTTTAAAAAAATACAGGAGTGAAACAGTAGCAACAATTGGCCAATTTACAACATGTTTAGAAACAATTTTATGAGGAAATTACCAACAACATTTATACGATCTACAACACCTACACCAGGTTGTGAATTGAACAAATATATAATTTATAGTATTCGGGTTAACCTTTCTCGTTATTTTTTTGCAAGAACTAAAAAAAGGAGCTAAAAATGCGAGTTTCGAAGGCTTTTGAATATTTCGAGAGGTTATTCATATACATACATATTGTGTGTATAAATAAAAAAAAGTTTTCATTTCTTGTGGGTTAAGCTTTTAAATATACCTGCATTTTTGTGTTCAGCGGCCCAAAAAAATCTGTTTATAAACATCTTTTTCATACTCAAAAAGCTTTTCTTTCTGAATAAAAACAAAGTAAATAAAACGTGACCTTAAGAACTTAAAAAATAATAATATTAGAAAAAAAAATTATTCAAATTGTTTTTAGTGAAAAAGCAAGCAATAAACAACATGCCATAGTGTTTCTCGAATAAAAAGAAAAGCAAATATGAATACGCTTTTATTGAAAATACTCGTATAAAAGATACTTACATCTTTATATTTTATAGAATGGCGTTCAAATTCTTCATCTGACGGATCACCCTTTTCCTGCAGACCGCATAAGGACATTGCCACAAAGTCTAAGTATCTGAAATAAAATCATATTAACAATAATTTAGTTTAAAGTATTGTTAAATTAACTTACTTCCCATCTTGAAGTTTACCATCCTCATAGTCGGAGTCTAAACTTTTTTGGCCCTCCAAAGAACTGGGCGAATGAGGCAAGGAGGTGCCATTACCACTCTCACGATCATCATCATTCAAGGTTAAGGCTTGGATGCCTGGAGATGCTTCTTTTGAAGAGGCTGTGGGAAAATACATGGCCAACATTTCTGGATCCATAGTTTCAGTATCCAAATCCGATAAATAAATACCACCCTCATTAACATATTTGCGTAGTTTATTGTTAGTTTTCATAAAGTTAAACATATTGCTAAGCATAGAGTTACGTTTAGCCTGGGCCTGAGCTGCCTGACTGTCGGCTGGATCTTTTGCCTCGGGAGTGGGTAATTCTCCCCATTTCCAGGAAGCAGAGTTAGTTATTAAATCACTATCGGTTTCTTTTTCACGCATTGAAATCTCTAATTCACTATCACTTTGTATGGGCGTGGAAGGGCGCCCAACACCACGACCTGTACCCAAAGGACCATTACCGCCCGATGAGGTAACCTCTGTATCCGAAAAGAAATGTATATCCAAATCATGAATACGAGATGGATTAGGTGTGATGGGTGATGTCTGACAAGTCTCTGAAATAGGACTATCATCACCGCCCATGGCAGTGACCAAACCAGCAGAAACTTGTTCACCTGATTTAGGCGAGGCTTCATCATTCGATGAATTGGTGGTATTGTTTGAGATCGATATTGAGCTTGTATCAGCATCTTCGCCTTGTTTGCAGTCATCAGTTGTGGCCACACCATCTTGAGGCGTATTACTGCCCACCGAGCTGCTGGAAGAGGATTTACGTTGGGCATTTTTCTTTTTCATTTGGGACTTCTTACGGCGTTTCTTTTTACTCTTTGATTCTTCCTTAAGACTGTTATTAGAGTTTATTTGTTCCGTTAATGCCATCTGTTGATTATTAGCAGTGTTTGTTATAGAAATTGTTGGTGTTTTAGTATCTTCAAGTGTTTGATTGGTTAAGGTAGTATCAAAGTTGGAAGTTTGATTAGTTTGGTTAATTTCTTGCAATGTTGTCTGTTCTTTGGCTACAAATTCTATAGGTTTGTCATCATTTTGAGTGCTATTACTCCAGTCCTTAAAAATAGAAATCAGAGTCAAATATGAAATATTTTAATGAATGAGTGAATGCATTAAAGATATGAGTGTACCTTGTCTTTATCTAAAGCATCAAATTGAAATATTTCTTCATGCTCAGCCCATTCCTGGCGTAACTTTTGTGTGGTATATTCATTGATTTTCTTACTCAAATTAGGCCTTTCCATAGTATTATCAGTATGTCTGCAATGAAATCAAAACACATCTTTAGTATGTTTCTTTTATGATTTAAATATCAATAACATCATAAACACAGTCCTTTTTTCCAAACAACTTTAACATGCTATAGACATTTAAACATAAATAAATAAAATTAATTATATTAACTACCTTCTGAGGTGGTACTCAGATATTTGATTTTCATATTTATCTGAAGCTTCACTTCCTTTGGGTGACTCTTTGGACAAATCTATGGAATTACGTCTAGGCAATGGCAATGGTAATGGCAACTGTAGTTCATCACTAGCGATTCTATGTTGATTAAATGAGTTTAAACAAAATAAATAAATATAAATTTAAAAAAAAAATTAAAAAATTAAAATCAAATTAAAGAAAAAGTATTTTTTTTTATTCAACTAAATGCAAAAATAGGCTACAAATTACATCTACTCATACACAATTTTAACATTAAATAATCTAATTTTTAATTTTTAGATTAAAATAATAAAATAAAGAATATTATAACGATTGTGAAGTATGTAGTATGTGTTTAAAGTTCAAAGTGCTGCTAAAACATTCATACAATTTAATTATTTTAAGAAATAGTACAAAGAAAATAAACCGAAATATGTAATTCATACTAATAATTCGAGCATTTTGTAGTTTCTATTTTTAACCGACTTCAAAAAAAGGGGAAATGTTATCAATTCCATATGTATTTTTTTGTGTGTTTCCTCAAAACTCCGCCATTTATAAACCGATTTCGGATTTTTTTTTTGTGTACTTGAAAAGATGTGTTTTCAAATTGGTCCTGTTGAAAAATGGGCAGGGTTACGTTCATACAAAATAAGTTCACATTCGTTTACAACTACTTCCATTCAAGCGATTCTTATGAAACTTTGCGCATACATTAAGCTTCCGTTCCAATCACGATTAAAAAAGTGGCTAGTGGCTACGCCCATGCAAAGTAAATATTATTTTTCAGCAACTCCTACTAAACCGATTTTATGAAACTTGGCATATACTTTCAGTTATCGGTGCAATACAACATTTCGGTTGCAAAAGTGAGCAGTGTCACACCCATGAAAAGTAAAATTGAAATTAAATTAATTTTAAATACTTCTCCTTAACAGATTCTTATGAAACTTCACACACACATAGTTCTCCTGAAAGTACAACATTATGATAAAAAAAATGTGGGCAGTGCCACGACTATTTTGTAGTCGGTTTTTTTTGCAAGAATTATTTAATTAAGTTTTAATTCTAAAGGCTTTAAGTGGCATAACTCACAAAAACGAAAAGCATTAAAAACCTAGGTTCCCTTCACACAAAAAATAAGTTTCGTTTTTGATAACAAAAATCCCGTTATTCAATATTTTTTCTTTAAATTTCCTGTGATAATGAATTCCGCTATATTGATAACAAAATTATTTCAAAAGAAAAAAATATATATTAAAAAAATGTTGACATGGCTGGGATACGAACCCGGCCTTCAAGGGCGTAAAGCACACTCTCTACAGCTCAGCCATATGGCAGTTATTTTTTTACGAGATAAAACTTGTTTTAAGTAGTTATGAATGAAAAGAAAAGAAGTAACCGACATGGGAAAGAAATACATACATACAACGAAATATAGTATTAAGTTAATGACAAATGTTATTGAAATTTATATATTTTTTCAATAAAATAGTATTATTGAACATAGTTCTTGTCTATTTTTTGTGTGTTAACAGCGTTGGTTGTCTAATAAATATTGGTACAAAAAAAGTTATAATACCATAAAAACGTTCTAAGATGCCTTTATAACAGGTGGATACAGTTTGACAACTGATTTCTTGTCTCCAAGAATATATTGGCTCTTACAAATTACATGTTCTTATCAGGAAAACCGCAAATATGCAATTGTATGTTTTTTCCTGTGGGTTTTATGTGGGCATAAATAAGATATTTATACGTTTCAGAACTTTCACAGAATTTTGGCATCGATTTGCTACTGCGTATTGTTGCATATTTTACCCTTTACAGCATGTTTTTATATATTTCAGACTAAGTCGCATATTTAAGGGAATTTTTCTGGTTTTTGTGGCATACTTGGCCGTTTTTCCTCCATATTTTAACTTTTTTAAATTTTTTCTTAAAAACTTTCCTCATTCCATTGGGTATCCCGAGTTTATTCATAGCTTTAACATTTGCACGCCTCATAAGCGAAGCGTTGAGGTGGGTACTACTCTCACTTCACGCGAAACTACTGATTTTTCAAACTTAAAATGGCTCTATTATTATCATATATTGCACTTGTAAAAAATATATACACATACATATTAAGAAAAAATACTATTTTTAACACTCATGACATTTTTAATGTCATTTTTATTATTTAAACTAATTAAAAAACTAATTAAAATAAATTTCTCAAATTAATATTTTACCTTTTAAGTAAAATATTAAATTTTTATTAAAATACATTGCAAAAACTGTTTAAAAAAGTTCTGTCTTATACGTCCGTTTGTTTGTATGTATGGATCCTGTATGTGGTCACGATAACGACCGAAAGACTTCACTAATCGAGTCCTTTTTTCTTTTTACGCTGCAGTATAATTAGGAATAGAAGCCTATTTAATTTCACGGTCTAAATGAGATTATGAGGCGTGCACTTTTGGATTTTCCAAACTATATTGAATTGCTTTTGAAGATTTTTTGGTCCTTACCAATTTCGCTTATTTACAGTTCATAGGAAAATGACAGCAAGAGAATAATCGTGTTTTACAAATATTTCAGATATTTATGCGATTTTCCTGATTTATAGAAAAAATATTAAAAGCATGTAAGTCCAAAAATTATTTGGGGTCTTCTTGCCTAACATTTTATATTCAGGCAGATGAAATCACAGACTGTCAATGTTCAATCAACTCTCACACTCACAAGGAACCAAACTATACATCCATACTTCGTGGTGCAACAAATGAATATTATAAAAATTAAAAACGAAATAGCAAAGTTTTTTTATAATTGTAAGAGCATATTTTTTAAGTTTTGAGAGCATATTTTGAATGCACCTAAAAATGAAATATATGCGCAAAAATATGCATTCGCCTGCCAACAAAGTACCCAAACTGAAATAATATGAAAATGTTTTTTTTTTTATTTTTTATTATTATTAGAGAAAAACCAGAAAACAATCGTAATTGGGTCTATTATTTAACCCAACCGCACTTTAGTTGAGTTGCCAGTCGGCAACTGAAAATTAATGGTTGCCAGAGAGGCACTAAACAGCAACTGAAATTGACAGCTCTCAATTGCCAGTTGCCATCATTAGTATTCTTTTCAGCAACTGGCAACCCAGCAGAGGCTCGATTAACATGCATAATCGGCCTATTAATATTTCTTTTTCAAAAATTGAGAAATATGCATTAAGAACTTTTTATAACACCAAAATATGCATTTATTGCCAAATATGCAAAAATATGCACTTACCACTAAAATATACATAAAATATGCAACTACAAATCAATGCTAAACTGCTTAAAATTTGATAATTCGCATAGATAACACGCTGTTACAGTGAAAATACTCGTGAAAAACGACTTAGTGATAGACACGACACCCTCTCTGTCGTGTTTTTTTCGTGACACAAATACGCACGACTCAACACGAAGTGTTCGTGACAAAAAATCTGATTTCGTTCGTGTTCGGGACGTGTCGTGTTGAGCAAAATTGACACGAAAAAACACGAAACGATTTTCAGATTAAAATATGCATGAATGCAGAAGAATCTTGCAGCACAAGATTATTGAGCGAAAACCTTGATAAGTTACTGTTTCTCAACCAAAATATGTAAATAATAATTCTTGCAAAAAAAACCGACTACAAAATAGGTGTGCCAGGCACTGCCCCATATTTTATCATCATGTACATTTACGAACACTAATTGTGTGTGCGAAGTTTCATAAGAATCGGCTAACTAGAAAAAATTAAAATACATATTTACTTTTCATGGGCGTGGCACTACCCACTTTTCTAACCACAATGATGTATTGTGACGATAACTAAATGTGTATGCAAAGTTTCATAAGAATCGGTTAAGTAGAAGTAGTTAAAATGCATATTTACTTTTCATGGGCGTGGCACTGCCCACTTTTCTAAACATAATGTTGTATTGTAACGATAACTTAATGTATGTGCAAAGTTTCATAAGAATCGGTCGAGTAGAAGTAGCTGACAATTCATGTGAATTTACTTTGTATGGGCGTGACCCTGCCCATTTTTCAACGGGACCAATCTGGAAGCACATCCTTTTAAATAAGAAAAAAAAATCTGATATCGCTTCATAAATGGCGGAGTTTTGAGGGAGCATACATAAAAAAAAGTCGGTTAAAAATACAAATAGAACATGAAACGTTAAAATAGAAGAAAAATATGTCTTTGAATATAAAAAAATTTAATTTTTTTGGATTTGATTTCGTGTGTGTTGTGTCGTGTTCTGAAAATTTTGGGCGTGCGTGTTTCGTACGTGCTGGACATCCGGGATTCGTGTTTGTGTCGTGTCGTGTTGGAAAATCTCGACACGCGCCCATCTCTACTTAGTGAGGCTTGTAGGTCTAGTTGAGCAAATTATTTTGTCATTTTAAAAAATTGCAATACACCCTCAAAATCGGAAGTTATCGACAAAAAACAATTTGTTGGGAATTCATGAACAAACACAATTTTCACTGCGTTGTTTCTGCACCGATTTTCAATTTTTAAACAGTGTCGAATAGAGGAGAGCTTAAGCTTTCCGTGTATATTTAAAAGATTTTGTTTTGACTTATATTTCATGAAAATATCGTCAAAAGAAAATTTTAATTCTTTATTTTATTCAGATTTTTAACATTTTGCGTATTTTTATGCATTAAAAATTAAAGCGTAATTTATAGCGATTACAATAAGTCTTAAAATATTAAAATCTGTTGGGAATTGACAGAGTTACAATTTTTTTAAATAAAATTTCAATTTAAAATTATACATGCAACATTTTTTCCAGTGCATTTTGGAGCTGCTAACAAAATAAATAGTAAAAACCGAATAACTGCAAAATTACTGTTTAGATTTATTTACAATTTGGCATATCGATAAATGAGGGGTTACACTTGCACAATATAGTTTGCGAAAATTTGCAGATTACGTACTGACGATTCTACAGTGGCCTAAAACTGAACGCATCGCATGTGGAAAGCTTCAAAAGTATTGTAACTTTCTCAAATCTCAACCGATTAAATATAAAAAGGTAGCAGAGTATAATGCTCAAAGGTTTTCTTCGTATTTTCGAGCTGAGCATATATAAAAATTGTTAAAATTGGTTGAAATTTGCGAAAGTTACAAGACTTCTTAAGTTTTTCACATGCGCTTCATTTCATTTTAGCCCATTGTAGAATCATTAGTTCATAAACTGCACATTTTTGGAAACTATAGTGTGCTGATATAGCCCCTCATCTATTGATATGTCAACTTTCAAATAAGTTTGACCTATAGCTTAGCAGTTATATATGTTTTACAATTGATTTTTTGATCAGCTCCACAATGCACTGGGAATGTGTTGCAGAGCTGTGAAAGATTGCAATCACATTATTTCATGTTAATGATTGCTAGTTTTTGATTGCAAGTAAAAGCGTAAATTTTATTTCATGATTTTAATTTGAAATCAATATAAAATGATTGCAGTCAATTTTTTTAATTTAATTTCTATATTAATTGATTGCAATCAAATTAAGTGATTGCAATCAAAATTAAATTAGAATCAAAATCATCGTTCTCTTCAAATGATACTTATTTTTCTAGAAATAAAGCTTACTCTGATAATTAAAAAAAACTACATGAAATGGCTAACTAAACTACGTTTTGGTACGTTTTTTTTTTAAATTTTGTTGGACTTACACTATAGTAGTGATTTCAGGGAAATTGATTGAAATCAAATGATTTCAACAAAATTTGATTGCAATCAATGATTTAAAAAAAAATTATTTCAAAATGATTGCAATCACAAAAGATTGCAATCTTGACATGATTTCAGTTTGAAATCTGAAATCAAAGAATGAAATCAATTTGGTTGAAATCATTTTGATTGCAATAAAAATTTATTGCGAAATATCGTTAGCTGAAATGCAAAATAACGTGCCATAAAACAAATCGATTTTTCCATTAACTATGAATTTTTTGGTGAAAATACCTCTAAAAATAATAAATTTTCCTCCAAAATGGATTTGTTATTGCATTTTAATCTTAAATAAACCAAATTGGTTTGATATCTCAATTATTTTTCATTTTACAACATTTTTTTGATCTTGTTTTGTAAACTTATGATAAATGTTGTTATGCTATTTTGTATTTTATGTACACGTTATGTATGTAGGATGTTTGTTTAATTTTATCATAAAAACTATTTAATTTTAAACCATTTAAACTACATAACATAATAATAAACCAATTTACAACTAGGATTTTGAAGCAAAATAGACTTAATACTATTTGCTGATAAATTAACTTTTTTTATTTGGATTAAAAACTTACTTTTCTTTTTCATCATTATTCCCGACATTATTACTATTTAAATATTTTTCGGGAAAATGACTTGATGGTATTGGCGAGGTAGCCAAATTATTAGGCAATTCTTCAACATCTTCTTCGGGGCATTCTTCCACAAAAAAAGCTTCTCCAGATTCACCTAGTTTCATGTGTATATCTACGGGCTCTCCATTGATTTCAATGTCAACCTAAAAAGAAGCAAATAATACATATCAAACAATTAAAATTTTTTAATTAATCTTAAATTCAGTTTAAATTAAAATCTGAAAGAAAGTCTAAAAATATCTCTGATACAAATTGTGTTAAATGTAGTTGCAAACGAAATTCTCCTTTTAGGTATTTGTTTTCATTTGGCACACAAAAACAAAAGATAAAATGATAAGCTTTCTTAAGCTTACACTATGCCACAAAAAATTCACCTCAAGAATGAGATGTTTTTAAGCCAAATTGGGGGGGCTGCTGAACACGAATAAAACATTAATTTATTTTTTTTAAGAAGCGTTTTCGAGGTATTTGCGAAAAACGTGTTTTTTCGCAGTTTGTAAAGCTATTTCCAAAAATCTTGAGTACACTCTAAAACATTACTTCAAATTTACGATCATATATTGTCTAAATTTGTGTTGAAAATTTCTCCTTGTCTAAAATTACATCGATTTTGTAGTTATTTTTATTAAAGAAAAAACCGTGCAAACTAAACATATTTAGTGGAAGTGGAAAAATTTTAATATAAAGTATAATACGGCTATGGCTGAATGGTAGATACGTCAGACTGCCAGTCAGGAGGTCGCGGTTCAAACCTGCACGCAGCCAATCGCTATTTTTAGTAAAAACATTTTGTTCAAAAATAATGCGTGGGTAATTTTAGGTCGATAATAATCGGTAAAGTGTTGCCGACTAATATCGACCTAATTTTCAACAAAAATTCAAGACTTTATATTTGAAAAAAAGTGTATTTTTTGCGTTTTTTTCTAAACTCACATTTTTTAAATGCTCCACTAAAGCAAAACAAAAAAATGCTAAATTTTTATTTTGAATTAAATGTTGTTTCTAACGTACAAAAAGTAAAATGGCTAACACAAGACAAAAAGTTAGAAAGTTACAACAGATTTAGTGGGGCAGAATTAAATATTTTATAAATATGTCAACCATTTCTAACTATAGTCCGATCAGCATAAAATTTCACATGGAGATATCAGAGGTGTGTTCTTATTTAATTTAGGAAGATAGCTTCTAATATTGCTCAGGAGCAGAGGCATGAAGTGCAAAGTAGTACACTTCGGTCCTGTAAAATTGTTCAACGCTTGTCATTTCTCTGTTTCTCACTCGATTCCAAAAAATTTTTGTATCCTTATAGACTTTATAAAATTCTCAAAAAAATTTCTTTGGTTAAACAATTATCTTGTATAGTTATGCTACGTACACACTATGCCGTTTTATGACCTGGTAAGCAAACATGATAGTGTGTACTAGCGGCAATGTTTGCCACTTCGAATATTTTTCGGTGTGTGGCAAACTGTTTGCGCGTCTAATGTGTACGGTTGTCACAATAATAAGACAATATTGCAGTCACAAAAACCAAATGACAGCATGTTGTCATTTTGTCGCATTGTATTGTTAATTTGAAATATGACGCCACAAAATACCAACAACAAAATAAATGTCAAATGTGAACGAAGCATTAGTGAGGTATAATAATTTTAATATTAAAATTTCTCAACTTTTCAAATCCTTGTTCCAGTAATTTTAAGATATCGAATCCAAATAACAGCCGATTGTCACAATTTTTTCGTTGTTAGCTACACGGCAGAATTCCGAATAGTTAAAAACAGTTGATGGAAAATTCTTTCAGAGTTGGACCATATACTATTTTTAATTTGAAAATTGAAAAATGTTGAATTTATGACAATTTTTTTCCAAAAAAGTACCATAATTGTTTTCTCTATAACACATTTTTCTTAAGCTGGGATCACACGATTGACGCTAATGCACCAATCTGACTCAATTTTTATTGTGCTGAATTGGAGCACAATAAAGAAATCATCGCAATCAAATAATCTGCAGTCACATGATTGCCCCATTTTCTACAAATTTGATTGCCGCTAGTTGCTGCAAAACGATATAGTAACAATAATTGCCGCAGCCCAGTCACACGATTGTTCTAGCTTACGGCACTCTGAGAATAAGGTGTTGTGCTAGCCAAGGCGAATTCTTACAGGTGACCTCGACAGATTAGGTCATTTGTTTTTGCTTATTTTCGCCGTTTGTATTTTTGATCTAGTTCGGAATTCGAATGCTTTGTTGGCATATTTTTCAGTACATATTTTGATACCCAAAGTGGGTATTTTCCAAAGCAAGTCGAGAACGGTTATAAATTTGCCTTGGTGCTAGCTTATAATTCTGTTTAGTTTTTTGGTGCGCGCAAGGAGAATTGACAACCAGGTGGCGTTACTACTATAGCTGACTATTTTTTGCTTATATTGCTTGGAACGCGTACAAGTTAAAATCCATATAAGAAGTTGTAAACAATTTTTGTTTAAACTTTTTGACTACGGCGAATTGAATTCGCTACTGACATTACCTTGTATGTATTCGTCTTGGTTGCGCGTATATAGATTGTTTTTTTAAAGAAAATGAAATTTGTTAAGTGAAATTTTTTATTTGCAGCACATTTCATAGTACAAATAATAAAGTTAAAACAATTTTTTTTAATTAAAACGGTTTTATTGTAATGAAACATAATAATGGTGCAGATTATGTACTAAAAGCTAAAAAATATTATGTAGCTTTATTTATAATATGAAATAAATCAAAATTTATGGTACTGACAACAACAAATGATGTTCTACGCAATGGTTTTGGCACATAAAAAATGTGAATATTGGCGCGTATTGTCCACTTCGATTGCCGCACAAGAACACAGTAAATATTGGTGCATTTTTGATCTTTTTATTGCCGCATGGTTGCTTGTCAAGCAGTCACACGATTGGAGCACCAGAGTTGCATTTTATTGGCCACAATAAGAAAAATATTGGCTTCGATTGCCGCATGAGCCAATTGATTGTGAAATCACACGATTGGGGCATAAAACAGGGCAATAATTAGTGCATTGCGGCAATCGTGTGATCCCAGCTTTAAGGATCATATAATTATTATATACATGTATTAAAGTTATCTTCACAGACACGATTTTAGAAAAAGAAAACTTAAGCGAATTTACAATTTTTGGTGGGCATGCAACCTTTCGAAATCGACCTATTTTTGAGATTTGTTGGAACTTTCTTAGGAATGCTGATGATTCTCAGAAGCAAATCATAGTTTTCTATACTTGCTGAGTATTAATTACATAAATTTCAATGTAACTGCAAAATTTTATTGGAAAATATGAATAATGAACGATTTTATAGCATTAAGAAACAAATTAATATGCACAAAACACCACATAGACCATTTTTCCTCCTATTTTGCCATAAGTCTTTCATAAAAATTAAAATTATTAAAATCTAAACAGAGTGTTGAAAACTACACATAATTTTGGAAGGTAATTTTGATATGTGATACGTCGATCTTTCTTTTTCAAACGAGTAAAAATAGTGACTTATAAACAAAAACTCGTACTGATCTGAGAACAAAAGAATGAAAATTAAAATTTGGATGTGTTCACTAATGGATCGATTATGAATGTGCAACAGAACCTCAGTTGGTTTGCCAGTTGCCAAAAATGGTATAACGGATGGCAACTGGAAACTGAGATCTGATAATTTCAGTTGCTATTTAGCGTTTTTTGCAGGGTTCCCAGTTCCCCAAAAAGTCTCAAAATAGCTATTTCCTCATCCCCAAAAATCCCCACAGTACCTTAAAAATAAAATTATATTATTTCAAAGGAAAAATGCATACATTTAACATATTGTCATAATTTTATTTTAAATGAGGTTTATTTGCCGGAGTTTAAGCAATTGTCTATATGCAGCATTTCGTTGGTGCTTTACCAACCCATCAGTAGACTTCAAACACAATTTTAAACAGTTACAAACCCTTTATCTTATGTACAAACTTCTAAAAACCATTTGAGAATTTAGAAAAATAAAATAGATTCATATCGAATAAAAAATTATTTGCTGGGTTTTACATCAGTTATTTTTTGAAAATCATGTATGTAGTTATTTGTAAATTCTCAAATGGTTTTTAGAAGTTTGTACATAAGATAAAGGGTTTGTAACTGTTTAAAATTGTGTTTGAAGTCTACTGATGAGTTGGTAAAACATATAGACAATTGCTTAAACTTCAGCAAATAAATTTCATTTATGCGTACATTTAATTATTTAATTAAATCCATTTATATTGAATATTCTTTAAATTAATTTTATTTTTACATAGTTTGAGTTCTAACCCCCATATTAATAAAATTTAAAATGAGTTTGAAATATATTTTATTTGAAATTTTTCATACAAAAAATTTGTTAAAGTAGATTTTAAATACATTTTATTTTTTTGTGAATATGTACGTATGTATATACAAATGGTAACATAAAAAACTCACAAGAATAAAACAATTGCATATGTGTCAATATTTATCATTTCAAAACTTCGGAATCAAAATCTTCTTCCGAATAATTAGTTAATGCAATTTTGTTGTACATGTTGTTTGTATTAAAAAGTTTTATTGTTTGAGAAGAAAACTGAACTATTTTTAAAGTGTTTTTATATAAAACGATTCGAAACTATTTTTGTGTTCGACTATGCATATTAAGGATTTTTTCTATGACTTTAACGAGGTCTTGTAAGTCACACACCAGATTATATTTGTTGGGTCACTGGCATCTTGAAATGATTTTGATGCAGAAGAAATACATTTCAAATCCCAAAAAATCCTCAGCGAAAAAGTCCACTTCCTCAAAAAATCTCCAGCGGATTTTAACGAAATTTTATCCCCAATCACAAAAATAAATCCCCTATTTGGTGACAAATCCCCAAAATTGGGAACGCTGTTTTTCTGGAAAACACAAATTTGCACTTGCCGGCTGGCAACGCAACTGAAGTTCGGTTGCTATCCATAATCGACCCATAAATATATTGTAACTATCTGATATTTTGTCAGATGTAACCAATTTTTGGCTTGCTATATTTGGAACAAAATTTTCTTTAAGAAGTGGGTCTAAAATAAATTTAAAAAAAATTTTAATTCGCATTACTGGAGCGACTTAAAATGGTACATTTTGGAAAAACGTAGAAAAAATTGAATTTTTTTCAAATCTAAAGACGTGTAACTCAGTGAATTTTGATCCGATAAACACATTTTGAATATGGGCTGAAAAAGGAAAAACATATCTATGCAGCAGTGCAAATAATACAAATAAGCAGTTCTTACGATTTTTGGAAATAGCTTTATAAAATCCAAAAAAACACGTTTTTCGCGAATATCTCGAAAATGCTTCTTAAGAAAAATAAAGAATGCCATATTCGTGTTCAGCGACAACAAATTTGCTTAGAAAACATCTAATTTTTGAGTTGATCGCAAAAAGTAGAAAATTTGTGAACGAGTGTTATCAAACAATATGTTATAGATTATTAAAACTTAATAAATTCCTTCGTTGATAAATATTATGAACTTTAATCTATAAAAGTGTCCAGACATTAAATCTAAAACTTTTTTTTACTGACTTGTTATCTCTCAAAAAAAGGAAAATAAATAAAATAAGATACTCACCACTTTTTCGCGACTCCTTAGGACACCCAATTTGCCGAAACGTACATGAAAGGGTGAACATTGAAATTCACCATCTGGCTGTTCCACTACAATGACATCAATGGCCCCTGTCAAAGTGGCTCCATTGATTTCACTATAGAATTCCTTAAAATTACTGAAAACTTTAACTAAACTATTCATTTTGAAATGTGTAAAAAGAGTGCTTAAAACGGTTTCTGTCTAACTGGTTGCACAGTCAATTGGAGAATATGGACGACAATAGGGTTGTTCGTAGTCGATAGCGATTTCAATGGTTATCGCAGTAACTGCTGTCTAATAATGTTTTCTCTTGTTTAATTTTATTTTCTTAACATTTTTTTTATTATTTTATAACACAACAACATTGGCTCATATCCTTAGTTGTTTATGTAGAAATTCCGTATTCAATGTTGTTAGTTTTTCTTTTTAACGATAGAGCCCGGGGTATGCGACTACCGATTTATGACCTTTATAATTGTTGTCGTTGTTATTTATATTGTTGGTTTTTTTTTTATTAAAAAGAAAGAATTTATTTCTTGGCCATTTTATTGGTTTTTGTTTAATGTACTCGTGTACGTACAATCAGAGTGCCTCTTTTTTTTAAACTGTTAACAGGTTATCGGCAGATCAATTAAAATTCATTCTTGCCTGTTGTGCTACACTGCTCAAATTATCTGTAAATAAAAAGAAATTGAAATAAATATTTAGTATAATTACAAACATGCTATATATATTACTTATGAAAAAACTTTTGAATATTTTTGTGCATTTGGAATTGTTTTATTATTGAAACATTTTTAAATACTTAATAGTTCTTGAAAGTATAAATACAATGTCTTGAGGCTAAATGAATCACTCGTGAAATTTTTATAATATTTGTTCATGATAAAATAATGAAAAATTTTGTGAAGAGTAATTAGCCAAAAAGTATTATTGACAGAGTGTTTCAATAACAGATGTTAGTTTTGAGCAATGCGAACAGAGTACCAGGTGGCCTTATTAGTACAACAACAACTACTTCTTTATCAAACTGTCGTGCTCAATGTCAGCGTTGCCATTTGTCAAGTTTTCCCTTTTTTGCAAGTTTTTTGAGATACCAAAAAGTTTTAATTTTAAATAAAGTTTTTTCAAGTTTTTATAAAGATGTACATAATTTGCAGTATAGTATATCGGCTGAAAATATTAAGTGATTATGCAATGATACGATCTAATATTTTCTCTTTGTTATTACTGCAGCAGTGTTGAATTGTGTTTACTCTCTCTACAACTATGCAGTTTTTATACATTCCTTAAAACGAACACCAAGTACACTTTTTTTGTGTTTTCTTTTAAAATTTTGGCACTTTTGTAGAAAAAAGGTTTTTTGGGCAAAAAAATTGGTTTTTTTTTTAGAAATAAGAAGTTTTTAAAAAAAATATATATGGTAATGCTGCTCAATGTATACATAAAAACTTTTTGTTTAGTTTTTTGTTCTAGTAAAATCAGCTGATGATCAGCTGCATTAACGAGGCTACCTGCTGAATTCGCCTTGCTTTTGAGTATTTAATTTTTCAAAACCTCTTTAGAATTTTATTTTATAATTACTAATGTGACTATTCTATCAAAAACATTGGGTTTTAGTACCAAATTTTATTTTTATAATCAGGCTTTATTTCGTTAATTTAATTTTTATTAATTATTAAACTATTTTATTCAGAAAATTATTTTTTGAACATGGGATAATTTTCAAAGAATCGTTTGATTTGATTATTGTAACAACACATTGAAGAAAAAGCTTATGTTGTAGCAAAACATTTATCATATTATAATTCCTCGAATCATTTGTAGTATATAAAACGATAAGACACATAACGAGTTTAGATTAAAAGGAACAAAAAGCTGTTTTCTGAGGGCGCTATATCCGTATTTCCACTATCTGGTGTCAGCTTCCACATAATGGTTCCAATTGGAAAAAAGAGTAATAAATTTGTATCTTTGGAGGAGAACCTAAGCTTTAAGATTGTTGAAATTTAGACCGCCCTGTTCAAACACACGGTGAGCTAAAGGGTGTAGGGTATGAAAAAAAATTTTGGTCTCATAACTTTTACAAATATTATCCGTTAATGAATTTAAACATGCTATAAAGTTTATTAGTAGGTAAAGAAAATACAGCTTATTTCATTAAGATATCTTTAATATTTTCATAGATATTTGGCTTTGAATTTTAAAATTTTGATTTTTGGCCACGACTTTGTTCTTTATTTCATAAACATCTCCAGTAATAGCATACTCAAAATTTCCAGAAAAATATTTTATGATTTTTAACACATTCCTTGATAATATGCAGAAATATTTTTTTTAATTATCTCAATTTATGTAGTGGTAAAAAAGAATCAAAATCAAAACTTTGAAATGAGAGTGAAAAATGGCTAAATTTTGACAAAAATAGAACTTAATTGTTCTACGCTTTTCTCAAAAATTTTTCAACACAAAAATGTTTTCTTTGCAATATGTATTTTAAAAGAGTAGACTTTAAAAGTTATTGCAGTTGAAATTTTAAATAGATTAAGGCATGCACGCACGCACGCTACATCCTGCATTGAACGAATTTTTCTATGAAATTCTAAATTAATCATTTAAGAAAAAAACGCGCCCATCGAGTTTTTCAAATTTCTTTACAAATTATATTAGATATACATACATATTTAATATAATTAATCCGGTTTTTAATTTTTACCCGCACGCACAAAGTGTGAGAAGATTTTCTAAAAATAATCAAATTTCCTGAAGCATTTTATTTGCCAGCATGAAAATTGTACTAAACTACATTTTCTCAATTTTTATTTCTTTAATATTTATTAAAAAACTTAACAGTCTTCTTAAGTTTAAAAATTTTAATGACATCGATCCCTTTTCGCAAAATGATCGTAAGGGAGTAAAAAATTTTTTTTATTGAAATTAACATTTTAGGAGCTTAGCCGTAGTCTAAAATTGTCAAAACTGTTGATAAATTTTAAAAAACATGCTGCAAGATTTGATCGTAAGCGGCATTTTATGCATGTAAATCATGTTTAAATACATATACGGCCATGTTACAGAGTTCAATTCCGTTCCGAAACGGAATTCGACCTACCTCATTTTTGTAGCAGCCGGTGTCTAAAAAAGAAAACTAAAATACGCAAATTTGTCAGGTGTGTCCAGACTGTTGGCGGCGCTATTATGCTGCGGTATGCTCCAGCTAGGGCTTGACATATTAGGCTGGATTGATTTTCGTTTTCGACCGGAATTGAACTCTGTGACATGGCCGATAATAAAAAGCCCTTCTCCTGAAAAATTAAATTTTTTGTATCTTATGATAATTTTGCGAAAAGTGGTCGAAAATATGTGAAGAAAACTCAAAAATTCAATAGGGTTGTCAACATTTCACCATTCTTAAAGCCTGGGCCCTGGGCTCTAATCACCGCATACGATATCGAGCAGAATTGATCGAAAATTTTCATTTTGGGATCCTGGCATTCAATATCGAATAAAAAGTATCGTAATTTGTGATGATAGCATTCGACATCGAGTAATCAAACATCTACATCTATCGAGTTATTCAATACGATTACCTATTGAATAACTCGATAGATGTCGTATACACAATAATGTAATATTTAGAGAGAAAAATATCTAAAAATTTAAGAAAGTACGAGAATAATAGGTCAGTGCAAATATGACGTGGCCCTTTCCGATCTTTGCGTGCTATCTCACAAAACTTTGTTCCTACGAAATATCGAATCGAATTGAATTTTGAGACAGCTTATCCGAGTTTTAGTAGCTCTTTCATCTTAAATATTTGACTCGCCCCTCACAAGTTTTGAGGATTTTTAATTTTCGAACCCAGAGCTTATGTCCCATGGTCACAATTTTCAGTTTATTATATGTATATCGTTTGAATTGTATTTTCTTACTCTTTAGTATGATACCGACCATGATAAGTTTTGATGATTTTAAATTTTTGGTTCCCCTTGGTTTACTATCCTTTAGCCGTCATTTTTAATTTATTATATATCGTTAAAATGGTATTTTACGATCTTCAATATGATACCCATTCTGCATAGGTTTTGATGATTTTTAATGTTTGTCCCTGACTTTTTTCTGGTCCATATCCGCCATTTTCAATTTGTTATATATCGTTGGAATAGTATTTGTATCATGATTGGATACGACAATTTTTAGTTGTTGCTCCCTGAATTTATGGTCATGGAGAAGCTAGCATTTTGTTGTACATATTTGAATAAAAACAATGCTATGTATTTATGTTGCCCAGACGAATCGATTGAGACTTCAGTTGGTAAATTTAGATAAGTGGTTTAAGAGTTGCGGTGGAACATGCGTAAAAGCAGTCCTACATACTTAGGTCCTGATTCACAAGGAAGATATAAAAATTTGTCTACAAAATTTTTATGAAATAAATTCAAAAACATTAGTCTTTTTCCATAATAATTTTTGCGATTGTGGATCAGCTGGATCGAATGCTTCCTTTTGGCTTTACCACAGTCGGTTAAAAATCATATTTTATATGACTCTGTATTCAAATAAAGTTTTATTGCGTTATTGGTATATTATTGAACATTTTTACAACTTTGTGGTCAGTTTATATAGGAATTTGTCTAATGAATCCTCAACTTTTTCCTGCTGGTTAATGTCTTTTACTATATTCATTTAAATTAATTTTTTAGTATTATTTTGTTTACTTTTTTAAGAAATAAAAAATTATACTCGTATATACATACATACATATGTACATACATATGTACATATACTTAAATAAAAATTGTTTTTAATATTTTTCTACCCTGTCACCTTTTGCTTTTGTTTAAAACATTTATCACGTGACTAGAAGCTGTATCCCAGCTGAACATTATTTTAAAATCTTTTTGTTATAATATACATATAACGAGCAAATTGCTTTTAAAAATGAAATAAATTTATTTACCAAGAATGGTCAGTGCCAAAATATTATTTGTGTCTCAATTTGATGAGAAAATATTTAAGAGGTTATTTGAAGGGAATGTTTCTACGGTATTTTTTAGAGTACTTTTGCATGTGTTAATCTGTAGCGTAGAGAAAAAAATAAGACAGCAGAAATATTCTTAAGAACGTAAAATTTTCAGGATATTAGAGATTCGCTTCAATTTAGGACCGATTTTAATACGCAGGCGCGGATTTAGCTTGGACATCTAACTGAAACATACTATTTTGCAAAATTTTTTTAGAAACTCAATAGAAATTGGGTATACTTTACTCGTTTTGGGTGGGGGCAATATCCCCCCCCCCCCCCTTGTAGCCATGCCCGCATTACTCTATAAGCGCGGATCCAGCTTAAGCTGTTGGAAAGGGAAATTTTTATTGAAACACAGTTTTTAATTTTTTTTACAACGCTATAGAAAATGGTGGATATTTTATTAATTTTGAAAGCAGAAGTATGATTTTTCTTCGATCAGCTACTGATATGCCACTATTTAAAAAATAGTGGCAGATGTAACAGATCTACGACTCTTTAAAATTATTTATCTACAGTGCTTACGATGACTTAATAACGGGGAGACTAGACCTGGGTATTTTACGAACGAACTAGTTCAATTGAACGATTCGATCAACAGAACTAAAGACACTAGTTCAAGATTTTCACGGTCACTAGTTCAAGTGAACTGCCCAGTGAGAAAAATTGGCAGTCATTTTTGGGGAACTATTTTCTGTCTACATCAAAAGTATCAATAATACCGTATTTACACTACGCAACTTTGTTGCATGCAACTTCTTTTTTTCAGTGAGAAAGACAGAGAAGAAATACAATATGTATACATTTCTATTGCAACACTCTCACTTAAAAAGAAAATTGCATGCAACAAAGTTGCATAGTGTAAATATGGTATTAGTGTTTATTTGCTTAGTTCATTGCTACAGTTCACTGTTGTGCTTAGTTGTGTGATTTGTTGTTGTTTATTCTTACATGTCTCGGCTATGTAGACGACAAAAAACGAATTACCAGCGAAAATTTACTGTTGTTGGTTTAAAATTACCATTGTTTCATTTAATTTTAAATGAAAAATTATTAATCTAACCTTAAATCTCTTTGATTTAAAATTTTTCACTGTTAAAACAACTTTGTTATAAACGTTACATTTCATTTTAAATCAACATGACTATAACTTTAATTTCAAATAAGTTTTATGTTAAGTAGTCATTTAAATCATGTTGAATTAAAATGAAATTCATTTTACATGTGATTGTATTTATTTATTGTATAGCTAAAGTAAAGTTTGAAGCTCGTGTAGCTGCAGTAGTTAGCGCGTGGACTATCTTGTAAGTGGCACGAGTTCAAATCTTGGCTAGAGGAGCCAACTACAACACAAAGTTTTTTGATGCCTATGCTAATACACATCACGTAAGTAAAATAATTAATAAAATAGCTACATTAAAGTCATGTTGTTTCAGCTTAATATAACTATAATTCAACATGATTCTTAGTGTTGTTTCAATATCAAATTCACGTTGTTTCAACTTGAAATAACTTTGATTCAGCATGATTCTTCGTGTTGTTCCAATATCAAATTTACGTTGTTTCAACTCGAAATAATTTGATTCAACATGATTTTTATATTATTTCAGTATCAACTTCATTTTATTTTAACTGTACTGCAATATTAAATCAACATGAAATATAAAGGAAAAATGTTCTTTGAAAACTATTGTAAATCATGTTGAATTAACATGAAACATCTATGAAGCAAAATCACAACCGAAAAATGTCAAATTAACCTGTTTGTCGACGATTTTGCATTGAACTTTCTCTGAGTGTACATATGAAGTGAAATCATGCAGCCATGACAATTTAAAGTGTTTACAATTTAACACAATTTAATTTTTATTTAGATATTTTTGACATTACCTACTTTTCCACATATATAAATTTTAGTTTTTATTGTATTGTAGTATTTTTTGCCCTTCTCAGTTAAAGCTTTTGGTAATCGGTACTACTCTTTTAACGAGCTACAAAGTAATGAGTGGTACTCATTTATCTTATAGTAGACAAACACTTTTTAAGTTAACATGAGTTTATATATGAAAACTAATTTTTGGCGCTTAAGCTTATAAGTCAACAATAGGTGAATGAGCAAAGTTTTTGTCTTCAAATCTGAAAGAACGCGGTTGCTACCACAGCTGAGTCAAAAAAAAGTGTGAAAATTTTTAAATAAAATATAGTGTGTATAAAAAAAATATTTTAACCTGTTTATTTGACTACTTATTTTTAAGCTTCAAGTAAGTCAAATAATAACTAGTTAATTGCAGTAACAATGTAAGTACATTTGTAAGGGGTATCCCTTATTTTTGGAACTTCTCAAACAAACTTAAGTAGTCACCGAGTCAAATTATAAATAGTTACGATTTAAATCTTCATATACTTGTGTGCCTACCAGTAAGCAAAGTTTTTGCTGAGTTATGCTGCCAGCTTGTAGACTTATTACACCTAAGAATGATCGTATGTATTTTATCATTCTTGTATTACAACATTTATCATTCATACATATTTCTATGTCAGAAAAGAGCTATTGAAGAAGAAGATCAACCCAGTTCATTTTGGAAATTTGAACTAGAATTACAGAACAGTGAAATGAACTATGTGGCACAAGTCTAAGTGAGATCCATATTAATGACTAGATTTTCAACAGTTTATTAAAATGAGTCAAAATTTGTTTGAGATACAGAAATGGCTGATTTTTAAATTTGTTTTAGAAAATTATTCAAAGTATTTTATAAAATTCATCATCTTTTCCTGCATATACTAGTATGTATACATTTACACCCCAACCCACGTTTCCTGACAGTGCATTCACTCAAGTCTAAAGGTAAAGGTTTCATACACAATAAGTATTTTAAATGAAAAACAAGCAAAAAAAAAGAATTTTTTGGCAATGATAATAAATGAAAAACAAGTAAAATATAAAAATTTAATACATACATATTTACATTAGGCCGGTCCTCTTTTGTATGAAGAAAAAATATTAATATAAAATATATTAAAAATAGAAAATTCTCTTATTTTGCCCTGATTCTGCGGAAAATCACCGAAATAGTCTACATAACATACAAAATGACACATTTTTGGAACTGACATTTGAAAATTATTGTCTCCAAGGATTTGCAAAATACTCACCAAAAAAACTTTAATAAATAGCTAAGGAAAAAATACATTAACCCTTCTACACTTTGGGACCAAAATAGCCCAATTAAAACTTTTTTTATTTATTTAAAACTGTAAAGTTTTTGATAGGATCGATGGGTGAATTTTCCAAAATTTTAATTTTGTGTATCTAGAGGGTGAATATATTTAAAGGATGAGACCGAAAAATTATATATCTCTTTCATCATTAGGGCCACCCTAATGTGTATATACATTTATAGATCAAATATAATAATTTCTTTTAATCTTAAGAAAATATCTAAGAAGACAAAACAATGAACATGGATTTTTAGAATTTAAAATGGAAAATTTTCAAAAATTAAATATTTGTCAATCAAATTTATTTTATTTAGTGAAGAATATACTCATACCCAGCCTATGCTGACAAAGTTTATTGTTGTCTAGAGCATTTCAAAGATGATTATTTGCACCAATATTATTCATTTATTTCGTTTTTGCATCAGAATTAAAATTGAGGTGCCAGCGTGGGTGGTAGAGTACTTGTACGTGGGTGATTCTCGTTCTAAATGTACATTTTGTATTTTTTTTTAACAATGGAACTAATATAAATAGAAGAAGGAAGGATTCATATTATAGATTCCTCCCATTCAATGGATCCTGAAATGAAATTTTATTTTTATATTTTTTTATATTTTTGTTTATTTAGCGTTGGAAAGTACTATACATCTACTCTCTACAAACAAAAAAGTATAATAATTGCAGGACGGAATTAAAAGTTATTCCCACTTTTCCAATTTGACTTGGGATCACATGGAAAAATAAAAAATTCATTTCTTTTAAATAATTCTTTACAAATATTTCTACATGATCAAAAGAAGGCTAAATCTTCTTTCAATTAAGACTAATTTTAATAAAATCGACCAACAATGTTAAAAGTAATGTCAATTTCAAATACATTCTTTGAAAATATAACAATCCACAGTGCGGTAGAAGCAAACTTTTTTCAAAGTAAATCAGATATTCCTAAAAGGATAATGTTCTCTATAACGTTTCTAACCTTCCGTTGCTGTTAACTTTTCTTTGCCGTCCTAAAATTTATGGAGAAAGTATATTTAAAAACTTTTTTAACGTAACGCTCAATACATTTTTATACGAATTTAATATTTGTTTCAGTACACACACAATATTTTAAATTTGAAACAATTTAAATGTATAATCTTCGATGTATTCCAACATAAACTCCTTAGTTCTTCACTAAAAAATTTCCATTAAATTAAAAAGATATGGATAACACTCAATACATTTTTTTTTGGATGTTTACAAAACTTTAAAAATATAAGTACAAATCTACGCTGTTATTTTAGTGTATGTTGTTAATGCAATTTCAATAATTAAACTGAGTAATGAAGCGTACTAAAAAAAGCGTAACCCTCAATAAACCCGACGGCGGACAACAACTTATAAACCGTTATAAATTTAATCTCGTTTGTGGAAAAATTCATACTTTCTTAATGTAGAAAATCAACAGCATGCATTACGGACACGCCATTTTGTATGAAGAGATAATAGCAGATAATAGACAGTCTTACACAAAAAAGCTTATGTGCATTTATCATGCTAAAGCAATTTTCATTTTAAAATTTAAGCGTTTATTTTATGAAATATTTTACTATAGTTTCAACGGACACGAAGAAAGCATTTGAAGTGAGAATCAGTCATATAGAATCTTAAATGTGTATTGGATTAGCTGGTTGTATATCTGCCTGCCTGTCGGTGCGTGTTAGCAACGTCTAGAATTATTGAACTGTACTTCAAGAAAAAACAGCAATATATACCGATAAAAAACAAATTGTTTAACCAATGTGTCGCATAATAAGAGAAACCTTTTAAATGCAAACTATGTTTTTGGAATTTTTGTTTTTCTTGTTTATCTATTTAATACATAAATATGAGAAAAGCGTATGCAATAAGTTCGATTAAAACGTAAAATAATGTCTAAATTGAGCTTCCTTCTCTAAACTGATTAAAGGAATTAGAAAGGAAAACTAACTAGCATAGATTTGTAGTTAACACTTAACCCTCCGATGAGCATATGTTGGGGAAGATGGTCTCTGGTGTGCCAAATGTTTAATTGTCCGTTGGAATATGCATCTAGTATATATTGAAAAAATAAAATTTTATCCAAAGAAATTTATTATTCAGGCTTAAGTTCGTTCAATTTAATTTTTACAATTAAATCATTTTTTATTGAGAAATAATTTTTCAAAGCATGTGGCAATTGAAAAGTACAAATACCAATTTCTTGAGTTTTGTAAAGGTCGAACTGAACATGGATGTTTTCGGGATTAACCACAATCCCATCGTCAGAGCTCTCTATACTCTAGGCTACTCAGCCCCCAAAGTCAAGCGGTAAATATCTGGCATTAAACCAATTGATTTAAAGCTGTATGTTTCCTGGCATAAAATAAGCGTAAATATCTACCATATATGTAAGTGATTTCCGTGGACCCATTTGAAGTTACATATTTTAAAATCTGCAGAAGACTAATTAAATAACATAACAAGAACTAATGCCAGCAATGAACCAACAAGCTAAAAGATTTGTAGATAAGACATATTAGGACATGTAACCTTGTTAAAGATTATGCGGTTGCGTATAGGAATTCCAAATTTTTTTAAAAATACGTATAAATACTAAAAATTAATAATAATAATTGAGTTATGAATTTTTAGTCGAACTGTATGGTTTTATCCAAAGTTATTAAATTAGTTTGGCTTAAGTTCATTTTTAATTTAATCATTCGATCAAATTATTTTTTATTTAAGAAAGAAATTCTAAAGGATGTAAATATTGAACATTCAAAGAAAAATTTGGCTGTACGGAAGGTTGAACTGACAGCTGTTTCGTGACCACCAAGTCTACTCATCAGAGTCCTTTACCCACACTACCACTGACAGTGGTAACAACACTGTAGCGAAAATCCTACTAATATTAGTAAGCTCAATTAACACACTTTCGCCATCTTGTGGCGAGTCGCACCTTACTGAACTTTGTCTAAATGTTCGGAACTTCACTAACTGTCTTTTCTTAGCATGTTCAACTATTTTAAGCTTTTTCCATTTCAGTCTTACCAGCGTGGAATATCATCGATATTCTCAATGCTGGGATTTTATTGAATGTTTATTTGGCCAAAGTGGTAGTGTGGGTAAAGGACTCTGATGAGTAGACTTGGTGGTCACGAAATAGCTGTCAGTTCAACCTTCCGTACAGCCAAATTTTTCTTTGAATGTTTAATATTTACATGCTTTAGAATTTCTTTCTTAAATAAAAAATAATTTTATCGAATGATTAAATTAAAAATGAACTTAAGCCAAGCTAATTTAATAACTTTGGATAAAATAATAATAATTTTATGTCAAAAAAGTTTTTATATAAAGAAATACATGGAACAGAAACAAAAGTGGAAAATGAAATCGATACGATTTTCATCACACCTAAAACTATTTCATTCGTTTTCAACTTTCGATTTCATTTGAAATCGAGTCGATTTGTATCACATACCTGGTTGTTGGGAATTCGAAATTATCAGAGTCAGCCTTATTTTCAATCAAATTTGATTGCAATCAATTAATATATAAATTGGTTTAAAAAAAATTACAAAATTTTTTTTATTAATGTGATTATTTCGAACGTATTTGCTTTGTGAACCCAAATTGTTTATTATGCTAAGGTTCGTAACATTTAATTCAGAAAGTATTGAGCATGATATTCCAAGGAACAAGAGAAAAATTAACATCAACTTAATTTTTCAACGTACACAGCAGAACAGAGTAGTGTCACTTTCGGAAGCCGCTACACTTCCATCGTCAGTGCTCACGTGTATTTTGTTTATCACTACTTGTCAGGTGGCTCTGTTGAATGTAGTTATGACAAGCAAAAAGCACAGCACACAAAGTCTTATTATTTTAGGACTTTTTTGTTTGAAGCACAACAACAATGTTTTTAAACTATTGTAAAATATTAGGACATTATGACAATATGACTTAATAACACACCGTTTGAGTCCCCCAAATATTTAGTTTTGTTGCATAGTGTATTTAACTTTGTTGCATAGTGTATTTAAAGATTATAATCATAAGAAAGCAAGGCAGATAGGTGTTTTAAAATTAGTTTGCACATTTCTTGCTACATGCAAAAAGTGGCATTTCGTTGATTAATGTAATTTATAAGACCAGGAAAAAAGTTTAACTTTTTTTATTTAAAAGCCATAAACTTAAAAAAAAGTTAAAATTAGTTGAATAAAAATAACAACTTTGTATACTTTTGTATAACTAAACTAATTTTTAGTTCCGCATAATCTTATATCGAATGTTTTCGTTAAATATTCATTAATATTTTTGCCATGCAGTTTAATTTTTATTTACTTTTGTATTTAACTTTAAATCATACGTTTTTTAACAAACAAAAGGCATCAACCAACAACAACAAAAAAACCGTGATGACGATTGTTTGCTGTTATTGGTTAAATATCAGTGTATATATGTACATACGCAACGCAGATCGCGTGTTATGCGTTACGATATCACGCCACTCACATGTCTCTTCTTCATTGCTGATAAACACAACAAGATCATTGGAAAAAAAGAAACAGTTTGGTAAACAGGTAACAGCCAGTGATGACAACTTTTTTGGAGCAAAAAGCTCAATAAAATTTAGAAAAGGCACTAAAAAGCGTAATTTTGAGACAAACGTTTTAGTGTTGTATTAATTAAATTCGGGTAAAAAAGCCTAACTTTTCTATTAGCAGGTTTATAAGATAGAGAAGAAATGATTGCTCTTTCAGGTATAATTTGGATCCACTACAACTAGAAACTGATATGAAAGTCTATACAACACAACATGTTTCCCTGGAAGCAAGATATGTAAGCACGAAAATCAAGAAAAGGTTTATATTAGCGATTCATCTGAATTTTTATATAAACACATGGTGATTTTAACTAGGGATGTAACGAATACCGATACCGATACCGATATATCGGCGATACTTCAGATTTTCCGATACATCGGTATCGGCGATATTTTACTGTCGATACGACGATACTTTTAAAATTTTTTTCAGAGCTTTTTCTGACAAATTATTTATTTTTTGTTAATTTTACCATGAACTAAACTCATTTCGTTATTTTTTAAATCTTATTAATATCAATTTTAAAAATTAATGATATTTTATACTATTATTTTGTAAAAAAAATTTGTTATTTTTTTGTTAATTTTACCATGAATTTAAATTCAATTCGTTGTTTCTTAAATCTTATTCCAGCAAAAAAAGATACTCCAAAGAAGTCATGAAAATGTAGAATTCGCGATCCGGAAGTATTGCAAATTTGGATCATTTCTAATTAGTTTTACATATCCTTGCCATTGCAAGAAGTTCTGTTTTTGGATTACCAATCACCGAATTGAAAGCGATGCTCGGACAAATTTCTTTTCGTCAAGAAAAAAGGATAAAAAATTACCAATTTTCACAATTTTTTATGCGAGTATTGCGAGTATTTTTTAAAATTATAAAAGAATTAAAATTTTTTTCTTGCTTTTCTACTAATTACACTATGCGACAAATAAAGACTTTTGGAAAAACACAAGAACTGGACAGTACAGGTTCGATTGTCCTACAATGGGGTAGTAAAACCCTTTACTCAGTTTGGCGAATTTGGGGACCAATTTTTTTTATGGACCTCCAAAGTTTCTGAAAATCAGTGGGGCCTCAAAAAACGGTGTTATCAGTATTTGGCTAACAGCTAATTCAAACTTTATAATACCGCCTAACTATATATGGCAATAATGTAGCTAAGAGTCTGTTTAACAGATTTTTTAACATTTCATGCCAAAAATTTTTTTCGTGAACTTTTTGTTGACAAGATTAAGGAAAAAATTGTTTTTTTTCACTTTTTTCAGAATAACTTACAGGGACTTGTAATTTTTAACTAACAATATTTGGCAAACTTATAGTTACGGTAGAGCTGAACAACTTTTGTGAACATATCAATACAATCTGCACGTATCTAGGCACTCTAATAGCTCACACAGACCACTTTTTACCTTAAAAATTGTAGTTTTTCACTATTTTTTTATGCTAAAAAAATATATTTTTAAATAGTATATTCAATAGTATATGCATACTTCTGTTGTGTTTCACTAACAGTTTGTGCCCAGAAAAATAATATGTTCCTGTACTTTTTTTGAAAAAAATTAAAAAAAATGATTTTATTCACTTTTTTCAGTATAACTTACAGGGACTCCAAATTTTTCATTACCCTTATTTGGCAAAACAACAACAAACAATAAAATACTAAAATCAACAACATAAGAAGTGGAACAATAACAAAGAAAGCAAAAAATTCTATAAAAATATAGCCTAAATCGTAAAAAACGAAAGCTTTTGAGGTTGAAATTAGTTTTTCTGGGATCTTTAGGGTGCCCAGATACATTCAGATTGTATTGACATGCTCACAAAAGTTGTTCAGCTTTACCGTAGCTACAACTTTGCCAAATATTGTTAATAAAAAATTACGAGTCCCTGTAAGTTATTCTGGAAAAAGTGAAAAAAAAATTTTTTTCCTTAATTTTTCAAAAAAAAGTGCACGAAAAAATAATTTTTTGGCATAAAATGGTAATAAAATCTGCTTAGCGAACTCTTAGCTACATTATTGCTATATATAGTTAAGCGGTATCACCAAGTTTGAATTTTCTGTTGGCCAAAAGCTAATGACACCTTTTTTTGAGGGCCCGCTGATTTTCCAAAATTTTGCAGGTCCATAAAACGAAATTGGTTACAAAATTCGCCAAGCTTAGTATAGGATTTTACTACCCCGTGGTAGTACAATCGAATCTATACCGTCAAGTAGGTGTGGTTTTTGGATTGTTGCACTGTGTTATCTGCATATTTTTAATATAGATTTTTTGGAAGCAAAGAAAATGTAGCTCCTGAAAACATACTTCCAATTTTTTATATTGGATTAATATCAATTTTAAATATTAATAATCTCTTACACTGTAATTTTGTATAATAAAAAAATTGCACTTGAGTTTTGTTAATCGAAACTTGAACTCAATTTCAATATTCGTATCGGTATCGGAATCGGTATCGGCGATATTTATTTTTAAGTATCGGTATCGGATCGGAAAAACTGCGTATCGTTACATCCCTAATTTTAACGATTTAATATTTTGGACCGTATGGCGTTTACAGAATGTCGTTAAATTATTGTAACCTCTAAATATGGACTGATTTGCCTGAATATTGAATAATAATCGTAAGGCGATGAAGAGAACCCTCTTTCAAGTCACGAATCAGCAACATCACCACACTATTCTAATAAAAGATTTTATAGTTTGAAGTACATGGATACGAAAAATTCCATAAAGGACTAAAGCGGCCCGGCCCATCCATTATACAATATTGTTGCACATCTTATTGTACATATTGTCGTTTTGACATATACTATGCAATAAATGACACAATAATTTCAAACAAAATGTTGCCCAATTTTCCTAGCAGTGATAAAGTAAACATAACAATGAAGAATGTTGATTCTGCAAAAAAGATCAAGAAACTTTTAATTTTGGCCATACATTTGTGATATTATTGCACAATTATATTGCAAGTAGGGCGCGCTTAACTCAAAAGCACGTCATACAGCGTTAATTTGTATTCAAACAGAGTAAAAGAAGTATTTTTATGTCTCATTACACCTTAATTTTAATAAAAAATAATAAAAACTTGGAAAAAATATATCTGTGGACTTTTGACAAAAGCACTTAATTCGAGTTAAGGCAATTTTACAAACAGCGTTATTTATTAATTCAGAATTTTGAGGAGCGTCTTTTGGTGTAATCAGCATGTTTTTACGATGTTTAGTCAGAAATATGTTAGTATTTTCAAAATTTGACTTTTCTCTATATTTATTTTACGACTGATCAACAGCCAGTTTCGAATACGTCAAAAAACGAAAAAAAAATGTTAAACAAAATTCTAATCGCGATCGGTTAGTTACGTTAAACTGTGATTTTTCCTTAAACGCATACACAAAGAGTTTCATTCTGCTCTTTAATAGTATTTTTACTCTCCTGAAATTTTTGAAAATTAGACTTAAGTTGTTTCGTCAAAAGTTCATTTTTTTTTAATTAAAAAAAATAATAAACAGTCCTGTTTACTTGCCCATTTTATATATTACTTAGTTATGAACGATTTTCTATAGCAGTGTTTTTGAGAGTGAATCAACTAATAAGTTCATAGGTTATCTGGGAATTTAGGAAAATTAATTTTAATTCTTACACTAGCATATGGACGAAATATATGTAGTACATATACATATACTGCATGTACTTAATTAAGAGCCATTACTACAACTTGGCAATAGTTAAAGGCAGGATTTTGTTGGACGAATAAACGGTTTACCTTTATTAAAACTTTACTTTAAATGAAAGTGAGCGATAAGTTAAAGTCAGGTGCATCCTACCTGGTAAGTTAAAGTAAATTTGTAATAATGATAAACTGTTTATCCGTCCGACAAAAGCCTGCTTTTAGCTATTGTCAAGTTGTAATAATGGCCCTAAGACTGATAGTTACGATCTAAAATTAAAGTTAAAAAATCATTAAGATTTACAACTGGAATTAGAGTTTCCCAATCAATTAGTTCACAGAAAACACCTGATATATATTGTTTACTCAATATTATTATCAGTTTTATTATGTACACAGTTACAAAGATAAGAAATGTTCATCATTTATTGGAAACACATAATAAAATTTTGGATTTAATTTTATTATTGTTTACATATGTTCAATATCTCTAAGATTATTTGCTTTTAATTATGAAGCAGAATCAAATTATAGGGTATAGTTAATCAAAGGTAGAGTATTACTAAAAACAACTTAAGTTATTTACAGACTTTTACGAGTAAAGTATAATTTTTCTTGTCTATAGTAGACCTAAAGTATATTTCTAACAAAAAAGTAAATTTTGAGCTGTTAAAGTATATTTTTATTTATGATTCTGATTACACAAGTTTATAAGATTTTGGACTGGAGCAAATGAAAGTTGTTCTTTATGTAATTTGGGATACTGAATTAGAATCTGTAGTCGATTTATTTTTATTGGTTATAGTTTTCGAGGTGTACACTTATTTAATAAATGTAACAGTAGCACGACAAATGTTAACATAACTGGACAACGGTTTGCTCAATTCAATTAAAATCAAATATCAAAGCAAGACAACAATATTATCTCTAAGCTGCACCAACATTGTTTTTAATCTGATCACTAAATTCAGAGATATCATGGAGCGTGTTCCAAAAAAAAAATAAAAAATTACAAAAAATTTTGTTTTTCAAAAAATTCATAAAAAAATATATAAACAAAAATTCAGTTATTTTTCTATTAGCATGTAGGTAAACATGTTCAAAACAAAACAAGCCACATTTCATTAAAATCGATTCAAACTTTTGATTTTATTACAATTAAGTGATACAAGTCACGATTTTCATTTTAATTTGTGTATGTGTGATGTACACTGAAAGAGTTTCGCATCATAATTCCAATGAAAAAATTTCGTTAGCTCTTTTTCACAGTTTTAATAAAATTTCAGGAATATTGTGGAAAAATTTCATTGGAATTGCTTTATTAGTTTTCATAGTTTCGCTAGAAAATTTAATTGGATTTATGACAACAAGGTTTTGCCACTTTATGAAAGCTCCTTTAAGTTTTAACAAAATGTTTTAATCAATAGTTAAAATTCTTGAAATATACATACATATATGTACTATAAAAAATTAAAAGAAAAATAATTTCTAATTTTATTTTGATACAAAATTGACAGCCACAAGTTAAAAAAAAGAGTAAACAGCTGTGGAATCAAGAGTACCTGGTAAATAACTCTATCTTGATTTCCATGACATGTATTTAAAGCAGATGATGAGAATAAAATTTTTCTAATGTGCATTGGAGTCTATCGTACGTATTTGTAGGATGTAATTGTTAATAAACTAAAATAGTCAATAAAAAAGATAAGTTAATGATGCTACTAAGTAATGTAATAATTTCATTAAAACAATGAAATAATTTCATTACAATAATGCCAGAATAGCATTAAAATAATGAAAAAGTTTCATTAAAATAATAAAATAATTATATTAAAATCATGAAACAATTTCATTAAAACGATTAAATAATTTCACCATAATAATGAAACAAGTTCATTAATTTTACAATATTATTACATTAGATCAATGAAATTATTTCATATATTTAATGAAATTTTCATTAAAATAATTTTCATGAAACTGGTTCCATTATTCCAACGAAGGGTAACATTTATTAAGTTTTAATGAAGTTTTTCATTGGATTTATGTTGATATTCACAGAATTTATGAACAAAATTCTTTCATTGTATGGAAATAGCTAATTTTTTTGACAATTGAATTTCCTCACTTAATTGTGAATAAAATCAAAAGTTGTGGATCAATTTTAATAGTTTGTTTAGAACATATTTACCTTTATTCTAATGGAAAAATATCGAAATTTTGGTTGCCTCTTTTAATTTTTATGAACTATTTGAGAAAAAAGTATTATTTATTTTTTTTTTGCACAAGTTCCGCGTTATCTCTGAAGCTACTGAGCAGACTTAAAAACATTATTGGAACAGTTTAGAGATAGTTTTGCTGTCAATATTTTTTTAACTGAATAGAGCAAACCGTTCTCCACTTATGCTAACATTTGTCGTGGAACTACTTCATTTTTATTTAAATGAATACCTCGAAAACTAGAACCAGGGTGACCCTGTGGCTTAGTGGTAGCGATGCTACCCTGTCAGTCCAGAGGTCGTGGGTTCGATTCCCGCCATAGACCCTGGCTGTTTTCCGGTAATCACTATGCGGGTTGTGGTTGTTAAATAAGAAATAAATAAAAAAAGATGTGCATAGGGATGTCAAACGGGACTGGTTAAAAAATAAAAAAATTAAATAAAATCAACATTCGAATTCACCAATCCAAATTAAATTAGAAACAACTTTCAGCTGCTTCATTCCAATAGTTGGCCCGAATTTGTAAACTTGTATTATGGGCCATTATTACACACAGAAAAAAGCTAATGTAAAATCAATATGACGCAATTGTGATTTAAAATCATATTAAATTTACAAGATATAATTTGTCGTTTAAGTGCGTTTGTGTTTATTTGCTTTGTTTATTGCTACAGTTCACTGTTGTGTTTAGTTGTGTGACTTATTATTGTTTATTATTACATGACTCGGCTATGTAGACGACAAAAAACGAATTATCAGCGAAAATTTACTGCTGTTGGTTTAAAATTACCATTGTTTCACTTAATTTTAAATTATAAATTATTAATCTAACCTTAAATCACTTTGATTTAAAATTTTTCATTGTTAAAACAACTTTGCTATAAACATTACATTTCATTTTAAATCAACATGACTATAACTTTAATTTCAAATAAGTTTTATGTTAAATAATCATTTAAATCATGTTGAATTGAAATGAAATTCGCTTTACATACGATGGGTATTTAGTTAGTGTATAGCTAAAGCAAATTTTGAAGCTGTTGTGGCTGCAGTGGTTAGCGCACAAGCAGTCACGCAAGTGACACGAGTTCGAATCTTCTCTGGGGCAGCCAACTACAACACAAAGTTTTCTGATGCCTATGCTAATACACATCACGTAAGTAAAATAATTAATAAAATAGCTACATTAAAGTCATGTTGTTTCAGCTCGATATAACTATAATTCAACATGATTCTTAGTGTTGTTCCAATATCAAATTCACGTTGTTTTAACTCGAACTAACTTTGATTCAACATAATTTTTCGTATTATTTCAGTGTCAACTTCATTTTGATTTAACTGTACTGCAATATTAAATCAACGTGCAATATAGTTAAATCAAAAGGATAAATGTTCCTTCAAGATTATTGTAAATCATGTTGAGTTAACACGGTAATGCTTATGAAGCAAAATCACTACCGAAAAATGTTAAATTAACCTGGTTTTCGACGATTTTACATTGAAATTTTTCTGTGTATTCTTAAACATAAATTTAGTTTTTTTCAGTTACACTATTTTAGGGTATTTATAACCATTTGAAGTCAAATATTATATTTATCGACAAAAATTCGTTAGTGTAAACGTTAATAACAATCAAAAAATCTTCTTATATGTAAAATATGCAATTTTTTTTTAACGTTACAGTTTGTAATTTTCTAACTTCACACATTTTCCTACTTAAAATCTGTGTCAGGTTTAATATATTAGATTATAACTATCTACTATATAATTTGCTATGTAATTTATTTTATTTTATTATTATTATTATTATCATTATCATTTTTATATTTTACTGTCATTCAAAGTTCGCTGCAACTGTAAAATCGCAATTTGTTCAGATTTATTGTTGACTAAAGCATTTTGACGCTAAATTGTTTTTTATTCTTTAAATTGCATATTGTATAAGATGCATTTGCTTATTCATATTAAACATTTTTTTCCTCGTTTTGTTTTGGGAACTGACGTAAAACGTGAACCCTGTACGACCGGTATTCTCGCGTAAACAAAAGAGATCCATCGGCTGCTTTCAAATTTATTTATAAAAGTTTTAAATAAAAAACCTAAAAATGCACTTGATTCAAAAAGAATTCGAGGTTTTTGTGAAAGGAATTTTAAAAGACGCTAAGACGTCTGATAAATTTAGTTTTTTTTATGACGAAAGAAGAAAAAATAGTGCTGATTTTAAATGCTAAAAAAGATAGTTTAGATTGCATAGATTTGTTAGACATATGCACATATTTATACAATTTAAATACCAAGAATTGTGCCCTGAATTTGAAATTTCTGTTCTTAGTTTTCTTGTTTTTTTTTTTGTCAAGTGTAAAATTTGTTCAGTTTATGTTTTTCTTGTTTTGTTTTATTTGCACAATCTTATAAATTCTATTTAATTCTATGTCTCATTTAACCTTGAAATTTTAATGCAGACCTTCAATGTTTTACAAAATTAACAACCGTTTCAGAAAAACTATTTGAAAGTTGCAAATCTTCTATTTAATGCTAAATCTTTAATAAAATAGAATTATTCCCTTGTCCCTTGGAAATATTGATCACGTCTAATTCTTTCTGAATATAACGTTACGAGCCTTAGCCTGATTAAAAGGGACCTTATCTTCCGGAGACAGAAATTGAGTTAGCTACATTTGTTAAAACTAGATAAAATTCTCAAAAGAATGCCGGCAAAGTTCCAAAAAATTACCGAGATATGAACGTTTTAATATTATAAATCCTTTAATTTACCGACGGGCTGCGACACATTTTGCGAGACGACTGTCGAAAATCTAATTTTTTCGACCCCGATTTTAAAAAGAGAAAAAAAAGACATTTGAAAATAATCCTTTCCGAACTTCGAAATCATAAAATTTGAGTCTTTCAGTATGTTCCCGTACGTTCACAAGGTCACCCAAACTTAACCGAAAGCTCTTTTCAATATAAAAATTTTTATTTAAAAAAGCTTTTGGGTAAGTTTATATAACTACGTGCACGTACGGCAACAAATTGAATGTTTTGATTAGGTCTGTTTCTTGACACGTAGTCCGAAGGTACCCAATCTTAACCGAAAGCTCTTTCAAATACTAATTTTTTATTGAAAAGAGCTTTCGGTTAAGTTTGTGTACGTTTGTGCACGTACGGGAACAGACAGATTATTTTCTTGTGAATATGGTGATTTTGAGCTTTCCGCAGTAAAAAATTTTCATGTTTTTTGAAGCACTAAAGAAATAAAGCGCTTTATAATTCGTTTCAAAATATGCGCTTGTTCAGAAGCTGTTTCATAGCGTCACAACAATGCAAGTTTTGAAGCGAGAAAAGTGTTAGCTTTTTACTTATACAAAAGCTTCGTAAACAAGCTATACAAAAAAGCTGATTTTATAGTGCTGATCCAAAGCAGGTTTTTAAGCGAGAATGAAGAGTAAGTTTATTTGAGTTTCTTGGTGCCGTTTTGCAACAGTGTTTTTGGTCGAGTGATTGGTACGTTGGACTTCAAACCTGAAGGTTCTTAGTTCGATACTAGTTGAAGTTAAAATAACAAACATTGAGTAAAAATATAAAATTAATAAAAATAAATAAAGAAACGAAATAAGAAAAATTCAAAATGGCGTTAACGACGCCAATCCACATCGAACCATTTTTTCATATATTTTTAGTTCTAGTGCTGAAAATGTTGATGATTTTCAGAGCTTCAAAAGCGCTTTTTGAGCAAAAATGTAGTACTACAATCCGGGAACTCGCCATACAAAAATCCGCAGCGATATCAGCAGGTTTGTCAGCGCTACTTTTATTCCATAATAGTAGAAACCTGCTTTATTGGAAGCAACTTTTTTACTGGGTCCTTATTTATGTGTTCCTCTTTTTTGCCTATCCAGAGCTTTTTGAAGCCCACTGATGGGCTAGAAAGCTAAAAATTGGCATGCACATAGTAAGATACCTAAGCCAACTTCTAACGGAACTTTTTATTTTTGGCCTGTGGACGGAGAACTAAAAGGAAAAAGGGCGTGTCAAAATACAATTTTTTAACATTTTAGTTTATATTAAAGCACCCTAATGACAAGCAGATTTTTTTTCTTCCTGGCTGACAGGGACAGGCTTAATAACTAAAATTCATTATTTTGTCGAAATTTTTTAAACTGTAAAACCTCATAGCTTTTTTGTTTTTAGATAATTTTGGATGAAATAAATTTTTTTTCAATATATAGGCTTCATAGTTATCAATATCGATAAGCCTTTTATATCTGCGAATTAGAAATTTCAGATATAACATTAAAAAAAATAAATAGATATTTGTTGAAAAAATTTTCGTGTATTCGTAACACTTCGTAAAATGATTTGTAGCATATTAAGTACGGACTCTCCGCTTTCATTCTTTATACTCGGAGCTAGAGTCTTTATTTTCTAAATATTTGTCGACGTCACGTCAACTCGACACCAAAAAAGTTGTCGATAACAATTAACTATTCTTAAAAGCCTCTTGCCATTTTTTAGACCTTAGAGAATATTAAGAAGCTGTCAATAGTAGCCAGTTGTTACAGACAAGGAGTAGATAGGTGCATGGTTTTTGGTGTCGAGTTGCCGTGCCGTCGACAAATAGTTACAGAATAAGAGGCATTAAGTTTTAGAAAAAAATCGCTATTGATGTGGATTAAGAAGTCTATCTATATGAACCACTAAATCGATTTTTCAATGTTCGACGCAGTTTTTCAAGTCCTAATAAATAACTGAACTTAAAAAAAATCGATTTCGCAAATTTTTTTTTGATGAAATTAAGCACAAAAACTATTTTCGAAATTTGTTTATATCTCTCAAACTAGTCAATCGATTTTAATGAAATTTATTGCAATCATCGTTGTTTTTTTTTAAGTTAAAATCTAGTTTTCGATTCGATAACACCTTGAAATTTTATATTAAAAAAACCTTCGGCAATTTTCGAAATTTACCAAGTCGAATCGATTCAAATTCAAACGATAGCTAAGTGACGTTAAAGTCTTTAAAGAGTCGCTAATTTTGTTCCGATCATTTCAGCCGTATAAAAGTTATTAGGTTTACATACGTACACAAACACACATTCATGCATCGTTAAATTAGTCAGTATACTATCCTAGAAACTAAAAACGACGAGATCTGAATAAAACTCGAATTCCGAAAATCGGTGTGATAGCGAGAAGTTAAGCAAAAATAAAACTATATTTTTAAGTGATCTTTAAAATTTAAGTGCGTTTTTGGATGTGGTCTATATATGGGGTTATGAGCCTATTGTGGACCTATGCATTAAATTGATGCTCGGGAGATGGTCTGTTATGGTAGCTATGGCTAATTGTGGGTCCATTTTCACTAAATTTTGTAGGATCATGCGCACTTGTACTTGGGCTTTATTGACCGAATTTTATACGGTTAATAATACATATATTTAAAACAGCGTTGCCCAAGCCCTATGCGCTTGGTGCTCATTTGTTTTTGTAAAAGCACTTAGCTGTAGGCTGTGTGTTTTAATGCACACACAACACTCAGCACTAGCAATATGTATGTTTGGCTGTGTGTGTTAATACACACATACAGCACTCATCACTAGCAATACGAAATACACAAACAACTTTGTCTTATTAGTTTGTTTGTCGTTCTTCACTGTATACAGGGAAGTGCAAAGCAACAACAAATAAATATATATAAAATATTTTTTTTTCTTGGTTTTTACAACAAAAAATATTGAATAAAAATTACTTTTTCTTTAAAAGTATTGGTGTTTGCACTTCCATAAGAAACTTTTGGGCACCCCTGATTTAAAATATTTATGAGCATTAAAGTCCTATTTAGACGTGACATTTATAAGGTGGACACGTGTAATCGTAAACCGATTTTACTAAATTTTTAATTTTTCATTTGATAATTTATTATGCATAAGGCCATGAAACTAAAAATTATTTCTCATTTATTTAGTTTCTCTTCGCCGGTCACTGGTTTAGACTAAGATTAAATATCTATCGGATGTCTTAATTTTAAGTACAGAATTTGGGGAAGAAAATCTAAATGATTGTAGTTTCATTCAAGCATTAAGTATGCTTAGTGGGACACTGAAGCAAGTCATCATCAGCAATAAAGATTATTTTTGGTTGGCCCTGAATTTATCTCGTTTTAATTTTATTTTCTTCTTATAAGTATATTATGCTTTAACTTATTTAACATTTTTGTGCTAATTTAGAAATATTTTCAACATTTTATAACTGATTCATTAAGGCTAAGCCATTAACGAAAATACACATTATTAAAGCTTCTTATGAGGAAATTAATTTCCACAAAACATGAGTTACATAAAAATTCAATTAACAGTTTTGTTTACACAAAATGTTAAAATCAAAATAAGTAGATTTGCTATTACTTGAAGAGGCTGATAATTTCACGTTACAAAAGCCAAACAACACAACCGCAACAGGAACACAAACAACTCATTCGTAGCCATTCTTAATGATTATGGCGTGAAGTTAACAAATCGTTGTTGTTAACTAATCATACAACTTTTTTGTGTAATAAACGCAATATCAATTTAATAAATTTTTTTATTACGCGAACGAGCTTCCTTTTGTAAAATTTACATACTCGTAATAAAAGAAAATACATATAAAGGGTGGGCAAATTTGAGGTTAGGAAGTAAATAGGCTGTCAAATGATGAAATGTCAAGAGTTAAGCTGTCATCCTTCCGCATTTATTTAGTGAAGACTTGGGAAATTTTAACCATGGAACGCTACACTATTGAGCAAGGAATTTTAATTATGAAAATTTACTATCAAAATGGTGAAAATTTTAGTGTATCACTTCGTCAAATTCGAGCAGCTTTTCCTCGTAATCAGACTCCTTTAGTTCTTGAATGAGTTGAACTTTATAAGCGCGAAGATGAAGATCTTTATGCAAAATGTTGCCCAAAGTACCAGGCTCATTCGAAATGATACAGTAAAATGTTCACCATTTTGATAGTCAATTTTCACAATTAAAAGTTTTTGTTCAAGAGTGTAGTGTGCCATGGTTAAAATTTCCCAAGTCTTCACTAAAAAAATGCCAAAGGTTGACAGCTCAATTCTTGACATTTCATCATTTGACAGCCTATTTACTTCCTAACCTCAAATTTGCCAACCCTTTACATACAGTGAAGGACTAAAGTCTACATGCATCCAATAATTTTGGGATTTGAGGGAGCTCCAAAAGATATTTATAAAAAAAATTTATGGTAATATTTAGGGTACTAATAAATAGGTCAATGAACAAAATAAGAAAATAATTCATAAACATAATAACAACAAAAGCAACAGAAAATTAAAAAACTCAAAGGACAAAAGTCTACATACAGCCACAGACAGCAATGATGAAATGTTAAAAAATGTTGCGCTTAATTCAGGAGAAAAGTAAACTTATTATTTGGTCGGTGTTTTTTGGTTACAAATAACAGCTGGAAGATATCGGGCCATTTATGTCCCGAAATTTTTCTCCAATATCGGATGTAATTACGACCCATGCACCAATAAGAGAGTTTTGAGAGTAGTGTTGTCATTTGAATAATAATTCTTTGAGTATTCAAACCACTTCTTTTCATTTTTATTCCAACGAATGAATTGTGGCCATTTTCGCAATTTTTTTTTCGAAATTTTGGCATTAGTTACAGTTTTAGCAATTTTTAATCAAAATTATGGCTTGTTTAGGGGAAATTTTTCCAAAGTTTAATGTAAATTTTTGGAACTTTTAATCAATCGTAATATTGTAAACTTTCATGTATAAGAAAATTTTTGCGAATTTTCGTAATTTTCGCGATTTTTCCCGAGTCTTTAGTATTTTTTTAATTTGGACGGTTATTGATCTTTCTGCACTCCTTGTATTCATTGATTCAAAGCCTGTTCTAAATGTGCATATAAACATTTTATTATTTTACTGTTTTACTTATATGAATTTTTCTTACAACACATTTTTATTATAGTATCGTGGGATGTCGTTCTGTTATTTCTATTGAAAACTATAATAAAAAATTTTAATTTGTTTTTGTTTTCAATATAAATAAGAGAACATCATCGACTTGTAAATTTTTTCATCCGACGAAAAAAGTTGAAAATATCATAAACGATAAATATTATAAACGGGCTTTATTTTATTTTGTTTCGAAAAGAAAAGAAAATAAAAATGCTTTGTTTCAAATAAGAAATCCAAATGGATAAATGTAATTTTTTATTAACAAGTGTTTGTTTTTTGATATGAAAAAACAAAAAATATGGTTTTAAAAGTATTAAAATACGGTCTCTACTTTCTTATTTTGCTCATTTAACTATTTATCAGACTGCTAAATAAATACTGCCATTATTTATTTTATAAATTTCTTTTCCATCTCCCTTAAATCCCAAAATTGTTGGCTGCATGTATACTTTAGTACTTCACTGTCCATATTAATCGTTTATAATTTATATTAAAAAAAGCAATATTATGGAACAAAAGATCTACTAGATGTCGCAGTTTTATTCTATTCTATTTAAAATGTAGTGCCTCAAAATGTTTGCTCTTGAACCCTGCTTACAAATACATATGCGTATTTTTATATTTATTTAAAAATACTATTTATTTCAATTGCTTATTTCTGTATAAAAGTCTTTTATTTGACTTGCATAAATATACTAAATTGACTTGCAAATTTTATTCATTTCTTTGTCTAGACCTAGGCACAGTGACTTGACCATTTAAATAAGTTTGAAAAATGTGGTAAATTTCGAAATTTTTGCATACATGTTTGTTTTGGCGTTGTATGTATATATAAGCTGTTTCAAAAGTCTCATAATATAATCTCGTGAACGTACCACGAGATCTCAACAGTCACAAAATTCTGCCTTTTGTAAATATGTATGTCGTCTCCTATCTTGAATACGACTTTTGATGTTAGCCTAAAAGCTATAGAAAATATCGAGGCATGACCGCAAAAAACCTGAGACGACATGAACTTCGAACCGAAAATCGATCGCCAAGAGTGGAAAGGGCTACGCTATATTACTACTGACCTAGGACTCTCGACGTATTGAAAATAAAAAAACATCATTACATCAAAGTAACAACATAACAAGTTTTTTTGTTCTTTTACATCGTTATAGAGTTACAGGGCCCAAAACTTTATTCTCAAATTGATCATATCTAGGGTTTTTTCCCGCGATTTCCCGTCCCGGGACTTCCCGAAAAAAGCGCTTATTTTCATTTCCCGCTATCCCGGGAATTTTACCCGGGAATTCCCGTGATTAATAATCTTTTTATATACTTAAAAAAGTACTATTTCGGCACCCAACGATCCTTCTTTTCTCTATAAATTGTTATCGTTCATCATGAAATAATATATATAGTATACCTGCACTTTTAGGATAAATGCCTTTTATTTTTAGTAATTTAACACAATTTTCATACAAAAATTCAATCTAGCTGCATTTTGACTAAACTGCACAAAATATTTGTTCTCTGTGGTTATTCTTCAAAATCGATTTTTTTTAGTGCACCTTGTATACCTGTACCTTTAAAATATTTTTTGGCAGTTTTAAATTGTTTTCATATAAAAAATCAAAGTTAGCTGCACACACTTAATAATTGTGCTTACTTGCACATTAAGGCAGATAAGAGCATTTAACCTAACAGCATTTTTGATTTATCTGCACAAAAATCGTGAAAAATTTACTGTGCAGCCAAGTCAAAATAGCTGCATATTAAATTATTTTGGATTTAAGAACGAAGAGAAAAAATTTTGTCTTTTTAATTAATTATTTAAAGGAACCAACTTATTTTAGCAAAAGCCACTGCAATATTTTGTTCTTGCTTTGGCAGAACATATACTTTTGTTTATAACACAACGGGACCTATAAGGGTACCAGTGGGCTGGTTTTTAAATCTTTAAACTGGCAACCTGTAAAACTGCAATATTTTCAATATGCATCAAAATGCACGGTAATTAAATATTAAGAAAATATGTATGCACGTTTTTTGATGCATTTAATGACGAAGAAAATGGGGAAACAGATATTACTTCAGATGACGGCGATGCAAGATAGGACTTTCGAGCAAACGTTAAACGTTGCTATTAACAAAGCAGCTGAAATTATTTGGAGACAACAGAAAATTGTGGTACTTGAATAAGAAACCGATTGTTAGATGAAATAATTAATACATTGGTGGAGTTCAGTATTTCATGCAAATGGTCTTGCGAAAGTGCAAATGCAAAATATAGTAGATTTTTTACTAAATCCAACAACAAAAGACATTAAATTTCATAAAAAAGCTACAATATTTTTGCATTTGCACTTTCGCAACACCACTTGCATCAAACACTGAAATCCGCTATTGACTATTGCAACAATTTTAATTGCTTACCAAGAAGTAAAGGACTGAATTTAATATTCTAAGACTGCAAAATTTAGGCTAGGTAACTTTTTAATCACTCTTTGGATCACTTCCGCCCTCTGATAACCAGGTGTTAAAATCATTGATGAATGACCTGAAAGAAAACTACTTTGATTTCAGTTCACCAGTGATTTTTACTAATGATTTGTATGTTCTCTTTTTGCTCGGTCTAAAATAGTTTTTAAATATGAAGTTTCCTTAAATTGTCGATAAAAATATTGTTCTTTTTACCTAATTTACTTTAAATCTTTTTGTTTTTGTGATTTGTTAAGTTTTTTGCTTTTTTATCTAATTACTTTAGAAACTGTTTTGTTTGTGAAACACTTTTACAATAAAGCTCAGTTTAAAATAAAGAATGATTCAATGATTCATTTTGCTCATATAAACATCAATGGATTTTGGAAATTAAAATTTTTGGTAAATATTTTATTACGTTGTGCAATTCACGGGAATTCCCGGGATCCCGGGAATTAATTTTTTATTTCCCGCTCTCTCGGGAAACAAAAAAGTCCGGGAATTAAGAAACCCTGATCGTATCTTTCGTAATATGAAACCTATTACATATTACATTTTGTCTATTGCGAGCGAAATGTAATTTTTAAAACTCTGCTTTTATTTTTTATATAAAAAGATATACAAGAATAATAAAACATAACATTATAAAAGTTGCATTTGACACGCAAATGGTTTGATGGTTTAAAAAAAAAGTAATATATAATGAAAGGTATTTTAGTAGACTTTATCATGACACCAGTTTTACTAATATAGATTTCATATTACGATAGATATCACCAACTTTAAAATAAATAATAAGTTTTGAACACCATAACAAATTTATTTACTTTGTATGACGTCACAAAAAATGTATTTAACTTTCAACAGATAGAGGGTTGTAGGTTAGTGCAAATATGGCGTAGCTTTTTTCACTCCTAGCGCTCCGTCTTAAACCCGTTTGCTCCTACGATATATCGCTGTATACGAAATTTGTAGGAAATTGTATTCTCTAGAGCTTTTATTATAATATATCAAAAGTTATATTCAAGTCAGTAAGCGAGAAATTCACAAAAAATAATTTAATTTTGTGACCTTTGACCTTTGATATCTCTTGAAACTTTGATGAGTTTACAAAATAAACAAATGATAGACAAAATGGCAGGGCAGCGTCTTACCTAAAAATTTCAAAATTTTACACTTTATTTGACTGCACAGAAAAAAATAAGTTTCGTTTTTGATAACAAAAATCCCGGTATTCAATAATTTTTTTTTCAAATTTCCTGTGATAAAGAATTCCCCTATATTGATAACAAAATTATTTCAAAATAAAAATATATATATAAATTAAAAAAATGTTGACATGGCTGGAATACGAACCCGGGCTTTCCGGACGTAAAGCATACACTCTCTAGCTGAGCCATATCCCATTTATTTTTTTATGGGATACAACTTGTTTTAAGTACTTATGTATAAAAAGAAAAGAAATAACCGGCATGGAAAAGAAATACTTACAACGAAATATTTTATTATGTTAAAGATAAATGTTATTGAAATTCATATTTTTTTTAATAACATGGTTTTATTGAATATAATTCTTGTCTATTTTTTTCTGTGGGCTAATAATAAAAGAGTTTTTAATTGATTTATATTACAATGACTGGTAAATTATATCAATTTCTTTGTTTTGAGCCTCGATTAAGGCACCATGGCTTTTAGCTATTAAATTATATGTATGTATGTACGATTATTTGAAAAACATAATAATAATAATAATAATAATAATAATAATAATAATAATAATAATAATAATAATAACATAGCTAAGAACACTCTCGATCAAGTAAAATTTCAAACAAGGAAAAAACTAAATCAAATCGGTCCAGCCGTTTTGGCTTTACTAGGGAACAGATAGACACAGATACACAGATGCATACTAAACAGTTTTTATAACACCCCTCTTTTTTGGTGCGGGTTAACAATTTTAAACTGATTTTCAATCTATTTTATGAATGCATACGTAGTGTGTACTTTACAAATTGCCTAGTGTGGGTTTTATTGTTTAACTAGTTAATGTTATTAATTAAACAAATTATAAATTTCAAACTTAAAACTCGTTGTTAAACATTATTATTATTGTAAATACTAATAATTAATATTGTTGTTTCAATTGTACTTTTACACGCACTTATTCTTATATAAATTGTACATTGAACTTTTGTGTTCACTGGTTACGAATAAATAAATTAGTTTTTTAGCCTAACACAAAAATAAAAATATTTTATTTAAATAGAAACCACTACATTCAATAATACGATAAACTTACTCGTATAATATAAAATTCAATACAAACGCAACAAAAAAATGTTTATGCGATTGTGAGTCAGTAAGAAAATAATATAAAACTAGTGCTCTATGTCTTATTTTTCTTAATAAAATCGCACTATATAAAATTTGCACTTATATTTCCATAATATATTCGATAATGTAAAGTTGAACTTAAATCGGGTTTTTAATGCAAAAATCGGAAGTAATTCTAATTGATGCATAAAACATAAATTTTGGGCCTGAGTCTGAAATTCGCCGGCTTATTATGGAGTTTATTAGACTAAATTTACACGATAAAATATATTATAAAATTTGTTGAATGAAGCTTTATTTATTTGCCAATGGAATCGACAGTGAAACAAGATGTGTTGAATAAGTTGTATGAAATGATATTTTAGATAGATTTTGTCAATTTTTTTTTTCTTGGACCAGGACTCAGGGGATGACCCCTACTCATGCAATGCATTGTGCTGGAACTAGGAAAATTGGTTGTGGGAAGGAGGATAAAGGGAGTAGTGTTTGTTGACGTTTGATTTGAATCTTTCTTCCAACATTGAAACTGACAGGAAAGACCTCTACAGGGAGTTTATCCCACATACGAACAGTTCGGCCAAAGAACGAGTTCTCTCTATAATGCGTAATGCTATTCACTGGCGTATGGACCACAAATGGATGTGCCCTTAATGAAGAACGTGTTGGTCGCAAAAAAAGAGCAGTTTTCGGGAACCAGTTCCCTGATTTCATCAGAGCACATTCCATTGTAGTAACGATAAAACAACGAAACGCACCCCACATTGCGTCGATGCTCAAGCGAGTCCATAAAGTTGGCTACCCTACTGTCACCGATGAGCTTCTTCGTCCTCTCCTGCACGCGGTCGAGTAACTTCAAAATAGACTTTGAAGCAGCGGCCCAAACATGAGAGTTCTATTCCATTTTCGGTCGGATATAGGTGGTATAAATAGTAAGGAGATCAGATGGAGATCTTACACCGTCTTAAGAAAGCAAGGCACTTGAATGCTTCTTTTGAGACTTGAAAAATGTGATCAGTTGATTGAAAGTCACACTGGATTTTCATGCCAAGAACATCTAAAGCTTCTGATTCCCTAATATCATTCATATTTTGCCGCATCGCCCTAATCTCCAACAGACTTGGCATATTGCTGAATGAATTTCTGTACCCCATTTCTTTCTGCAAGAAGAAATTTTCCCGATATATTTCGTAGTGTAAAGTTAGTCGTGTTTGTGGATTTTCAAAATAGTCCGACTAATAATAACACTATGCGACAAATGAACACTTTTGGAAAAACACACGGACTGGACAGTACAGTACAGGTTCGATTGTACTACCACCAGATACTGCTTAACTATATATGACAATAATGTAGCTAAGAGTCCGGTTAACAGATTTTATTAACATTTATGCCAAAAAATAATTAAGAAAAAAAATTTGTTTCACTGTCTTCAGAATAACTTACAGGGACTCGTAATTTTTACTAACAATATTTAGCAAAGATGTAGTTACGGTAGAGCTGAACAGGTTTTGTGAACATATCAATACAATTTGAACGTGTCTAGGCAAAAAACTTTTTTTAATTGTATAGTCAAGTGCAAACTTCCCTGTTGTGCTATGTTGTCTCTTCTTAACATTTTATGAAAAAATAATAATTTCTTCCTGGAATTTCTTGAAAAAATATAGGAAACAATTATTTGTTTAACTTTTTTCAGCATAACTTACTGGGACACCAAATTTTTCACTAACAATATTTGACAAAACCACAATAAACAATAAAAACTAGTAACTAATATAAGCAACAAAGAAAGTAATAAAAAAATGCAATAAAAATATAGCCTAACTGATGAAAAACGACAATTTTTAAGGTACAAAATGCACGAAAAAATTATTTTTTTGGCATAAAATGTACATATAGTTAAGCGGTATCACCAAGTCTAAATTAGCTGTTGGCCAAAAACTTATGACACCTTTTTTTGAGGACCCACCGATTTTTAGAAACTTTGGAGTCCTATAAAAAAAATTGGTTACCAAATTCACCAAACTGAACATAGGGTTTTACTACCCTTTGATAGTAGAATCAAACCTATACTGTCAAGTCCATGTGTTTTTTGCACTGCTGCACTGTGTAATCGATATAAAACAACAAAATTAAACTAGAAACTTTTTTCTTTAACCTATTGGTTTTCCCAACTTTTTAATCAGCAAATAAAAAGTTCTGTGAAGAATATTGCATTAAATTGGTATTTCATCATGTAAACTTAACTCCATTAATAGTGCCATCACTAATTAATTGTAATATGTACCACGAAAGTCACAAATATCTGCTCATGCGTTTCAAATAAAACAAATATCTCAAACACGTTTTTGTTATATGTATCTTACGCAGCTATAATATATACATATATACTATGTACAATTTACATAAATAATACAAATGGGCATTTCCATGATGTCGAACGTGACCGTCATACAAATTCAAAGTGAAAAAAAGTTAGAATGCGAAGGATTTTTATTTTGACAATAACCGTAACTTATAGCTCTAAATTAGCCTTATAATTAGTGCTAAGTTTGATTTTGAAAAAATTTTCGTTTTCAAGATAACTGTAAAAAAACAAGGCATTCGCACGTGACAAAAATAGAAGTGGTTTTTGCGGTCAACGATTAAAAAGCCGATTTATGCGAAACCAGAAGCAATATTTCAATCTGACTAGTTTTAGAATATCGTGCATTGATGACTCTCTTAAAAATGGTTTTGATTTTATTTTAATCACTGTCGCACGTGACATGTCGCAAGTGACATTATTTCCGTCATGATATTTATATTGTTTCTGTTGTTCTTTTTACGAAATTAGATATATGTAAATAAGCTTAATAATACAAATGTTTTCAAATTAACAGAAGTATTCAACACAGAAAAAACTATAATTCGTATTCTATTACTAAATTCAAAATATTTATTTTACGGAAATAGGACCTATCACAAAATTCGTAAAACTAAACACTAAGATTCGTAAATATTTAATAAGAAAAAATCTAATACAATATTTTTGTCTGAATTTATAAAACAATTAGTCTAAAAATACTAACAAATACTAAACAAAAATATTTAGTGGATTTTTTTAAATATATCAATCAAAATTTTTGTCTAGGTCATCATCATCATGTATTAAGCATTTATGAAGTTTCACTTTGTTAAATGTGTTCAAGTCTGAATGTTTATCTAAGACTCTAAAAGAATGAATGAGAATTAATGCAACGACATTAACGAATTGATTCGCTCAAAAACCTTCAGTAAACAAACTTGGTACAATTCCATTACTTTTGCTTTCATTGTTGTTGTTGTTATTTGTGTGTGTATGTCGTCATCGGGTTTGTTTTTTTCAGCACAGTTTTTCTTATTGTTTTTGGTGTTTGCATTCTAAATAAAAGTCAAACAAACAATTCATAGTTTATGGACAGAATATTTACTGAAAATTAAATTTATTTTTAGACAAACTTTTGTTTGAAAAATTTTTTGTGATAGTTTTTTCTGTGTATAATTCAAGCCATTTCTAACCTATATTAGACCTAAAATTCCGACATTAGCCCGTTTTTGCTAATATTCGCCATATCAAAAATTGTTTTCGAAATTTTCGGTATTCCTAACAATTTTAGCGATTTGGCAATATTAAAATTTTTTGAGAATTTTCGCTTTAAAAATGATTTTTGCAAGTTTATGACCTTTACATCACAGTTCAAGCTGCTTTAATTCAATATTAGACTTTGATGTCTTTACGATGTTAGCAAGTTGTTGCGAGTTGTCGCCATTTTGCGATTTTTTTCGAGTTTCTTGTCATTCGTTATGGTTTTAACGATTTGTAATAAGTTTTAGAATTTCGTCTGCATGTCTTTTGGCAACGCATTCTCTACTTTTTTTACAGCTTTTGCAAACGTTTGCTTTTCCTGACTTTGTCTCTTACGTGTGTGCTCAATCCGTCTTTTGTCTTCAATCATTTAGGTCCTGTCCCACGATGTCGCCAAGTCGATGTCGTTCTCTTATTTATATTGAAAAACATAATAAAAATGTAAATTTGTTTTTGTGTTTAAAATAAATAAGACAACGACATCGACTTGTCGACATCGTGGGACAGGCCCTTAGGGCCTTATTTTGTAAAACGCAACGCTTAGCGTTGACTAATTCTGCGTGTGTTTTGGTTTTGCAAATTACATTTTTTTCCATACAAAATTTATCAACGCTTGGCGTTGCGTTTTACAAAATAAGGCCCTTAATTTTTCCTTCAGCTAACGCTTTCACTTTTTCCTAGCATTCCGCATTCTTTCCTTGTTTTTTAATTTATTATTTTGTAATTTTATTTGATCTTCCTTCAACTTTTCTCTCCACCGTTTTCAACTTTGGTTATTTTTTGCCCTTTTCGCTCATATCCAGCTAGCAATTTATGAAATTATTAATCATATTTGAGCCTTTATTGATTCCTCAGCTCGATTAAAATAATCATTTATGCGCTCATTTTCTGATCATAAAAGATTCTTTTGTCGGTAGAAAATTGTACTCTACGTACGACTCCTCTTGAAGAGTCTTTTATTACCTGCTTTTAAATCAGTTTTGACTAACTTTTTCATAATTTTTAAAGTATTTGTGATAATTTCTGAGTCAATTACGACTCATTTTCGAGAAAGTAAAATGAAAAAATATAATTTTAACTGAGAATCGAACCAAGCTCCTTCGGATTTGTAACCTTGCGTAGCAATCACCCAGCTAAGGTACTGCCTACAATATCGACAGCACTAAGCGAACATAAACTTACTTTTATAACAATACTCAAAACAGTCACATTTCGAGCATATGCTTGATCAATTTATGACTGCGCACAAGTCTTTTTCTAAGCATTTATGGAACTCATTTTCGTGTCGTTTTTGAGCGCGCAAGTGCTTAATCACTTTTTGATCGTCTAAGTTAGTCTTAAAAGATTAAATTTCGAACATATGCATGATCAATTTATGATTGCGCACAAGTCGTGTTCTAGTCATTTGTAGGAATCATTTTCGAGTCTTGTTTTAAGCCCGCAACTGGTTAATCACTTTTTGATCATCTAAGGTAGTCTTAAAAAACTCCGTTTGCTGATTTTTGGTAAAACAATCTTCCAAATTCTATAAACTTAAATAATTTTAAAAAAAATAAAAATCATTTATGTAAACCTTTTTTATAATTTTACAATTACGATGTCGCACGTGACCAACTTTATATGAGTAGCAAGATTACAAATCGTCTTCTTTTTCCGCAAAGTTTTTTATTTTAATTGCACAAATTATATCTGTTTGTAATCAATATTTGATAAGCCTTCTGCATGTACTTTCGACGCTGTAATAACAAATGTTGTTTTCCAATGTCACACGTGACATCAAAATATGCGATTTTGCAAAGCAAAAACTTACAGTTATTTATAATCGCATAGTTTCTTATGCATTTTGTTTTGACTCTTTGTACCCTTAGAAAGATTTTAGAGAGCAAAATACCATAGATAATGCCGCTTTTTAAGAACGTTTATCAAAATAAAACGCGAAATATGTGAAAAAAGTGGCACTTTCATTCGAATGTCCCGAAATGTGTTATGTATAAATGTAATTTTTTTACATTAGTTAAATTCAAGGCAGATTTATTTACCAGGTAATCTTGATTCCACAGCTGTTTACTCTTTTTTATTTGTGGCTGTCAATTTTGTATCAAAATACACAAGTTATGTTGTGTATATGTTTTAATAATTTGACATTTTCAAGGAACTGTGACTACCTGGTAAATAAATCTGCCTTGAGTTAAATTTGATTGTTTCTCTATGAAAACATGATAAAACAAATTTTTTTTCAATGGCTTTTAATTTGTTGGTGTCGGTGAATCTTTCGGTGGAAATGCCCATATGTATATGCTTACATATGTATGTAAGTACGTGTGTACTTACATAGCATGTCCAACACGATCTTCTTTTCCTTTTTTTGAATTATAAAAGAATTATAAAAAATTGAATGGCAAATAAATTATATGTATGTCTGTCTATACAGTCTCTTTGGCAAATTTAAATATTAACGGATGTTTAAAGTCTACAGACAAACCAAAGAAAAAATTAAGTACTTTAATAGCAAAATCACCAAATAGAATTTATATTCATAAAAACAAGAAAAACACAAAACAAATTAATAAACTAAAGCGCTGTTGCCAGATCGTCACGATTTTTTTACTTTTTGGCGATTTTTTAAATAAAAAAAATATACTTCCAGACTATTTTAGCGTTAAAATTTACGCATTTTTCAATATACATATCGATGGTCATAGGTTGACAACACGTGACTGATTTTTGATAAATTTGTCTCCGTTTAGACGATGCAAGTCTCATTGATCATCTTCTTATTTTGTTGGCAAGAGAGGCAAGAGGAAAGAAACGGGTACAGATTCTCATGTGCTCATGAAGTTCGTTTTTCTTTCTCATTCGTAATGTAAAAAACGCACACAACCATTAACATTTTGTATACATTAATGCAAAAGAAAGAAACATTTCAGCAATGAAACCTTCATTGTGTGAACGCCACAGAAAGTTCAAAGAATAAAAAGTAAGAAGCTGATCAATAAGGCTTACATGGTCTGAACTTAGACTTTTCAATAAAGGGAAATAGCATTATATATGACGAAACTTGAGAGACGCACTTGAGCACTTCTTTAGACTTGCAAAATTTGTTTAGTCCTGGATTTTCATATCAAGAACATCCGTTTCTGTAGTGTTTATATCACCTATAACTACAGATGAAACAGCATATCTGTATGAAAGCATACATGTGTGTACTGGTATTGCAGAGTTGACGATACTCCGTTGAATTCTCTGTGTCTCCGACTCGGTATAGTGCGAAGAACCGTTCAACAAGGGAACCACTACACCATGCACAAGAAGACATTCCTCCTGTAGTGTCAACAGAGGGAACTCCGAATTACTCACTTAATGCAGATCAAACTCTGATGATGTTTCAAGCTACACCTGAGCTGAGACGGCAGTTGTGTTATTGTCCAGTCCTGACTAGGATTCGACCGAAGAAGACAAGACGTTACATTTTAAATGTAAGATACGCCGACTAGTTGCAGGCGATTACTATGAACTCAGTGAGGAGAATTACAGTTGATAATTAGCAGCCGTCAAAGGGTTGTTCTTTTTTGGACAAATTGAACTTGCAAAGCAAATGGTTCTCCACACTTTACCTATGTGTACTATTTTCATAAACAGCACAACCAAAGGTTACATATTTCAAACAAACATGCAAATAGATTATACAGGTATTCACCAGGCTACACCTGGGATGGACCTTCGGCAGGGGCGTAATATCGATGTAGTACCGTAACTACAATTCCTGTCTCTGACAGGGAAGTTGCGAGAATGAAAAACGGATCAACAAAAACGGGAGAAAGGATACAGATGCTCGTTGAGATTTCTTCCACGTCAGAAAGTAAGAGTCAACCTGCTGACAAAAACGAGAATGCAACATTCCCAAACAAATTAAAAGACGAACGCAAATAAAATCTTCCAGAAGCCACCACAAGTACTTAAGCGAGAGCTCAGATGCCTGGCCCAGCCCAGAGCAACACTGCTAAGCTATAGTATTGTGCATTCCTTGCCGCCAAACCCAGCTCCCTCGGGTAAAAAACGTTATTCTGTGGTTAAAACCGAAGTAGACGGTAAACGTGCAGTGATATTTCTGTGGACAAGAAACTGAAGAGATCCACTAGTTTGAGTTTCAAGTGACCATACAGGACGGGAGAAATACCGAAAGACCCATGCCTACAAAGGAAATGGTTGCTGATCGAAAAACAAGAAATTCCGATCTCTAAGCGAAGCCGAGTATAATTCCAAAAGGGTATATAAATCGTTGGATGCGGCAGTAAGAAATACTTAGACTTTGCTTCAGCCTGCATCAATAGTCTAGCTACTCTTTGGTCTAGAGTATATAGAGATCGTCTCTATCGCACAAGTTCCTTGTTCAACGGCAGTGAGAATGTGGTTTTCTTCTCCTTTAAAAGAGAACGAAACATACTGCTAGTAAAAGCGCAGAAAAAGCTCCTCGAACACGATTGTGAGGGGTCGCACAAGCCACAAAGGTAATAGCCAGGTTTTATGGATAACAGTTCGAACAGACGGCTCTAAGATGAAGACGGGGGCAGAAATGTGCTCTGACTCTGGACACATAATATCACGCTAATCTGGCTGCCAGTACAACAGAATGGCCGCGCATCTTTAGATGAGGATGAAGTCGAATCAGTGGAACACTTGCCAGGACTTTTGAAAGTCAGATATTCTCTCTTAGGGAATACGAAATTCGAAGACCTGGTAAAGCTGGCAAATGTAGCTGTAAGTAGCCTCATCAAATTTATAGATAAAAGCAAATGGTTTTCAAAATAAAGTTATGGCCCATTCAGACTGCAGCCAAATTAAGTTTTTCTTGATTTCAGCAATGATTTCTTGCAATGAAGTAATTTCCATACATTTTTTCATATCCCAAATTAAGTTATTTTTGTTAATTTCGGCGAAATTAACTTGAAATTACAATTTACATCCCTGTTTTTGTTTTAAAGTTCCTTTTTTGAAACAAAATATGTTCAACTGTGTGTAGTAAAAAAATATAAGTTGACATTTGTTTTATTAAAAATTATTATTTAGTGTATAAATCTATAAAAATATTTTAAATTAATTAAAAAGAAAGTGTTGTGCCCAAATAAATGTGAATTTCTCACGAATTATTTAAAATATATGAAGAACCAAGTGCAAATTATCAACCGAAATCAAGTTAAATGCCAATTTGCAACAGTATGAACGTTTTTAATTTCGTAAGTAATTTCAGTTTGATATTAAGAATTTTTGGTGCAGTCTGAATGGGCTATTAGTTTGAAAATTTTCTCCAAAGTTTATCACGATTCAACCTAACCTTACCTAGAGCAAAGCTGGTGATGGTGCGTGTCAGTGATTGTCCTAATAATTAGCACGTAAGGGATCGGAAAGGGACCCGGAACAGTAGTAGTTTGCCGTTGAACATTGAACATTGTTATGAAATAATCTCCAAAAATGGTGATTTATGCCATGACAAGCCCTTGTAAAAATCATTAGAAATGATTCAGATTGGAACAATTTTCGGATCACAAGTTCAGGATCTTACTGACTTCTTTGGAAGCTCCTTTTTCACTGGGATTTTCAAGTTGCAGCTAACTTCAGCTATAAACTGCGAACGAATTTGCGAGTAAAAGAAACTCTTTACACCCGCACATTCTCCTTTCTTCTCTTTCTCTCTCTCTCTCTCTCTCTCTCTATCTCTCAAGACTTAGCAAACTAAACTTTCCATGTCCAACAGGTGTCCTAGCATAACTCAAAACATTTATATTTTTATCAACAAATTTTACGATTTTCTATGAAGTTTTTCTGGCAACTACAAAATATATAATAAAAAACCACAAATAAAAACAAAAAATTTGTTGTTGCTGGGAGAGTAAAAAAAACAAAACCAAAAAGTGAGATTACCCAAAAAAAACTTTAAGCGAAAATGATGACAATTGATGCAATATGCAGTTTGCTAGCTGCGATGGAGACACATTTGTATAATAAATTGTTTTTGTTGTTGGAGGTTTTTGGGGTGTTAACAGTTGAGGGGAAAATGGGAACGAGCAATTCTTTCTCATAAACAAGTGTATCAAAGTCCAAATATCATGTGTTTGTGTATTTGCAAAAAATGCTTTGAAAAAAAAAACAAAGCGAACAAAAATAACATTAAAAGAAAGAAAAAAAAACAACAATTATTGGTCTGTAAACGGTGTAAAACATGCAGAATTATTCTTTTTAAGAATGTTCTGCAATTTAATTAAATTATTATCTATTACATGCATATAATGAAACTAGTAAGAGGGTCTTGTCTGTACATAAAATATTTTTTAAAAAGTTTTATGGTGCAATTTTTCTATGTCGGTTCCTCTGTCTGTCTGAACAGGTAACTCGCAAAAACTACTGAATGGATTTTGATAAAATTTGTAGTGGGGGTACTTTAGTAATTTTCTTAACATATCGGGAATATTCTATGGCGATAAAATGTTTTATTTCCAAAGGAAAATAAAAACAGTATGACACTGGGAAAGTAGGAAGCACTTTTTGTTGTTTTTTAATGTTGGAAGCACTCTTAATTTTTTATAACGGGAACTTTCGACAATATTTAAAGAGTTTTATAGGTATTATTATTTTTTTCACATATTTAAATAATTAAAAATTTTTTGTCACCTAGTCATAGACTGAACTTTAATCGCGCGAAGAATCGGTCACATAAAATGATTTAATTTACCTTTTGTATGTGGTTTATGAAGAAATTATTTGAAATTTCTGTAGCAAAGTACAGTGCGGTTAGGGATTTCTTTCCTTTGTTATTTTTTTTTTAGAAAAACTAGTGAGTTTTTTTGATTGTTTGTAGTTTCATTACCACTTTAGTTGGTTGTTCTCTTCACTACACAAACTCACTCTATTTCACAATATTTTCTTTTAATTTAATCAAATATTATTGTTGTTGAATAGGTAGGTATATGGAAATACTTATCAAAACTATCTATAAAGTTTTTAAAAACACCTTTTTAAGTTGGTTTTTAAAATGTTAATTTTTATCTTATTTATTTCTTGGTTTTTTAAGCGTTATTATATTCTTTATTAAATGTTTTCTTTGTATATGGTATATTAAGGGGATTTTCCCTTCACATAACTTTTTTTATTATAATATGTAATACTTTTCTTCTCGTAGTTGCTCCGACAAGTGCGATTATTAAACTAAAACTTGCGCGATGACGACCTCGAATGTTATAAGAAAATAATACAACAACGAGCAAACGAACGAACCATAGCAAAATTCAATAAATACAATAACAAATACAGCACACAAAAAGAAACGGTTTTAATCAAATTATTCTACTACTAACTTAGTACACAAACAGCGTTCTCAGTTTTGGAGGTTTTTCCCCAAATAGGGGATTGTGATTGGGGATAAAAACTTTCGTGAAAATTCCTGCGGGATTTTTTGGGGAATACCAATTTTTTCACTGGGGATTTGAAATTTATTTCTTCTGTACCAAAATCATTTCAAGATGGCAGTCAGTGACTCAATAAATATGTTCTGGTGTGTGGCTTACAAGACCTCTTTAAAGTCACAGAAAAAAAAAGGAATTAAGAGGTACATATACTTGTATGTGATGAAAATCGATCGGTTTCAAATCGCGCCGATTTCAAACAATAACTTCTACTGAAAGATGACATATTTATGCTTTTTTATTGTTTTTTAGGCTTAGAATATTTCATTCCAATTTAAATTCGATTTCACTGTATCGTACGATTTACAAAAGACATATTAGGCTATTATTAGTTTTGTGAAATCTCTCGATTTGAAACCGTTCGGTTCCCATCACATACCAGACAGTGAATCAGTCAAACACAAAAACCGCTTCGAAAAGACAAAAGGCTCCTTCTTGAAAATTTGAGGATCTTTAAAGAAAGAAAATTTCAAAACTTTGTAGATAAGTCATTTCAGTTAAATCATCCTTGTATAAATAGTTTTTGAGATATTTAAAAACTAATCCCAACACATTCGGTAAATTTGGCGAAATTTTGACATTTTGAATATATGGCTAGCCTGGAACTAAAGTGGTCTAAGTAAAATTTTTGGCTAAATGCACTTTCGAACATAAAGACGATAAAACAATCCAAGAAAAAGTGGTCTATATGTTATTACGTCACACAAATATGGTTATCGTTACTCTACCACTTTAAAATTTATTGTTTTTTTCAACTTCTACACTCTAAAACACTTTTGTTGAAAATTAGGTCGATAATAGTAGGCAACACTTTACTAAAAAAAAGGGATTGGCTGCGTGCAGGTTTGAACCGCGACCTCCTGACTGATAGTCTGACGTATCTACCATTCAGCCATAGCCGTTTTATACTTTATGTTACATTTTTTCCACTTGGACTAAATATGTTTAATTTAAAGCTTTTTTCTTTAATAAAATAACTACAAAATCGATGTAATTTTAGACAAGGAGAAATTTTCAACACAAATTTAGACAATATATGATCGTAAATTTTAAGAAATGTTTCAGAGTGTAAAGTTGTCTAACTCACTATATTTAAAATGTTACTTAGACTACTATAATTCCAGGCTAGCCATATCATAACTTTTGAAATAAACACTTTTAATATTTTTTCCTCTGGCATAAGTTCGTTGTAGGATGAAGCAAAATCGAAAGGAGTCGTGTCTAACTGTTGGTTGGTTTGACATGGAATTACCCATATGTAGTTGTTTTATTCTTTGCGGTACTCTTCTTAGGCCCCCACCTAAAAATACGGGTGTTATAAGTTTGTAGTGTGTGTCTGTCTGGGCCATCGTAGAGCCCAAACGGCCCCTGCAGAAAATATTGAACTACTTGGTTCATTTTAGCCAAAATGGACTAGTTACAATATGGTTCGACGTAATGCAGTCACGGATCATGTCATTTTCAAACAAGAGTTTGTAGAAAAGCGGCTGGTGTTCGCGTTTTAACGATTGCAAATACCATCAATTAGTGACATAGACTAGTTTCGAGACTACTCCGATGCATTGGCGTAGCTAGGTACCTTCTGGGTGGGAGGGGGCAATGCACCCTCAGACTTGCTTTTGCCCCTCCCCCACCCTCCCCCTCCAGAATTATTGAAAATGTTTAATTGAAAACTCCTTTATGTGTGGAAAGATATACATATTAGTATTCAAATCCCTTGCCCTACGTTTATACCTGATATATTTTTATCATGACAAAAGTCAAACTTTATATTGAAAAATAATTAATTTTATGTTAGCTGTTTTTCCTATATGGAATTTGACATTTGTCATGATAAAAATATATCACCAGAATTTTTAAAAAATTTTCACTTCCAATAAGTGCTAAATATTTGTTTATTAATCACCAGATTTTGTAAAAAATTTAATTTCTAAACGTTTCAAATTGGTATGAAAAATGACTGAAATGCATTTAAAAAAAATTTTAAAACGCAAAAAGCGATTGTATTTACAAAATCTGGCCCAAAGTAAAAAACCTCAATACAAACGTAAATATATACGGCTGTCTTTTTTATTTTGATGATATATTTTTGTATTTTCTCTAACAAAACATAAAAAGTATTACAGCATTTTGAGAAACTTGTGACGCTGGGTCCAATTGTGTATAAGATTAGTCCAATTGTCCCATTAGTAACATTATATTTAGAATTTTAGACCTTTAAAAAGCTTTCATATTATATCTAAGACTTTATATCGACCCTTAACCGCAAGAAAATCGTAATCCACACATTCTAAATTTTATTCTAAAGACATACTTTTATTCTAAAGACATACATGAAGTATTTCTTTAATATTCAGTGAATACCGTTTAATAAATAGGATTTGCTTTGGCTGATATGTATATGAAATGCTTTAGGTTTTACTGAATTACTTTTAAGATGACGTACGCTAGTGTGGATAAGATTTTTTGCTATCATAACACATATTTTTCAGCAATCGTAATCCATCAAAATATATCGAGGTAGCCCGCGAAATTAGCCTTGGCGAGTCAATGCTAATTTCGCGACAAGGAAAAATTTTCTCTGTGAGTCTTGACCAATTTTAATTATGCAACCCTCTTCTTAAAGAGAGAATTTTATATTTTAGTGTAATTATGTATTTCGAACTTATTTGCTCTGGAGCCCAAATGATTTTATTACCCAAAACTCCGTAACGTGATATTCAGAAAGACTTAAGGCTCCGTTACTCATACGTAACGTTGATGTAGTTGCATGTTGCTGATCGTTTCTGTCACATTGAAAAGCTATGAGACAGAAACGATCAGCAACATGCAACTACATCAACGTTACGTATGAGTAATGAAGCCTTTAGACAAGAACGATATTCCAAGGAACAATAAAAAGTTAACATCAATTAATTTTCAACCTACACGAAGATGAACCGCGATCACATTCAACTGATCCACATAATAAGTGGTGATAAACAGAGATACACATGGCCATTAAGGATGGGACTGTAGAGATTTCCAAAAACAACGTGGGTTGAACATTTTCTTTTGATTAATACATAATAACAATTATTCACAAATTTTGTTGTTTCACTCGAAAGAAAGAAAGAAATGTAAAAAATAAATTAAATATGTTAAGTCGCAGAATCACTCGAACATGTTGTCATTTTTCATTAAAAATATATTCTAACGTTACGTTACGACCCTTACAACTTGAATAGGTTGTACATCAAATTGCAGCATTTGTGGGCTCGTTGTATTAAGTTGTGTCTTGGTTGTGCGAATGATCAAAAATTTTTGATTTTTTATCATGTGGTACAACACTGTTACAACGTTTGTGTACCTGTCGCATACTATAAAGCGACATCCAGAGTCAATTGCTATTCAATAAAATTATAAAACTATGACTGTTGTGCTGTGTACATTAAAAATTTTAATTTATGTTGATTTTTCCCTTGTTCATTGTCCTTTCAATAAAATTATAAAACTATGAATTTTGTGCTGTGTACGTTAAAAAATTAAATTGATGTTGATTTTTCCCTTGTTCCTTGGGATATTAATAATGCCAGATTCTTTCTGAATATAAGGTTACAAACCGTAGGGCCATTATTACAACTTGGCAATAGTTAAAGGCAAAATTTTGTCGGACGTATAAACAGTTTATCTCTATTACAATTTTACTTAAACTGAAAGTGAGCGATAAGTTAAATGAAAGTTCATCCTACCTGGTAGGTTAAAGTAAATTTATAATAATGACAAACTGTTTAACCGTAACACAAAATCCAGCCTTTAACTATTGCCAAGTTGTAATAATGGCGCTTACTCTAATAATCAATTTGGATTCACAAGCAAATAAGTTCGAAATAACCATATTAAATAAAACTATGAATTTTTCATTATTTTTGGTACAAAAGAGCTTCCGAAATAACAAAAATTGGTGATAAACATTAAAAACTGCATAGAATTTAAGCTTTGACCCACTATAAATTAGTAATTTTTAGAGTCCGACCGAGTATTCGGTTTCGGATTCGGGCAAAATTGTGGTTTCGGCTGATATTCGGTTTAGGCCAACTTCTTGG